>RWGY01000940.1:0-83927 GCA_007726485.1 Eragrostis curvula | reverse complement strand
AAGGCTTTGTTGAGGGAACCTCCCCCGAGATGCGGACAGCGCTCGAGGATGAGGTTCGTCCCCATGCTCAGCGCCTCTTAGAGATGTACAAAGAGGAGTTCCTTCCACGTCCTACCTCGTCGGCCGAGGAGGCAGAAAGTGGAGACTAGGGGAATCGGCCGAGCCCCCGAGGGCCTTTTTGTCTTTTTTATTTCAGAACAGACAATAACTGTGATGTTAAGAACATGTGATGGATGTTCTTTAAGTGGTTTTTTGTTTTATCCCTCATCCGCGCCACGGTTTTTTACTTTTTCGACTCCAAGTGTTAGGATTTTGGTTCGAAGGCCAAACTGCTGGTTTAGGCCGTCCTTAGCCACTGGGGCGTTAGGTGCCTTTGAACCGGGCAGTCGGGCCTGAGGCCGCGATCCGCTACTCTTCGTCTCAAAGCGACAACATGTGCATCGAGGGGTCAGAGCGCGAATCCTTTATACAGGGAGTCGGACTCAATCCCCAGCGAGATTGCGTTGTTCTCACTGGGTGTCACTGTCCTGTACTTGGGACTCGCGTGGTGTTGCCACCGTACCCGCCGGGTGGAGCCCCCGAGTGGGGGGTCGGACCTAGCGGCTGCTCTCAGCGTGAGAAGAAAGAAAAAGCGCATTCTTGTTTCACGTAAGGGAAAGGAAAAGAGTAGGGAAAGCGTTAAGGGTAGAAACGACATAGCTGTTCGATGTTCCACGCGTTCTTGATCTGCTGGCCTTCTGGGTCCATCAGCTTGTAGGTGCCGGGTCGGAGTACTTCCGAGATGATGAAGGGTCCCTCCCAGGGTGGTGACAACTTGTGGCGATCCTTGTTGGTCTGCACGAGTCGGAGGACGAGGTCGCCCACACTGAAAGCTCGCCCGCGGACTCGCCGTCCGTGGTATCGCCGTAGTGCTTGCTGGTACTTCGTCGCGTGCAGGAGCGCGACTTCCCGATCCTCGTCGATTTGGTCAAGCGCGTCTTCGAGGAACCGCTTGTTGTTCTCCTTCCTGAAAGCTTGGACTAGGGGAGCCCCATATTCGAGGTCGGTCGGCAACACCGCCTCGGCTCCATAGATCATGAAGAAAGGAGTGTGACCGGTTGCGCGGCTTGGGGTCGTTCGCAGACTCCAAAGCACTGAGGGAGCTCCTGCACCCATCGGCCAGCACAGTCTTTCAACTTGTTGAAGATTCTGGGCTTAAGTCCTTGCAGGACCATGCCGTTGGCACGTTCGACCTGCCCGTTCGTTCAGGGGTGTGCCACGGCTGCCCAATCGACCCTGATGTTGTGGTCGTCGCAGAATTCCAAGAATTCTTGGCCGGTGAACTGCGATCCGTTGTCCGTGATAATGGAGTTGGGCACCCCGAATCGATGGACGATGTCTCGGAAGAAGGTCACTGCTTGGGCCGATCTTATCGTGGCGAGGGGTCGAGCCTCGATCCACTTTGAGAACTTATCAATTGCCATAAGCAGTGGGTGTAGCCCCCGGGCGCTTTTTTCAAAGGGCCAACGAGGTCGAGCCCCCAGACGGCAAAAGGCCAGGTCAGGGGGATCGTCTACAGGGCCTGCGCCGGCAAGTGAGTCTGTCGAGCGTAATACTGGCACCCTTCGCAGGCGCGCACTATTTTCTCCGCGTCACTGACCGCCGTTGGCCAGTAGAAACCATGACAGGAAGGCGTTGCCGACTAGGCTGCGAGGGGCGGCGTGGTGACCGCAAGCGCCCTCGTGAAGGTCGCGCAGCAGCTGCCTCCCGTGGTCAAGCGGTATACAGCGCTGCAAGGCGTCGGAGTGACCCTTTTTGAAGAGCTCACCTCCCATGACAACGAACTACTTGGCTCGGCGTGTGATTCGCTTAGCTTCGGTCGAGTCTGCGGGAAGTTATTCCTTCAGCAAGCAGTCAAGGTATGGCCACGTCCAGTCGTTTGGCGGGGAGTCCGGCTCGGGTCCTCGGCCCCCCTCGTCCTCGTCGATCGAAGAGATGACGAACGCCGCGCGATCGTCCGACTCGACGCGAGGTGGGTCGGGGGTCGGACGTTGGCTGGGGTCGGCCGACTCTGCTCCGACCTCCTCTCGTCGGTCGGGTGACTCCTTGATGGAGGGCTTGTTGAGGTCGCTGGCGAAGATCCCGGACGGGACCGGCTCCTGATTGGAGGCCAGCTTGGCCAGAATGTCGACTGCCTCGTTTTGCGACCGTGGCAAATGAGAAATCTCGAAACCGTCGAACTTCTCCTCGAGACGTCGAACCTCGGCGCAATACGCGGCCATCTTCGGGTTAACGCAGTTCGACTCGTTACGGACCTGGTCCACGACGAGCTGCGAATCCCCGAAGATCTCCAGTCTTTTGACGCCGAGCTCGATCGCGGCTTCGACACCGTTGACCAGAGCCTCGTACTCGGCGACATTGTGTGAGGCTAGGAAGTTGAGTCGGACGGCGTATCTCATCCTCACCTTGAGTGGCGAGACGAGTACCCATCCTTCCCCGGCTCCCTTTTTCGTGAGTGAACCATCGAAGTACATCTTCCAGTACTCCCGCTCGACTGGAGCGGCCGGAAGCTGGACCTCGGTCCACTCAGCGATGAACTCCGTGAGTGCGTGGGACTTGATCGCTGTCTGAGGGACAAACTCGAGGTCTTGCCCCATGAGCTCGATCGCCCATTTCGCAATCTTGTTAGATGACTCCTTGTTTCTGAGAACTTCACCCAGAGGAAAGGAGGTCACGACGGCCACGTGATGGGCGTCGAAGTAATGGCGCAGCTTGCGCCTGCTGATAACAACTGCGTAGATCACCTTCTGGATCCGGATCCAGCGCGTTTTAGTGTCAGAAAGGACCTCACTGATGAAGTACACAGGCCGTTGACCCTTGAGCGCGTGCCCAGGCTCACTTCGTTCCACGACCAGCGCCGTGCTCACCACCTGCGTCGTAGCAGATATGTAGAGCAAGAGCGTCTCCCCCGGGGTCGGGGCGGTCAGGATTGGTGGGCTGGTGAGCGTGGATTTGAGATCATCCAGCGCCACTTGAGCCTCCGTCGTCCATTCAAAGTGGTCGGACTTTTTTAGGAGACGATATAGAGGTAAACCTCGCTCGCCGAGTCGCGAGATGAATCGACTCAGCGCCGCAAGGCAGCCCATGACTCGCTGGACTCCCTTGACATTTTGGATTGGCCCTATCTTGAAGATGGTGTCGATCTTATCGGGATTCGCCTTGATACCTCGCTCGGACACGCAGAATCTGAGCAACATGCCCTTGGGAACGCCGAAGACGCACTTTTTCGGGTTCAATTTGACTCCGTTCGCCCTTAGTCTGTCGAAGACCTTGGCGAGGTCGGAAACTAGCTGGTCGGTGTGTTTGGAATTGACTACGATGTCGTCCACATACGCCTCTACGACCTCGCCGATGAGGTCTCTGAAGCATTTCGTCATGCATCGCTGGTACGTTGCCCCGGCGTTTTTTAGTCCGAAGGGCATGGTGACGTAGCAGTATGCACCGAAAGGAGTTATGAAAGACGTCGCGAGTTGGTCCGACTCTTTCATCAGGATTTGGTGGTAACCCGAGTAGGCGTCGAGAAAACAGAGGGTTTCGCACCCTGCTGTCGAGTCTACAATTTGGTCGATGCACGGCAAAAGAAAAGGATCCTTTGGGCACGCCTTATTGAGATTCGTGTAGTCAACACACATTCTCCATTTACCGTTCTTCTTACGGACAAGTACAGGATTAGCTAGCCAATCAGGGTGATACACTTCCTTAATAAAACCTGCTGCTAGGAGTTTAGCTATTTCCTCACCGATGGCCTTGTGCTTTTCCTTGTCGAAGCGGCGGAGATGTTGCTTGACGGGCCGAGAGCCCGGCTTGATGCAGAGTGAGTGCTTGGCGACCTCCCTAGGCATGCCTGGCATGTCGGAAGGCTTCCACGTGAAGATGTCCTGGTTGGCGCGGAGGAAGTCGGCGAGCGCGCTTTCCTATTTGTCGGAGAGCTTGGCCCCAATCAGCACCACCTTGCTGTTGGGGTCGGAGGGGTTGAGCGGGATCGGCTTGGTGTCGTGGTCGGGGTCGAAGGAGCCCGTCGTCTTCTTTGCGTCCGGCGCGTCACTTCCTTCCACCTGATTGACGGTCGGCAACTCCTCCTTATGGGCCAGCACGGTGGCGAGGTTGCAGTTCTCGAGGTCGATCTCATACGCCCTCTGTATGGAGGTGCTGACGGTGATGACTCCTTTGGGCCCCGGCATCTTAAGCTTGAGGTAGGTGTAGTTCGGGACGGCCATGAACTTCGCGTAGCACGGGCGACCCAGAACGGCGTGATACGAGCCCGGGAAGTCCGTCACCTCGAAGGTGAGGGTCTCGGTGCGGAAGTTCCCGGGCGTGCCGAAGGTGACGGGCAGGTCGATCTGCCCGAGTGGCACCACTTGCTTTCCCGGGACAATCCCATGGAACGGAGCCCCCGTGGGTCGGACTCTCTTGCGGTCGATTCCCATGGCATCGAGGGTCTCAGCGTACAGGATGTTGAGGCCGCTACCCCCGTCCATGAGCACCTTGGTGAGCCTCGTCGATGCGACGATGGGGTCGACGACAAGTGGGTAGCGTCCCGGCCGATGGACTCGGTCAGGGTGGTCGGAGAGGTCGAAGGTGACCGCGGTGTTCGACCACTTGAGGAACTCCGGGGCCGCCGGCTCTGCGGCGTACACCTCCTGGCACTCCACCTTTTGCCGTCGCTTGGGCAGGCAAGAATCCAGCCCACTGAAGATCATGAGGACCGCGTTGGTCTCGGGGAACGGACCGTCGGGTTCCCCGTCGCCTTCTCCTCCTTTGGGGTCGGATGGCTTCGCATCGTGCCTCTTGGGTGTTCCGGCGAGGAACTTGCTCATGAGGCCGCAATCTTTGTACAAATGCTTGACGGGGAATGGGTGGTTCGGGCATGGCCCCTCAAGTAACTTCTCGAAGTTGTCGGGCGTCGTCTCGTTAGTGGCCTTCGGCTTTGGCTTGCACTCAACGGCCGCCACGAGGGATGCCTCCTGCCGTAGGAGGTTACCCTTCTTCTTCTTCCCCGACTGGACTGACGGGCTCGCGGCGCCAGCCGCGTCCGTCCTCTTGGCCTTTCCAGCCGGGCGCTCGAAGAGAGCTCCGACTGCATCCTCCCCGGAGGCGTGACTGGTGGCGATGTCCAGCAATTCCTTGGTGGTCGAGGGGCACTTGCGCCCCAACTTGTGGACCAACGACTTGTTCTTGGTTCCGGTTAGGAACGCGCTGATGGCGTCAGCGTCGACGACATTGGGGAGGGAATTGCGCATTCTGGAGAAGCGCCGAATGTACTCCCGCAGCGATTCATCGGGCTTCTGCTTGCAGCTGCGGAGGTCCCAGGAGTTTCCGGGCCGCTCGTAGGTCCCTTGGAAGTTCCCCTCGAAGATCTCCCTGAGATCCGCCCAACATTGGATGCACCCTGTCGGGAGGTGCTGTAACCAGGCGCGGGTGGAGTCGGCGAGGTAGAGTGGCAGGTTGCGGATGATGAAAAGGTCGTCGTCCGTGCCACCGGCTTGGCAGGCCAGCCGGTAGTCCTCCAGCCACGTGGCCGGAGTATTTGGTGATGTTGCTCGGCGCACGGTACCGCTGGGGGACCCGCGCGCGCAAGATGTCTTCACCGAATGCCCGGGGACCTACGGGCAGTGGGCCCGGGCTCCGGTCCTCCTCGGGATTGTACCGGCCTCCGCAACGTGTGGAGTAGCCGTGGTTGACCGGCCGAGGTTGCCGGTCGTCTCCTTGTGCGCGTCGTCGCGCCTCGAGCACCACACGTGCATCCTTGATGTTGCCGATGCACTGGTGGATGGGCGGCAAGTTCCGCCCTCCCGCAGGTGGGGTTTGCTGGACCGAGGCCTCGCCGTCGCGGTCACTCGTGGCGGGCGCGCCGGAGCTACGCGCCCGTCGCCGAGACAGGGAGCTCTCGGCTTGCTGGTCCGCCGCAAGTCGGAGAAGGCTCTCGAGTTCCTTCCGATAGTGCTGCTCTTCCGGGGTCGTCAACGGCTGCATCCTTCGCAGGAGTGCCGTTGCCGCGGCAATGTTCTGGCTCACCCGCGGGAAGCGCGGGAGACCCCCTCCTGCGTCCTCGAGGATCTGTTGCTGAACTTGCCGGGCCCTGGCTTGAGCCTGGTTCCGGCGTTGCGTCAGCTCCCGCTTGATGACTTCGCGCTCCATTCGCAGGAGTCGCTCGTGGTCCTGCAGCTCCCGCTCTCGTGCGAGGAGCTGGCGGACGTCATGGTCGTGCGCGGCCGCGGCATTCGCCTCGGCCATGACGACGTCGCGGTTCGCCCCCGCGGCTCCTGCCGGGGCCAGCGGGGCTAGGTGTGGGACGTGCTGAATCCCAGCCGGGTCGACGAGGACCAGTGGAGGTTGGGCTCCCACCGGGTCGACGTCGTTCTCATCGCCGTTCTCCTCGTCTTCACCATCCTCCACGTCCTCGACATGGCCCTTGGCGCTGCCGACCATGCAGCACTCTCGTGCCGGGTCGTAGCCCCCGAAATCGAAGCACTCGTCGAGGAGGTCGGAATCGGAGTCGAAGTTGGTGCCGGTGTTGGAGTGAAGGGCGCGAGCCCCGGGCCACCTCTCAGCCACAGCGAGAAGAGGGAGGGAAATGACCGGGTCACGTCGCATCGCTTCCACCATGGGCGGACCCGCCCATGCCCCCGACGGGAGGCGGCGGGCGAGCTCAAGCTCGAACTGGTCCACGGCGTTGCGGAGCCCATGAGGCAAAGGGACGCCCTGCCGCCAGAAGTCAGACTCTGGCAGGAGGTGTCCCCATCCTTCCAGCTGGACCACGATGTTTGCCAGCGCGTAGAAAACGCGCCGGCACTCGGATACACGTGGCTCCAAGCCAAGATACGCCTCGATGCGGCATGGGAGGCCGCTGCGGCCCCGTTCACGGGGGACGACAGCGTTTGCGATCGCCATCCCAAGCGCAGAAGGTGGTGACCGTGTCCGCGCCACCTGCAGAGACGGCGGGTCACGGGGACGGTTGATGTCGGACCGTGGCGTACCCCGAGGACGCTCATCAGCTTGGGACGTGGGCGTGAGATGGGTGGTGATCAGCTGATCGAGCCACTCCATCATGCGCCGTAATGCTGGGGGTAGAGCGTGAAGGCGCCCCCAGAACTGCTCCTCCGGTGGGTACGGAGGATGGCCATGGAGCTGGAGGGCCGCGGAAGCGAGCGTGTACTGCACGTGGCGGTACTCGTCGGGCCGCGGATCCGGACTGAAGTGCGCCTTCACGCGCACCTCGTAGTCGATGCCGTCCATGTGGAGGGAAGAGCGGTGATGAGGACATTACTCCTTTGAATACAAATGGCATTCCTCTACTGGACATTCAAGGAGCAATCACTAGAGCTCGCGCCCGCCAATTGAATTTAGAGGTGAACTCGTTCCTAAGTAAAGCTTTATATGTGAATGTTGAGAATAGTATACTACCTAATGATTATATTTTACTTAGGAACAGAGGAGAGGACCAGGAAGGAGCTGGAGAGGGGCTTAGAGGCATAGGAGACCAGCAAGGGCGTCCATGTCAAGATGGAGGCCCAATCCAAGTCGACTTCGAGTCCGTTTCAGAGTCCAGGAGCAGTCTGCACTAAAACGGTCACCCAGATCGCATACAGGCTCGGTTTTGGACGTTCTTCATATGGATAGAAAGATAATTTCATAACCTTTCCAATGGTTCTGGTCGCATGTCAAAATACGTCCGGAGTCAACAGGAATTGTCAAAACAAGGTGACGTCCAGAATCTGTCTCAGTGCTGCGCCACCGTCTTTGGCCTTTGGGCCGTGTATCTTGTGTGAGCCCACTAAGGGCGCATCCAGGGGGTCTTGCACGTCCCCAAGTCTGTATTAGCAGCCGCCGCCACCCAAGTTCGGGTTGGGTTTTGCTTAGATTATTCTGTCAAGAACAGTTTCGCCGTTCATCGGTTTGTGAGACCCCAACTTGTGAGCTTAATCATTCATCTTTGCAAATTGTGTTGCATTCTCTTTCGTTCTTGCTTGTGTTCTTTGATTCGCAGGCAGGGATTAGCCTTCTGGGCGATGTCAATCGTTCTTGCACGGTTGATAACCATAGGAGACGTGGTGCTGCGATTGCGGGGGTTTCGAATCGTGTTGTTCGGAAGCCGGATTGATTTGTGTCAAGTCTCCACCAAATCATCGTTTACCAGAACCTATCGGAAGATCGGGCACCCTAGTTCACATCAAGCGGAGCGGGCAAGAGCCCACTCTCGCCTGAGTTGGCGACGTCGCAAGCCATCCCGCGGCGCGGCCCGCGAACGCCGTTCGTTGACGATGCAGCCGCCATCGAAGGCGGCGAGAATCGCAACCGTAACGCGCGGGGCTCCCCCTACCTGGCGCGCCAACTGTCGGCGTTGAGAAATCTGGCCGACGAGTGAATTTAGACCACGCGCTACGGTTGGTTGAGGGGAGTGAGGATGACACAAGTGATTATACTGGTTCGGGCGATCGAAGCCCTACGTCCAGTGAGTTGGTTCGGTTCGCGTTGCTCGTAGTAGGGGTTACAAGCTCTTGCGAGAGAGGGAGAAGCTCCCAAGTCTCTAAGTGTTCGTGGGGTTCGTCCTTGCGTGCGGCGCAAGGGCGAAGCGAGTGTGTGCGAAGTGAAAAATGAGAATGCGGTCCCCCAGCCGCGAGTCAAGTTTTCCTTTTTATCTGTCAAGGGAAAGTTGACTGTACATGGATGGAGGAAAGAAGAAAAAGAAAGAAAGGGAATTGGTAAAACTAGCTCGATGTAGGTGGGGGGCCTCGCTGGGAAGGGCGCGTCCGTCCTCGACGCCGTCTCCTCCGGCCGTGGGCGGCGACGGCTGCTACAGCTCAACTGCGCCGGGGATGTCCGGGTCCTGTTTGAGTACTGTGCGACCCTGTTTATTTACGGCCCGCACTGTTACCGTGCGGCGAGGCGGTTTGACCGCTGTCAACCGTCCCCGCGAGACGTGCGGGGTTTGCGGTTCACGTCTTCGGACAGTGCCGAAGGACGCCCACTTGTGGCCATTTAATGTGCTCCACCGGCCAACCTCCGACCTCGATAGTCCGACCCCTGGGGTCGGAAGGCTGGGGTCGGGCGCCCGGGGTCGGCCGAGGCGGAGATTTTCTCCGACCCCCGGGGGTCGGGAGGCGGGTCGAGGAGTCGGGCCTTCCTTTGCCCGCGCGGCCTCTTGGCTGCGGTCCGTGTCGCGCATCGTGGACTGGGCTTTGACCATGGCTGTCTTTGGGGACAACCATGGCCTCCGGCCCAGTCCTTAGTCATTCGGGTGTGATTGCGGGATTATGTGGGTAATCACGGGTACCTGGTTTTGAGTACCCGACAACAACCCAATGGACCAAAGCCTCGAGGAAGTAAAGATCAACATAGAAGATGGGGGCAATATTCCAAAGAATAACATAGAAGATGGGGGCAATATTCCAAAGAATCAGGAACCGACTCAAAAGAGATTGATCCACTCAACAGTTGCAAATTCTGATTTTAAAGGTTAAGAATGATGGACAAATCTCCGGCTTGTGCCACATATTAGTCATGATGGCCTACCAATTCAGTACGTAGGCACACCACAAAATAATATTCACAGGCCTAATATAGAGCGAGCCAAGAATATAGAGTTATGTGTATTTTATCAACTCTCTAAAATCAGTTTTTTTTAAAGGGCTATGATTTTGTTATGGGGATGCAAGAGAATGTCTATGCATCATAGGAAATCAAGAAACAACGATTGCAAAGAACGGAGAAACGTTTTGAGAAGAAATTGAGTTGCTGGAAAGAAATTTATAATTTTTGTGTACTCTTGATAAATTTTATTTCATGTTCAACGAATGCTGAAATGATGTAATAATGAACTAGGGGCATCCACCCGACGTGCAAATGGCTGGAACATGTTTCAGTGTTTTTATTTTCTGAAGGGAAAAAAATGTAAGTAGTGTAATAATAAGTTCAAAACCTTGTCCGTACAATATTGAAACGAATTTATCTCCAGCACAAGCAAGCAAATAGCAATTGCAGAACAATATTTCAAATATTATTAAAAAATGAAGAAGATCAATCTGGAACCAAAAACATGGAGGGGGAACACAAATTGAAACGATTTGCTAGCAAAATTTGCTCAGTTAATTCAGTTATGGACACCTTTAAAAGACAAACTCCATCAGAATACTGTCAGAAAAAATTGCTGGGAATGTCATGGGTTTAAATCAGAGATAAGAGAGTATAATTCTCCATGTAGAAGAACTAATAAGAATGATGTAAGAGCATACACGATAACCGCAAACTGAAGGAGACTTGAATGTAGAAGAACAACAGAGAAATTGACCTCAAGAGAAGGGGTTCTTCCAACAGCATGTTCTTGCCAAGAGCGTCAAACGGCAACAATAGTTTCACTAAGCATAGAGAGGGCTACCAGCACTTCTCAATCCAATGGGTGAACACAAATGAATCATTAACTTATCTGGTGGGAGCAGACCTCATAGAGGCAGCATGAGTTTTAACTAAAAGTAAACGCCGTGTACGTGCAGGAAACAATAAACGCCCTGAGTTGCTTGAGCGATGGAAGTGAATACCTAGCCGACACCAACAAACAGGTACCGAGTTGCTTGTCAAATGTTTTTTTTTTTTTTTTGGCCGAGCCTTAGTTTATCAAAATGGTCCTTAGGAAACATGGAAACACGGCGTTGTTGACAATCAAAACTCCATGTATCAAAACTAAATTAATTAATTAATTATTTTCT
This sequence comes from Eragrostis curvula, assembly GCA_007726485.1. Taxonomy (NCBI): domain Eukaryota; kingdom Viridiplantae; phylum Streptophyta; class Magnoliopsida; order Poales; family Poaceae; genus Eragrostis; species Eragrostis curvula. The sequence goes on along the minus strand of RWGY01000940.1, from coordinate 73,185 downwards.
TTTTGCAAAGGCAAACTCCATTTTTGCCTCTTAGAACCGTCGGAAAAAATTATGACAAAGGCAAACTCCATTTTTGCCTCTTAGAACCATCGACAAACATTATGTACAAAGGCAAACTCCATTTTTTTTTTTGCGAGCCTTAGTTTATCAAAATGGCTTTAGGGTTTATCAAAACTCCATGTATCAAAACTTTTTTTTTGCGAGCCTTACTACATGGAAACATGGAGTTGTTGATACAAAGGCATGTATTAAAACTAAATTGTTGATAATCAAATTTCTAAAAGGAAACATGGAGAAGAACCTTGACAATCCTTTGCCTCTTAGAACCATCGGCAGTACCATTCACGCGCAAAATTTTGTATAGCCTTGTAATGATACAGATTTATGTTGCAAGGCAAACAACTGAGAATGGTAGTATTTATGAAAATGGTATTCACATATTTTCTCAATAAAATCGCAAACGTATACAGATTTTCTCTTGTAATATATATATAGTTGCCAAAAGTTTCTTTCGGAGACACTCACAACAAATGCTTGACCCTACCAAGTACTCTATGTGGTCTTTTTGTTGACGATGTTTGGAAGAGAAAGTAATATGACCCTTGCAGTCATATTTGCTGGATAGAAAGAGGAGCTGCTGCCTTATTATTTTGGAAAAATACATTCCAAAGAATAACGATCTTGTAAAATGAGGAACAGTAATTAAAGATTTTCCCTCGCAAGAAAAGTAATTAAAGATTTTTTTCTGTACTGAGAAATATCTAGCGCGACTGTCGAAAGGGCCCGCCAGTCAGTCAGCGTCATTGCGTCATCCCGATGCCCTCGTGAAAAACAGAGACGCGCGGAAATTGGGGAAGGGGAGACGGTAATAATGGTCAGCGGTGTCCTCACTCCCCGAATTCCAATCCTCCCCGGCGCAGCACCAGCTCCCTTCTCCGGCAGCCGGATCGCATGGCGGCCATCCGGGCTTGTTACAGCGCTACGGCGGCCGAAGAAGAGCCTCGACCGGCGCCTCCGCCTCACCTCAGTCGCCGGCGGCGACCTCTGCAAGCGAGCCCACCATGTCCGTGCCTCTCTCTCTCTCACTCTGTGTGTCTTGCTGCTGCAGCTTGGTGGTTCACGACTTCTCAATTTTGTCGTTCTCGGCTAGAGTTGTAGCTTTAGAATAGCCGGTACTATTTAGCAAGTTTTGTGTACCTTGTCACCTTGCATCAGAGGCTGCCTGAAACTATCACCGTAGGCGTTTCTGTATGCGTGTTGGGAGTACTTCGGTATTCATCGTACCGCTGATCTCAAAAAAAAAAAAAAAAAAAAAATCATCGTACCGCTTCAATATTAAGCATTCACAAACATTTGCTTGCATTCTTGAAAATCAGCTGGAACATTTTTTTTCTTTTGTGCAATTTTACGTTGATAATCAAATATCCTTGAATATTGAAGTAAGATTGCATTGTATTTTCCCTCCTTCAGCATCAGGGCCCTCTATATTGTACTTCCACGAGTTAAATAAACGGATTAAAATTTTATTCTTCCATAAGCTTATGGTATTTCTGCTAGTATGACGACCAATTTGCAATTGAAGGGTAAAAATGGGCGGTGATTTTTTTAATAAATATTGGTTCGTCCATGCTTCTACATGCAACTAATTTATCTGTTGGCTGCTTAGTATTTACCATCCAATTTGGATAAAGACACAACACCAAAAAATTCTCCATTATTCCAACAGAGGCGTGATGCGCCAAAATTTTACGACAATCTGGTTTTTGGGCTTCCTATTGTGACAACTTCTCAATTATATTATCATTTTCTTCCTTTTCAAACAGCAATACAATATCACCTTTATAAGCCCAGAGTATTTTCTAACCTCCTGCATATGCTAACTTTACCATGTTCTGTTTAAGATTTTTTGATATGCTTCTGTTTCTTGCGTGGCAGGAGAAGCTTCAGGTTCTTGTGTTGGTATCCAAATCCACCCTTCAGTTTGAACATGGTAATTCTGCAAAGGTCCATTTACTTCATCATATAACTTGGATGTCAAGATACGTGACATTTTCTGACTTGAATCCAGTCTAGAATGCTGCTATGATCTAAGCGTGTTGCCAAAAACACATCTACCCAGGTGTTTCGCTTCAGAGTGAATATGTTGTCCCTGAAAGTGTTAAAGCTGCTGGATTTCATATAAGTGCTGATGAACTGGCATCAATTGTTGAAAATCGTGACCATAAAAAGTTGTCTATGCATGGCCAGCTGGATGGAATTGCAGACAAATTAGTGACATCGTTAGCTGATGGAATTAGAGCAGATGAGTACAGCCTGAATCAAAGGAAAGACATATATGGAGTGAACAAGTTCACCGAGACTGAGGTCCGCAACTTATGGGAGTTTGTGTGGGAAGCATTACAAGATACTACTCTTATCATTCTCATAGCATGTGCTCTTGTATCCTTTGTTGTTGGCATTGGCACTGAAGGATGGCCAAAAGGTGCTCATGACGGCATTGGAATTATTACAAGTATCCTTCTGGTTGTATCTGTGACTGCAACAAGTAACTACCAGCAGTCTTTGCAATTCAGGGACCTGGACAAAGAGAAAAGGAAAATTCATGTTCAAGTTACAAGAAATGGCTTCAGACAAAGACTATTGATAGATGATCTTGTCCCTGGTGATGTTGTCCACCTAGCCGTTGGAGATCAGGTTCCTGCAGATGGCCTTTTTATTTCTGGGTATTCTGTACTGATCAATGAATCCAGCCTAACTGGGGAGAGTGAACCTGTTGCCGTAAATGAAGATAACCCTTTTCTTTTATCTGGGACCAAAGTCCTTGATGGGTCATGCAAAATGTTGGTTACAGCAGTTGGAATGCAGACACAGTGGGGTAAACTAATGGCTGTTATCACTGAAAGTGGGGATAACGAAACTCCACTCCAGGTCAAACTTAATGGGGTTGCGAATACGATTGGAAAAATTGGTCTATGTTTTGCTCTTTTAACCTTTTTTGTCCTGTCGCAAGGATTAGTTGGCCAGAAATATCATGACGGACTTCTTTTAAGCTGGTCTGGGGATGATATTCTGGAGATATTGGAACATTTTGCTGTTGCAGTTACAATCATTGTTGTTGCTGTTCCTGAGGGATTGCCTTTAGCAGTCACATTGAGCCTTGCGTTTGCAATGAAGAAGATGATGAATGACAAGGCACTGGTCCGACAATTAGCTGCCTGTGAAACAATGGGCTCCGCCACAGTCATTTGTAGTGACAAGACAGGAACACTAACCACCAATCGCATGTCTGTTGTTAAGGCCTGTTTCTGTGGGAACACCATGGAAGTGGACAATCCATCAGTGCCTTATAATTTTTCTTCCAGACTCCCAGAAGTTGCTTTGGAAATCATTCTGGAATCCATTTTTAACAACACTGCTGGTGAAGTGGTAATTAACGAAGATGGAAAACCTCAAATACTCGGTACCCCGACCGAGACGGCTTTATTGGATTTTGCCTTGTCAATAGGTGGAGACTTTAAAGAAAAACGGCGAGAGACTAAGATTGTTAAAGTGGAGCCTTTCAATTCAACAAAAAAGAGGATGAGCATCATTCTTGAACTTCCTGGAGGAGGATACCGTGCACACTGCAAAGGTGCATCGGAAGTAGTTTTGGCTTCCTGTGATAAATTCATTGATGCCAGAGGTAATATTGTTGCCTTAGATGAAACAACAACAAACAAAATTAATGATATCATTGAAACCTTTTCTAGCGAAGCACTTAGGACACTCTGCTTTGCTTATCGGGAAATGGATGGTTGCTTTTCTATTGATGAGAAAATACCGCTGCAAGGATACACATGCATTGGTATTGTTGGTATCAAAGATCCTGTGCGTCCAGGTGTCATGCAGTCTGTGGCAACCTGCCGGTCTGCTGGCATTGTGGTTCGAATGGTTACGGGAGACAACATAAATACAGCAAAGGCGATTGCTCGCGAATGTGGTATACTTACGGGGGATGGTCTTGCCATTGAAGGTGCTGAATTCAGAGAGAAAAATCCTGAAGAACTCCGTGAGTTGATCCCAAAAATGCAGGTTTGCCATGTAACTATTGTTTATGTTTATCTTGCAAGTGCTTATCCATCCAGGACATTCTGATGTTGGAGTATGCCTGTGCGTTGTAGGTACTTGCCCGATCTTCACCACTTGATAAGCATACACTGGTGAAACACTTGCGTACAACATTCAATGAGGTTGTTGCTGTAACTGGTGATGGCACAAACGACGCACCTGCTCTGCGTGAGGCAGATATTGGACTTGCCATGGGCATTGCAGGGACAGAGGTAACAACATCATGAAATAACGAGTGCATAGCCTCGAGATATTAGATGTCTATATGTATTTCCTATTTTACAAGACAATGTGCAAACTTTTCAATCTAAATGGACCTCATGACTGGAATTTTGACATTATAGAGGTATATTTATTCATCTATATATAAGCATAAACTTTTCCTTGGTGCATATATATATATCCGCACATCCAGTATCATAGTTTTTGAGGCGTTGTGGTGTCCTGTGATGCCAGGGGTAGAGCTTAGGCGTTGTGGTGTAACTAAACCTTTGTGACACCAGGGGTACGCCTGGAATCCCAGGCGGCGCTTCAAAAGCCATGCTCAATATTCTGGTTTTCTGCTTCCAATATCATGTATTCACTCCACAACTGATCTGTTCAACAGTATGTACTTGCACAAGTGTTCATTAGTGATAATTGCGTTCTCCCAAAAAAAAAAAACCTATACGAAAACCGGTTCATGAGGTACAAGTATATCTTATTAATGTAATATTGAAGCAAAGAAAACAGTGGCCTGTATGGTGTTCATTTCATCAACATATGATTTTAGTGCAATGTTGAAGCAAAAGAAAACAGCAGCCTGTATGCGTTGGCAAGGATTTTTGGTACCAGTATTGAGCTAGTTCCCTTCCCTGTAACAGAAGTTTCATCGTAATCTCCTATTTCAATCGATAACATTAAATATGCCAATTTTTCAGAAAAAAATAGGTAAATGGGGAACATTCCTTGTTTTCCTAAACGGAATTAAACACCGTTTAAACGGCATCTAAACGCTAAACGGGTGACCACCGTTTATGCCTAAACGGCCGTTTAGCCCGTTTAATCCCGTTTAAACGCCGTTTAGCCCGTTTAATCCCGTTTAAACGGGTGTTTAAACGGGTTTAAACGCTAAACGATGGTCGACCGACTGTCTACCGTTTACCGTCTAGGAAAACATTGGGAACATTATATGCTTGTATTTTTATTCCCTGAAATATAATGACAGAAAACATGATTTTTGTATTATAGGATAACCATGAAAGAAAACATGAAAAGTTATTGGAGCATGATCTGTTGTGGATATAATGATGTATGTTGTTATATACTCCACTGGCTGTGGTTGCCATTTGCCTAAGGACCATCTCTTGTTTGTAAAAGAAAAAAAAAAAGTCTATTCAAGGGCCCTCAAAAAATAAAGCAGTTTATTCAAGGCGCACACATTTACTGCCAGTCTAAGTAGTTTTTTTTTTTTTTTTTTTTTTTTTTTTTGCGAGACAGTCTCAGTAAATTTCCTTACACAGGTGGCTAAAGAGAACGCTGATGTTGTAATTCTGGATGACAACTTCTCCACCATTGTAACTGTTGCCAAATGGGGGCGCTCTGTTTATGTCAACATCCAAAAGTTTGTGCAGTTCCAGCTGACTGTTAATATTGTCGCATTGCTAGTTAACTTCTCTTCTGCGTGCTTTACAGGTATATTCTATTTGCAATTGTGCAATTGTGTTAATTATATCATAACTCCATCTCATGATTTACATGTACTTGTACCAGGAGATGCACCACTGACAGCTGTTCAACTTCTCTGGGTCAACATGATAATGGATACCCTAGGTGCGCTTGCACTTGCCACGGAACCACCTGATGATAACTTAATGAAAAAAGCACCAGTTGGAAGGACAGGGAAATTCATCACCAACGTGATGTGGAGGAATATTGCGGGGCAGTCATTGTTTCAGTTTGTTGTCATCTGGTATCTACAAACTCAAGGAAAATACTTGTTCGGGCTTGAAGGCTCTGACACTGATACTGTCTTAAATACAATCATATTCAACACTTTTGTCTTCTGCCAGGTAGGTCAGCAATTACAAAATCCTCATCTTTTCTACCATACTACTCTATTTCATAGAGACCAGAGGACCAGGGAAAAAAAAGAGTGGAGTTTGTGTCCATTTCCCTTGGCGCGTTGCTAGCATAGGACACGGTGATACTGATTTTTGTGTTAGTTGAATTTGGTTACCAGTAATGGCAGAAGATGTCTCAAGACATCCATTCTTTTCACGCATTTGATTGCCTTAAAACTCACTGTTGAAGTGGAACAAATTGACTATACTTAGATCTTTGACATACGTTCCAGCGCTGAACCATTGCTTGCCATGTAGGTGTTCAACGAGATAAGCTCAAGAGACATGGAAGATATCAACGTTCTCAAGGGCCTGCCAGATAACTCCATTTTTATGGGCATCCTCGCTGGCACCATTAGTTTTCAGTTCATCCTTGTCCAGTTCCTCGGCGATTTTGCCAACACCACACCGCTAACTCTGCTACAGTGGCTTGTCAGTGTTTTGTTTGGTCTCCTTGGGATGCCCATTGCGGCTGCCATTAAGCTGATTCCTGTGGAACCTCATGAAGGAGATGCACATCCATCGTAGTCATAGATTTCGCACAAGAGTACAATCTCGCTGATTCAGTGGTAACCTGATATACACGCAATAAATCCATTCACAGTGAAGCCTATACATAATACATTACTGGAATGTCCAAACTCAATGTTGGCAGGCGTAAAGAAACATTGGTGCATTGGCTTCTCTGTATACTTTTCATGTTTTCTGAATCAGCAACCACTGGTCTAGTGGAAGATGGAACTTAATGAGCTGATTCAGGGACATATATCTAATTTCATACTGCGCCGTACAGTTAGTTTTCTTTAAAATTGTGACGTGTACGAGTATACATTTATGAAATGGCATCTAATGAAAGTCAGGTTACATTAACACGGGATGGTAAATAAGGGGTACCTGTATCAACTGTAAGTGGCCTGTACATTGACATAAACAAGGATTGTACCACTAGCATTGTTTACTTATGTTAATTTGACATGACAATGGCAGTGCTCCCCAAACCAAACACATGCTTACTAACTCTGCTGATTAATGATTGTGATGCAAATTAGCATAAAAAATACATATTTTCATCTACATGCTCTCCTGTAGCTGCCTCGGATGGTCCTAGTCAGCAAAGACTGCTCTTTTTCTTCTTTTTTTACTTCGTGGAGGCTACTGCAGCTGTATGTACATCCTTTTTTCCCCCACCGAAGAGAGTGCTACACTGCATTCATTAAGTAGAAAATGATGTCATCATACATCAGTGAGAACTGATCTAATCAGCGCTTTCGCTCTCTCCAGTTGTTGCTTCGAATCTTCATCAACAAGCTCGTCCCTGACGTACCTATCAATCTCAAAGAAATTCTCACGGAGAGAATCGCGGGTAAGCTGCAGCTTTTCTAGCTCAGAGGAGTTGTTCCCAAGCAACCTGGCACAAACGAAGTGAGTCACGCCCAAAACGTTGTAATACTCCGACGTCTGCAGCGCCCACTGGAGGGTGGATAGGAGAACTCCGCCCACAGAGTCCAAAATCCTGGGGCTTCCTTTCTTCAGGAGCATCACCATCATTTCTGCAAGTTTTCTGGATGAGGGCGACTCCTCACGCCCATCAGCCTGCTCGCTTTGCTCGTCCTGGCCAGGCTCTTCAGCATCAAGCAACTCGTTCTTCGCTATGGCAGTGACCCACAGTGGCAAGCCAGAGTCACCAAAGTGGCAGACGTCAGTAGCCATCTCGTTCTGTGGTCCAATCAGCCAGCGGCAAACAAGGCCCAGTACGAGAACTGGTAGCCATTGCTTTAGAGCAGAGACAAAGCTGAATGCAAACCTTGATCCTACAGAGGCCTCGATAGAGGGTATTAGATCAAGAAGATAATTGGCAAGGAAGAAAGCCTCTTCTGGAGGACTGGACAACTCAGTTGAGCTTCCAAGTACCAAATGAAGTAGCTTGGCTGCATATGTGAACGAGCTTCGTATCAGCATCAGTATATCCTTCAGATCATCCCCCTTGAACGATGAACTCTGCTCCTGATGCTTTTTGATGGATGATACTGAATATTTTGTGTACGATGATGCAAATTTGAGGCATCTAACTTTATCATCATAGGCCAGCTTGATGGTGGTTGTATCAACAATAAACTGAAGAATTGAAGTGCCCAACATAATTACATTAACTGTGCCTTTCACTGCATTTCCTGCATAAGGACATCCCCCACTTAATCATCAGGTACCATGGAAAAGCTCTACAATATCAGAAAAGATAGAAACAGCTCATGGTGACTCCAGATGAGTTAACTACATTCTTCTGCGTGCTTGCAGAAGATCATATAAACATTTTGGTTGTCTAATACAAGAGTCAGTTCAAAAAGGTTTTCCACATTAGAAAATGCAATATGATGGAACTATACCTTCAGATGTTCCTTCCTGGTTATGTTTCTGCCGTGAAGCTTTCCCCTTCTGGTTTAACTTTGACGATGGATTCTGAACAGGTCCACGTAGCAGTTTGTCAAAACTATTCAGTAGATGTTCCAGTGCCTGGTTGGCAGTTGATGACTGAGACGGCAAAATTAATTATGAGAACAAGAAAATGAATCCAAACAACGCATACTTTAACAATAGAAAGTCAAGGGGCAACATTATTAATAACCAAAAAATTCAGAAAGCTGTCCGAAATAAGTCAACAATTTCCCATGGTCTTTGAACAGATGAGTACTGATTATAATTATTTTAGTAGCACCTGTGTAGTCTATTAAGCGTGGTAGAAGTTTCGAAGTAGAACTCACCTCAGAGCAGCTTATACCAGTTTGATCAACATCTGGAAGAACACTATTTGTAGCCAGGCTCAAATATGCCAACACGGGTGCAATGTCTAAAGAGTACAAATATAGGCACTGCTCGATGTATACTGTAGAAATGACCTTCAGGGATGAGCACGCAATTTCTGAGTAAGAAGATTGAAGAAAGGTGTCTCTCATCTCCTCATCTTTTAGTATTTCATTGATCTGCCATGCTGCACCTGATGCAATAGCAAGCTCATCATTACCAATTTTTGACTTGGATGACCCCTTTCCGGCAATATGGTCAGATGCTGGCGTTTTCTTTAGTGACTTCCCTTTCTTTCTCCTTGAAGATGCAACAGGGCACATAGGAGGTTCAAGTCCATAGATCTCAGCAAAATGAGAGGCTTTAGATTGTAGAATATTTGTCAGTGCTTCAAACAGTTCATCAGACCAGCCACCCAAAACTATCAACTTATGTGCTGCCACTGCTGTTTCTTTGCAGTCTTCTTGCTTTGAAACCATAGCAGCATTGATAACAATATCCATGCATTCCTCATGAAGCACAGATAGATCATCAGGTAACACAACTGGAGCAATACTAAGAAGAGCAGCCCTGGCACCCTCAGAGACACCAGTTTTAAGGACTAACTTTAGCTTTCCTTTTGCAAAGAATTCTCGCAAAGCAGATAAACTAGAGCGCTCATCAGATAAGCTTTTTATAAGGTTGACAGATGCAATTATAAGGCCATTTATCTGCTCTGAATTAACCCCTGTTTGGGACAATGCCAGAGTAATGGAGAATTTAATTAGCTCAACAACTGACTTTGGCGATGACCCTTCAGAGAGAGCAAATTCACAAAACCTTGCCCCAGCTGTTGGTGCCCTCTTTATTAGTGCAATGCAGCGAGCACAAGCTTCTTTTGGCGCCAACTTTGATGGAAAATAAGAAGGAATGAGAAGCTTTGTGATTTTTTGAGCAATACGGGGATGATCATTTGCAAGTGAAGATAATAAGGTATCCAGGCCAATAACCTGTAGCACAGAACAGAACATAAACCACCCAACTGAATATATTAAAAATACTCTAATATGTGCGCCTGAACTGAATATTATAGTTGAGGCTACTTAACGTTATAGCACGAATTGAGCACGAATAGATAAAGTTATACGTATAAATTGAGATATCAAGTGTCATACCTTACTATATTGGAAAGATCGCAGATCACGGATAGCTAAAAGAAGATCAACAGCAGCAACTCTGACAGAGAGAGAAGAATCTGAAACCATATCACCTAATCTTGGGAGCAATACTTTCAGTATGTCATGACTTTGTGGATTGTCGAGCAAGTATATGAGACCATTTAGAGTGGAAAGCCGGACTTCATTGCAAGAATCCTTTGACATGTCATCAACAATTTTCCTCAGAAATTTTGAAATTGTTGGGGAAGGGACAACTTCCCAATATTGGTTAAGAATGCGACAGATTCCTTCAACTGCAACTGTCCGTATTTCTGGGCAGTCATCCATGAGGAGCTTGTCTAGCAAGAAGAATTGTTTCTCTAGCAGAGGATCATTTAAATCCTTTGTGACATCTGGATCTTCAAGGGGAAATAAATCTAGTAGAAGATGAAGAGCATTATGACGAACATTTGAGCTCGCAACCTGCCAAAAGGTAGCCATTCAGAGAAATCAGAGTAATATTGTTAAAATTAAACAGTCACACAAGATACTGCAAATCGAAAATAAAAACAAACAAATTATTTAACAAAGCTTAACTAAATTCAAAGTTTATCACATGCTCATGGAGTGTCATAGACCAAGCTACCTAATGTGGGGATTTCACGAATTACAAGATTAGATTGAAGAGTACAGAATATCATCTGAAAAAAAAAAAGGAAAGGAGATTTCAAGGATCTATGCTGATGTAAAACATTAGCAATATTTTGTTGGCAATGGGGGATCTGTTATTTCAGAAGTTACTGGAGTTAATTCAACGCGCCATTATGTGAGTGATAGCATCACTTTGCATCCTATAATTACTTCCCAAATTCACCTGAACCAGAGTGTAAACATAATCTACACAGCAACCAATTCTAACGACTAGTGCTTGAAATCTGTCAGTTCATCCATTCCTGCTGGGCTTAGTTCTAGTAGCACACAATGCCGCCAGATACGTGTAAGACAATGTATATACCTGCAACGATCGGAACAGCACAGGCTCGGCAAGCCCAAACACCAACTTCTCAACGCCAGCAACTGCCCTCTGCTCCACGAACGCCGACAGGATCTTCCTGGCCGCCTTGGCCACCTCCTTGCTCGCCGCGTGCACGGAAGCCTCCACCATGCTCTGCAGGAACCCCTCCCCGACATCCCCCCTGACCCACCCCCCGTCCTTCCAGGCCCTGAACACGACCTCACCGTAGGCCACCACTGCCGCACGCTTCACGCCGGTCATCCCCACCTGCGCCTTGATGAGCTCCAGCCCCTCCCTGGCAATCCCCTCGCTGACCCCAAGCACGAGAGCGAGGAACTTCCTCCCCTCCTCGGCCTTGAGGAACAGCGGCGACACGAAACAGCGCAGCAAGAGCATCTTGAAGTCGGAGATGCTCTCGTCCGCGTAGTCGAGCAGCGGCAGCGCGTCGCGGAGGGCGACGAGGCGGCGGAGCACCGGCCTGGCGCGGGAGCCGGCGGTGAGCGCCTGGGCGACGAGGTAGGGTAGCGTCTGCGCGACGAGTGCGTCGCGGCCGGGCGCGTCGGCGCGCCAGGCGAGCTCGAAGCAGCCTACGGCCAGGGCCGCGAGCGGCGGGTCGGCGGTGGCGAGGAGCGCGAGGCGGTCGTGGAGGAGCGCCAGCGGGCGGAGGAGGTCGTCCCAGCGCGGGGGGAGGGAGGGGTGGGTGAGGAGGAGGTGGAGGAGGACGGCGGCTGCGCGCGGGGGTGCGGGTGCGGGTGGGGGCGCGTCGGAGCTTGAGGCGGCGCCGGCGCCGGAGTCGGCGGAGATTGCGAGGGCTAGGGCTTGCGGGAGGGAGAGGAGGAGCGGGTGGGAGGGGGGGAGGGAATGGACGAGTTGCTTGAGTTGGGGAGGGGCTTTGAGGGCGGTGGCGGCGGCCGGGATGAGGTCGGCGGCGTGAGCGAGGAGGCCGGCGGCGGAGGAGGGGACAGATTCGTCGGCCGCGTCGGCCCCGGCGGGGGTGGCGCCCCGGCGGCGGCGGCGCGCGGGCGGCATTGCGGCGGAGATGCGTGAATTTTGGAGGGGATTCGAAATGGAGCGCGGGATCGAGGGGCGGCTTGGGAGGGAAGGAGGCGATGGGGATTGGGGAAGAGAGAGAGAGAGCTGTGAATTGCGCTGCAGTGGTTTGTTTCTAGGTCCTGTTTGTTTCAGCTGAAAGCAAACTTCTGATCTGATTTTTAGAGTGTTGAAAAGCTGACTTCTGATGAAATGAACTAAAAGCTGAAAAATTTGCTAAGAGCTGTTTTTCTGACTTTTGGTATGCTGAAAAGCTTAATATATATTTAAAAAACCAACATTATAAATCTAACAGACAGTTTTTTAGCTACTCAAACAGCCAACTTTTCTAAAAGCTCAAAAGCTCCAGCCCAAATAAACAGGCCCTTATTGTCCCAAAAAAAAAAAACAGGTACGGGTTTATGGGCCGTCTGAAAACGCAACCATGGTAGGCTTTTACGTTGCGGAGGTGTTGTGCTGATTTGGCCCGTCTCTATTTGGTGACCTCCGCAAGCTTAGGCTCAATCCACTAGTGTATAGAAGGACTAGATAAATACCCCACGCGTTGCTGCGGGATATTAAATATGTTCTATATACAGGTTAAGTGCACATCAAAAGGTCTCTTTTTCGGCACGGGACAGTTAAGAGCTTTTTTTTGGCACGGTAATTACTAATTAATTCTTAGATATCTATATACACCTCGAGGTCGTTGATGGATTAAAACTTTCAAAAATAATCAATTAAACCTTGTACCACCCGCTAAGTATCGAGTCAAAACGATTAGTTGTCACACAATAGCGAGGATTGGATTTTGGAATTGAGTTCGCTGAATTTTCTCAAGCAAAAGCCTAATGAAACATGGAAAGTAAAGAAATAATCTCATAGATAATTGCAGCCACTATCTTGGGCATACATATCACCTTCAACTCTATTCTTTTTGAATGGAATGAAAACAATTGATGGTTAATACAAATGCATCTTACTGCTAAAATACACGGAGAGATGCACCGATAATGGCAACAAAAATCACATCCTGAATGCCCGATTATTGTAGCAATAAAGATGCACTATAATGGCCTCACATGCCGCACAGGTCCAAAGTTTAATCTGCATGGATGCCTGAAGAAATATACAACAAATAAGATGAGAAAAAAGAGAGAGTAGTTTGGATCTCAGCCAGCGGCAGCAAGTGACTACCGGCAAGGACGCTGTGGCTGTGTGGCTAGGCGCAGACATGTCCGTTGATCATGATACGATCTCTACCAGTGAGCAATAGAAGAGAAGATTGTGCCTTGTTTCTCGAGGGGCGAATTGGTGGTGCTGTTTATATAGAAGAAGGTAATTATAGCACATAATGGTCGCCTGCAAACAGCTGAGAGGAAACGCATGGGTATGGAAACGCATATGTATTAAAATGCACGGCTTCAAGATGGGTAGTGGAAACGCTCGACGCCAGCGAACCTTGCATGCAGTGAGTGCGTTGTTATTCAGCTGTATGGTAATGGCTGGACATATCTGACGCTCAGGATGAAACAAAGCGGACAATCGGATGGGCTAAATAATTTGAGTGACGTGGCTGCCTAAGGTTTCAACTTTATAGTAGTTAATGAGTTTTAGTGGGTTGCCTCTATATAGTATATATAGATTAGGGATGAAAGCGGTCGGGTCGGAAAAAGGCTAAATCGTTTTAGTTTCATATTTTTTTTCTTGATAGCGAAATGGATAGAGGTACTTGCCGAAACAAATACGGCTTCGATATTACGGGAATATCAAAATGAAATTACCATGACAGTCGGGAATCGATATTAAATATCGGTAACACAAATCACAGTCGTGTATTGGTCATATCACATTATGTATAAAAATATCAAATGTGAATATATATTGTTGGTATTTGAAATAGCTACAAATGTATCCTAAAAAACATGAGATAAGAATGAGCCTTGATTTTTCTCCCTGATTACATTCGGCTTCCCCGGTGAAGCCAATCTTTTTTTTTTTGCACGCGGGGAGGAAATGCTAAGATTAGGCTTAGACCACTTTTGATTTATTGTCTATTTCAATTTAGAATATAATATAAAGGGTAAAATATCAACGGTAATTTTCGGCATAAAACGGAAATTGGGTAAAGTATAAAAGCTTTTTTCATTTTTGTTTCCACCAAACACTTTCACTTTTGTTTCCATTTCCTCGATATATCATTTCCAACTACTACGGTAAAAAGAAGTCAGAAACAAGCCTCGATTATTCGATAAATTCCGTTTTTGCTTTCATCTCTAAGAAGGATGTCCTAAAAAGAAACTAGTATAGAAGGAGTATTGGCACAAACTCATTAATGGCATCTAAAAATAACTCACTAATGCTATACAAACTTGAAGAATGAAACTCGAAGGCACGTATGGCCCCGTTTGGAGCCGATTATGAGCCGCGTTCATTGGAATTAAGCCGCAACCGGCGCCAAACGGCCCGATTCTGGCCCAGCTTCTCCCGAACGCGATTCCACTCAACGCCCTCGTATGCATGCAGCGCGGAATCGGTCTCTCCGCCGATTCTCCTCAACACGCGCGCCTGAAAACGAACGAGCCCAACGACTTGGGGTGAAATTACCCGCAAATGCCATCGATATACCCCTCCAGCTCGCCCCCACCCCGACTGCTCACACATCCACTCGTTCCCCAAGCGCAAGAGAGAAACAGAGGAGGACCGAGGAAGGCGATTAGGGTTTGGACCCATAGTGGCGGCGGCTCCTATGGAACGGCGGCTCGTCGGCGCCTCCGCCCAAGCTCCCGTCAGCTCCTCCGTGGCGTCGTTGGTTGGGCTGTACGCGCCGCCGGACGGTGACGACACGAAGCCGGAGGCTGCTTCCCCATTACGAACCCGGCGAGTGCATCTTCATCCATTCGCACTTCTGTGATGTTTTTTTCTATCCTGATTTCCTCTACACGCTAGGAAGCAGAGGAGCAAAGATATAATTAATCCCCATCTCCATTCGCACTTCTGTGATGTTTTTTTTTTTTTTGAATCTTCTGTGAATCTGATATGGAAAATTGACAGGCGCACATATGTAAATCAAAAGAGGATATTGTTATTTTCATGGATCTGTAACATTCTTTCTGACTTGAAGACATTGTTTTCTTCAGTCCTTCTCACAAGTATTAAAATTGGGTGTGTGCATACATGTGTCAGAATGCAGCGCCTAGATATCCAAATGATGCAAGCATTCTAATGCTAGCGATCTCTGAAAGAAACACGCTTGCATTTTTGTTCTTACCAACGACCTATGCGTACATGTGTGTGACGCCACTGCTGTTGTATATCTCAAGTGCCTTTGCCGTCGCGAAAATGGAATCCCCTTCAAAGTATTAATTATGAAAAGAAATTGACACAAAAATGTCTAAGAATGATGAAAATAGTAACGTTTGCCTCCATTTAGCAATAAGACTAGGCATAACAGGTTTCAGGGCATACTAGTCATTTTACACTCAAGACAAACAATTTCTATGAAATAATTAGGGTTGTCAAACACTCAGCTTCTTCTGGAATCAGATTCTTCTCACAGCTGCTTCCTAGAGAATCTGGATTCTTACATAAGCTCCTCTGAAATAATCTGTTCCAAACTGGGCCTATATATTTGGTTTGGGGCCACCGTTAGCCACGCACAACGGCACAAGGTTTGACGACGCCGCAACTAATGACGGTGATTTTTGACGTCACACATCCAACCCAAGAATGACTTGCAAGCTTTGAGATTTTGCAGCTTAGTGAGATTTTTGACTGTGAAAACCAAGCAGCTTAGTTTTTTTTATGGCGTCTCCACACATTGTGGCCTAGCAATCGTTGGCGGGGAACCAAATGCGGAGGCAGATAGAGATTTTGCAGCTCAGCGGGGGTAGCCATCACCCAAATTTGGCCAATGCATCTCCACTTTTATAGTCGCACACTACCAGCGCTCTGCTTTGCTGCGCTATGTTCCGAGAGTTTAAATTGTTCGAGCGCCTTGTCTTAGTGTCCGATGGTGGCAGAATCAACCGCAGCGGAATCTTACGATGAACCCTCATGTTTCACCCTCCAGAGCCGTAAGCTACACACGGCGTTCGTCGCTCCTCTACTGAACCTTCTTCCTTTCAGACGCGTACGCCTCGAGCTCTTTTCCCGTCGCGTGCGCACAAGATGCAGGCTGCATCACATGGTTTTCAGAACCAATAGCTGAAGCTGGCAGCAGATGGTCAAACTGACTGAAGCTTTGCCAGCATCGATCATCCGTGCACGATGCAGAGACCGAGGAAGGCGAGGAGAAGAGATGACTCAAGCAAGTGCAGCAAAGACTCAGAGCAAAGCTGCTACCGGGGCACGTACACCTCGTACCCATGGAATCATTCAGGCACGATGGTCCTTCCAAAGATAAGATGCCAATGGTGCAGCAAGCGCCGACCAAGAGTAAACATACCGAGCGCGTGTAACGGAAGCACCACCGAGGCACCGATCGAGCCTTGCTCTGGTTCAGTCTGACCGCATGTTTCACACCTAGCGGAGTCTATACATCGATGCTGCAAGCCTGACGCCTCGTGCATTGCTTTGGCCTAGCAAACCCACGGCAGCGTCCACAGCTCGTCGCCGGCCTGAATGGTCATGCCCCTGCCGCTGTACGTAGTGCTGGGACTCGGGCCGTGCCCGGGCCGGCACGGCACGGGCCCGTCGTGCTTCGGGCCGTTTCGTGCCGTGCCGTGTTGGCCCGTCGGGCCGCATCGGGCCGTGCCGGTCGGCCCAACATTGTAAAAATGCGGCCCGGGCACGGCACGCGGCACGGCGGGCCGTCATCGGGCCGTGCCAAGCCCGGGCACGGCCCGGTTTCAGTGAAAGCTTCCAAGAATACGTTTTCAGCAAGAGAAGGCGCATTTTTATTGTTTAAATCGATTCTTTTTATAGTGTTACATGGATAAAAAAAATTCAAAACTTCCACCAAAATTATACTAGATTAGGACAGCCCTATTACAAGTGTATATCAAATTTGAGTTCTAAAATCAACATAGTTTGTGTGTATATCAAAAAAACAAAGGAAATGTGAGTTTTTGCATTTTTAATCTCCAAAAATATACTGAATTTTGAACTCAAATTTGGTGTGGAGTCGTTACAAGTCAATACCAACCTCTACAATTTTTGGGGAATTTTTTTAACAATATTTGTATGAATGTGTGTTCAAAATTTACTAAACGATATAGAAGTTCTAAGCTTTTGAGACAAACGAGGAGCAATTCGAACTTACATCAGTGTAAGTGCTTCAAAAAAATTTATACAAAATTCCTAGTGTAAAGATGTATAAGTTGTACATCCACACAAAAAATGACTTAAAACTTCATATTTTTTGAAGATCTACAAAATGATGAAGAAAATGTTGAATAGTGACCATTAATGACTTGACTGATTAGTAGAAAATTGAACTATAAAAGTTTGTATACAAACATTCTACATGATAGAGATGATTTTTTAAAGATTATAGAAAAAAGAATCATCAAATTTGGACCACATATGCAAAATCTAAACAAGTTTGTATTTTGAAATATGAATCAAAATAACAAAAAGAGCGTTGGCTAAAGAACTTGACAAGAACACATTATCGGGTTAAATTCGGGCTGCCGGGCCACAACCGGGCCGTGCCGGCCCGAGCACGGCCCATTGAGCAGTGTCGTGCCGTGCCGCCCGATGTACCAAAAACCCGGCACGGCACGGCCCGTCACCTCGGGCCGGGCCGGCACGGCACGAAAACTCTTCGGGCCGGGCCGTGCCACGTGCCGTGCCAAACGTTCGGGCCGCGGCCCACCCGCATTTGGCCCGGCCCAAGTCCCAGGACTAGCTGTACGTGGTGGGAGAAGCTAGGAGAATATGCCGTCCATGGACACGTTGCCTTGCCATGTAAGTAGAAGCTACTAGCAGAGAGGCCGTTTGGTTTTGTCCTCGGTTTGTTAGAAAAATTATTTTCATAACATTATCAGTTAAAAACTAGAGGAAGAAGATTTTTAACTCAAGAAGTCACATATTCAAGAAAGAAACTAAAGGACTTCCATTATTAAGTTACCGATCCCAAAACAACCAGATTATCAGCTTACAAGAACTCAAAGAGGTTAGGTAAAATATTCCAAATTCTTTGATTTTTGCAAGTCTCTAAAATTAAACACAGCTAAAAAAGTTAGTAAAGCAACAGTTTCTAGACCACCAAGAGCTCTCAGGAAGAAGGAATAAGAGTGCAAGTCCCTAGCTAAACATTGCTAGCTAGACAACTGGAATGAAGATTGCTAGCTAGACAACTGGAATGAAGATTTAGCTATTTTGAACAGGGACTTGAAGAGCCATTTTCAATAGTACTAGCAATATGTGAAAAAAAAGGGCTTGTCTATACATTGCCCTTAAGTGGGTAAAGAAACAAGTTTTACCTAGCTTGTTGAAGTTGCTCTTAAGTGGGTGGGGTTTTGGTTATTGTTCCCCTTTTCCTAGCTAGGACAACTTCAAGCACAAATAAATTCTTAACTCACCAGATTGTGCAAAGATTTAGCAGTTGACTATCCAAACTCTTCGAGGAATTTTTTCTTTGAATCTTCTAATAGGTAAGTTGTAACAGAAGATGGATGTATGCACCAGAATATATAAAAAGGGAAAAAAAGGCTTTGATTTCCAGTCAAACGGCACACCAAGATTTTTCACTTAAAGCTTAAGAACTACAATCTACACACGTTGATACAAGTAGTATATATACATGAGACACAATTCATCACTGGATGCTTCACCATTAACAAATGGCTGCAGATAAAGGGAAATATGACATAATGCTGAGAGTTCTAGAAGACATTCGCTAATCTTTTGAATGCTTGCTGCCACTTGGTGCTAACATGATGGCCGAGTAGACAAACCAATAGGGAGGTATCCTCCCTTTCCAGGAATTTTCGTGACAAACCAAGCTTAGAAATAGTTGGTTACGTAGAATTAAGACTTTTTTTTGGCACAAATCTGCTTTACTTTTTAGCTTAATTTAGGAATTTACATTGGTGCAGATCCTTGTTGATTTAGTCCAATCAACTGGAATGTTATGCTAGAGCTTTGGGTGGGCAAATGTTTGTGCTACCAAAATCATTACTCTTTTTATTCGACTTGGAAATATAGTTCTTTCTGAGTGTTACAACATAGCTTGTAGTGATTTTGTTGAGATGAATGTAATAGTAAAATAATTGTTAAATGGAACTCAATGTGTTAAACTGAACCAAAATATAACTAAAGCCTAGAGGGATGCATTAAAAGACAAGCCCACATGAGTAGGTTCTCTACTTCAATTCAAAACCTAATTAAGTTAAGAAAACACCTCATGAAGATTTAACAAATAGAGAAGAGTTATATGTAATATTTTTCCAATAGGGCGTACGGAAGGGACTCCCAATACATGTCCTTCGCGACCCGTCTCCACTGCTACAGTAGAGAGGGGCGAATCCAGGCGAGTGCACACTCCGGCGGCGGCTCCGGTCGATCTTCCCCTCCTCCAGTGGCCCGCAGGGCACCGGAGGGTCGGGAGATCAACGGAGCTGCCGTCCGGTCTTCCTCTAGCTGCTAGTGTAGGTAGTAGACTAGGTTTTCTCCTGTATTAGGGTTAGGGTTACGGCACCGGCGCCCGTCGTGGTGATGGCGGCCGTTCTTCGTCTCTCCCTCGGCGGATCTGGTGGAGGTGTCGTCGTCGGTGGCGGCAAGTTTACCGGTGAGGCCCCGTGGAGCTCGTTTGCCTTCTGTTCTTTTGAGAAAGGGTGGAACGGCTTTTGGTTCCCCTCGCCGGCAGTGCTGGTGATGGTGGATGTTGGTTCCGGGCTGTCGGCGTCAAGCTTTGATGTCGATTTCTTCGGATTTTTGCTTCGAGCCGCTGGTTCCTCGGTGGTGGTGGTTCGGTTCCTTTTCTTCTTCCTGGAGTCGTCGCGATGGCCGGTTTGGTGCCTTCTTCGTGACATGGGCATGCGTGCCCATCTAATCGGCGTTTCCAACAATGCGTTGTGGTCGCGGACTGGGAGGGAGGAGAAGACCAGCTGCTGCCGCCGGTGGTCGTCGGTGGCGAGAAGATTGTGGATCGGGACAGTTCAAGAAGAAGGACTTCTTTGTAATTTCTTTTTCTTTGAGGACTGTTCTGTAAAACAGCCCCAGGGGTGTCCCTGTAAAAGGTGTGGGTGTACTGTGCTACTCTTTTAATACAATTCCCCCCTTTCGCAAAAAAAAAAAATATTTTTTCCAATAGGAACATTTGGTTGTCATTTCAACAATGAAGATAAGAGAGTGACTCTTACTTCAACTTGTGTACAAGCCAAGAACAATCATTAATGTATATTTTAGTCACAAGGATCAAGGACAAGACAACGAACAAAGCCAAGATGAATTAGGACCCGCAACTAGTTTAGCAGTTTTACGGTGGACCATATAATGCATTTTTCGAGGTAAATTAGGTAAGAGAAGGCATAGTGAGTTTTACACCTAAATATAATCATCTAAAAAGGGACATAACAAGACTACAAGATGGATGTTTGTCACCTAATCGTTGAGCATATCTATCTATTATAACAGTTGTCTTCCTGTGCTTTGTGGTTTACAGTCTCAACATATATTCTTTGTTTTACCTCAGTGAATTCCAATGGAGACAGAAAGCCTTGCATCCTACTGCTCAAACATTGCGACTCTGGGAGTGTTCGGCGCATAAAGGTCTAAATTTTAGAGGGGTCTAAACTCTAGATAAGTTATATTAAATAAAGTTTAATTATAAAACTAACTACAGAACCCTGGTCTAATTCGCGAGACGAATCTAATGAGGGTAATTACGCCATGATTAGATGATGGTTACTGTAGCATTACTGTGGCATGACTGTAGCAAAACATAGATTAATTAAGCTCATTAGATTCGTCTCTTAAAGATGTACCCATCTGTAAAAAGGTTTTGTCACTAAACTTTATTTAGTATTAGGTTCTCTTTGTTTAGAGGTCTCTAAAATTTAGCGCTAAAAGAAACGAACAGGGCTCTCGCATGTTGTTAAGATCACTACATGCTAGACCCAGAACTGATAAAAGTCGCATTGGATCCTGCCTGCCAAAGAAAGGAACCAGCTAGCTGGTCCTAGTTCCTGAACTGGACGGCACTGGGACGCAACCTATATCTGCAACACGATCAACCATGCTACTACCAGACCGAACCGGCCAGAGACCACACGCATTGCGCAAGAAAATGCGACCCAAATTCTCATCCCACGCATCTCAATTCTCAGGACCATGCAGACATGTTGGGTTACAACAAGTTGCTACAAAGCCACAGTACAGCATCAAGCTAGAACAAGAGCATCACATGCAAGTACAGGCATGTACACAAACCACAGCAGCAGGGAAGGGATGTACAGGGAAGCTTTTGGTCCATCAGGAGGCAGTGAGGACCATGTTATCGTTGCAACACGACGCTAGCTGCTGCACCGACCATTGCGACCGGACCTGGGAGATGGGGGCGTGGCCTACAGCACTGCTCTGCTGCTGCTTCTATCCCGGGAAGTGGACTGCAACGTGCAGCTCTGCAGAAAAAGTCGCGCACACTTGCGATGCTCCTGCGGGTGATGCTGCAGCTGCTTTATGGGCGCACACACACTTGAGGACTTGTTGAGATCGGCTTGAGCATGCCCTCTCCTTAGGAAAGCTCAAGAAAGTCACTTTCTTGATCCCTTTTCTTTTTCTTTTTTTGTCTTTTTTTGTTGTTGTTTATCCACTCTCGATCTCAATCTCAATGTCAAACAGAGACCAAACCAACCCAAACTCCAAGCCGGCGGCACTGCCAATCACCGTTTGTTTGGCAATGCAGCGGTGAACGAACTAAAAAATCAAGCCGGAAAAGAGAAAAGAAAAGGATAAACAAAGCTTAAGATTGGGGAAGAAAATTAGCGGCATCGATGGAGAGCTCCGGTCCACACAAGGCAAAACACATGCGTGTCCCGGAGTTGCTCCTCATCGGCCCATGCCTGGCAGGTCCAACCTGATCCTCTTGTTCCCCGCCGGCGTGAATGATGCCGCGTCGGCGAGGTCGTCGGTGGAGTCGTATGTACCGGAACACGATGACAGTCTCTTGACCGACGGCGTGAATGAGGTCGTCGCGGACGGCGGCGGCGAGCTCTCGCTCAGCATCAAGCTGTAGCAGGCGAACACGTCCTCCTGTTCGTCGGAACAAAGGATTATGTTAGACAAACGAGGTTTGATCCATGACGACGTGCCAATAATAAGTGTCACAAAAAGAACAGAGTGAGGCGCAAGCAGCTTGGACGCTTGACCTTCTCGAGGAGGAAAGATGGAGAGAAGTTGATCATTTTAGACTCCAACGCTTCTTTGGCCAGTGCGCCGTGGGTCGCCGCCAGGACGGCGGCGGCGGCCACGGTGGACGGCCGGTAGTCGAGCACGCTCGCGGCTGCAAAGAACAGAGCACGGATCGATTGATTTCAGAATCTCATTTTTCAGACATCCAAACAGGCACCGATTGTAAGCAGGCTAACCTTCGGTGATGGCGAAAATGAGGGCGGCGGCCTTGGCGGCGACGAGGCCGCCGCCGCCGCCGCCGTTGCGACGGCGTAGGAGCATGGAGCTGAGGCAGGGGAGGTAGTCGAACGGGGTGACGTCTCCCATGCGCCAATCCAGCGTGGAGAGCACAAGCAGCTCCATGCGGCGTATGGACTCGCAGCTGAAGTCGTACTCGTCGGCGTCGGCGCGGAACTCCGACAGCGGCGGCGCGCAGTACTCCTCCATCTTCGCGGCGATCGACAAGCACGCCACGGCCAGTAGCCGCGTCGCCCACGGCATCACCGATCTCTGCAACGCACACGGCATCACCTCGCGTCAGTCAGTCAACGGATGGATCGGTCTTGGAAGTTGGAACAGAGGAGGATGAGGATGTTACGTCGATGCATCGCCGGAGGCAGAAGCGGTCGAAGTAGGAGATGGCCAGGTACGCCGTGCGATGGCCAAACCCGAAGTAAGCACGCGTCTGCAATGGCAGCGGTCAGAGGGAAAGATGGCAAGAAGCAGAACTCGAAGTAAGTACTGTTGCATCAAGAAACAGATAACAAATCCTTTTTCCCAATCATTCACCTCAAGGATCCACTTGGCGGTGTCGCGGCGAGCGCACGGGAACCAGTCCTCGGCGGCCATCGTCGACTCGGCGCCGCCGTCGGAGGACGCGGACGACGACGGCGAGGACGGCGAGCAGCAGAAGCTGCTCTCCTTGGACACGAGGTGGCCCACGTACTCCTCCTCCTCGTCCTCCTCCTGGACGTCGCTGTACAGCTGGACCAGCTCCCCGTCGGCAGCGACGCCGTCGAGGTCAGCGCTGTCTTCCTGGCACATGAGGGAGAAGGAGCAACCGGCAGAGCAGTCCTCCTCTGCTCCACCCATTCTCGGTACTCTGTTCCTACCGTTCCTAGTTCAAGCTAAATAAGCTACTAGTCGTCAGAGAGCCATGAGATTGGCTGGCCGGAGTCCGGCGGTCGGAGCTGGCCGTGGAAATGTAGGAGGAAGGGGAAGACGAGCTAGCGAGCGAGGTGGCCGCGGCTCGAATCGAGGTCCCTCTCTTCTTCTATTTAGTGGCCGTGGCTGTCCGTCGCAGTCTCACTCACTTCACTCTCATGTGTCCGATTTTTCTCTCAAACACCTACCTCGAGGCTCCTCCGCTTGGTCAAGATGTGTGGCTTACGCTTCGAGTGAATCCATGTCGTCAGCGTGCCAGGACGAACGGGCGCGCTAGCAGTGCAAAATAGCTGGCTTCACAAACCCATGGAGCTCGAAATTCCGAGCTCCAATCACCGGGCTTGACCAGGCGCTGCTATGTCGATTCTGCCAAGCTCTGATTTTGAGGTTTTCTGTCTTAGTTTTTTTTTCAGTGGGTCCAATGATTTGTAGGCCATTAGCTTAGGGAAAAAAACAAACAAACAAAAAACATCGTGACCAAAAGGTTTCAAACAAAATAGTGCATTCAAAGAGAATGACTAAACACTAACATTGCCTAATCAAAACAAGAGATTTCTCCCATGACTCACATCACATGAAAACTCACTTGCACCATGGCAAAACTGCTAGTACATTCGTGTCCAAAAGGAAAAAAAAAACACTGCTAGTACATAATTCCATAGCGATCGTATTATGGAAACCACATCTTTAATCACATATATTGTCAACAAACACATAGATCGTGTGTATTCCCAGTACCTCAAAAAAAAAAAAATTCATGTGCATCAGTCTTTGTTGATTTCACCATTAAAAAGACCAACAAATGCACTCCCTGGCCATCACAGAGTAGAAAAAACACAAACAACATGGCACTGACCATCACTAACCAAAATAAGGTCACCATGCTTGGATCTGTTGCCCCCATGTACATCCAATCACCACTATCATAATCAATTCATGTGATCGATCTTGCGACTTCAATAAAGTTTGGAATCTCTTATATCTGCGGTCAGAGAGGCAATTAAGGGCTTCGATTTGGTTCCTACTCTTCGGCGGCATTGATCAAAGAGGTGATGTTAAATACTTAGATGTTTTCTCTGTCTTTTAGTCGTCTTTCAAAAAGTCTTAATGTAAGGGCCTGTACTTCTTCATATTTCCCCTTTCATTTGCGAGAAAAAAAAAACCATGCATCCTTTCATTAAGTTGTGTGCCTCTCAAGTTTGAGGTATCTTGATGTGGAGAGTTTTGTACCCATCTCATCGACCGAGCGTATTCTGGTTTATCATCTTCCAATCTGGGTCAATCGGCCATGGCAAAAGAGGGATCTATAGCTGAGAACAACCAAAATTGATGCTTGAGTCATTAGGAACAGGCCTCTACAGACAACCCACCCCCCCCCCCCCCCTCCCGTCTTCGTCACTAGTCGATGAGATCATCTATGGCCTCAACGTATGTTGGCAACTGATCCCGCCGTTGCGGTTAAGGGCATGAGATGGCAGCACACAACAACAGCAACCCTAAGCCACGGGTACGGTGCGATCGACCTTACGAATTCGTGTTGCCACACAAACTCCAAGCTCCCACTCCTGCCGCGCGAAGCACATCATAGAGCCTTTTCCTCTACAAATATTGACATTCTAGGTCCATTTAAGTGGTTCCAAGACGTTGGAAAGAAAGATCCAACATACCACTATACTGCATTAGAAACCGTAGAAAGTCATGCAAGCGGATATGAGAGGCACCTAACTTCGTGCAATAGTTTTGAGTTGAGGGTGAGGGTACAATGGAGAAAAAAAAAGGCTATCGTAAACTTTTTGGCAATCACCCAAAGTTGAAAGTATTGTTTTAAAAAGTTTTTCCTTCCAAATTTAACCATTGTTTGTTTTCAGACAGTAAACTTCCAAGATAAATCAAAGTAGAACACTTGTTGACATGTCACCGCACATATCAGAAAATCATTATTATGCCTTTTCGACATGTGCAAATGTTATTGACGTGGACTAGATAGAGAGAAAAAAAGCACGGAAGGCCAATTGCCGATTAATCCATGAAGTCTTACATGTTGAGAGCCTAAATTAGACACTTGTTGAGAGTGTGATAAGATGGAGCTAGCTTAGCTAGTTCCTTTATTTTACATGCATGCTTTCCATGGTATGTGAAGTACGAGTTGTATAAAAGTATTCATACATCTGACACCAAGAATACATACCTTGGTCAATCGAGTTATTCTAAGTGAGAACGTGATCCAAAGCCCCATCAAGTGGCAGGCCGCAGGCTATGCTGACTAATCGAGTTATATAAAGGAAGTTGAGAGTATAATCTCAACCACCTTTTTTGTAGCATCTCTTCTCCTTTTGCATCCCTGGTCACTTCAGAAAACAGAAAACTTCATATATTTGTTTGGTTTTACAAATTTATTTTAATAGAAAACGTTATAAAAGTTGTGCTTTAGATACCATGTCATCACTTTTTACTAATTTCCTCCATATTATTTTGATGACTTTAGGAAAGTTGTTTTTACTACCTCAACCTTGAATTAATCTAACTGTCCTAATGTCATAAAACACAATCTGTAGGTAATTATTATTAATTAGTTATTGCCTTTGTACACTACGAATATACCTTAACATGTAACTCAGCTAGGGTCTTTTTTAGGCCTACAGCCTTGTACCATGTAACTATTATCCAAAATTTATAAAAATTAATAGCCTCCACAGATGTTCTCCCAAAAAAAGGAATATAATTCCTGCAAAAAAAAATATAAGAAATATGTTAAAAATGAGATCGATGCGATGCTGATGACAGATCGAGTCAATATCAAGTGCAATATCTGATAGTTTTATTTCTTCCAGGTACTTGAAGATCAAGCTGAGAACTGGGAACTAAAAATCAATGACCTTGAGTCTTCAGTTGCATCTGGAGTCAAATGTTTTGCTATCAATGAGGATCTGGTGACAGAAATACGATCTTAATTACCACAAACACAGCCGTTACTCTTGCCGGACATGTGAATTTCAGATCTAGATGCTGGTCCAGATACGTCAAAAGTGAAATAATGTGAAATCCATGCATTAATCACCGATGCCGCACCCTAATGCGAAAAGCCAATTGCCTACTTACTCGTGCATATACACTGTCAGTGGGAAATAATCACCTAGATCCAGTACAGCTGCTATCTGCCTTCATGCCTCATGTGATTGCTGACCAAAAGTATGGGCAACGCTAAGCATCAAAGCATGACGTTGAAAGATGGGGGAAACCCATATGGGTAAGTATTACAGTTTAAGAAAACGTGTCTAAACATTTGGAGCAGTACTATACACATAATTATTACAGTTTGTCACATAAAAAGATATTTACACTTGATACTTTATGCACATCATTTGTCATTAAAAGGTACTCCTACACAAATCGCAAAAATTTTAATAATTGTTACAGACATATGTTTAAGAAAAAAAAATTCTAGTTTCAAATAAAGGCGAAATTTGCTGTAGGACACTGAACTTTTGTGGCATTTGCTATTTCACACTGAACTTTCTATAATTTGCCAGAACACACTCTAAATTTGTGACCATTTACCAAAACACACCACCGACTATATAATATAATTTTCTTTGAACTTGGTGAGAGAAATTTTTGTAAATGACTTGAAATGCCCCTGGCCATATTACACCTCACTTTGCAAGTGTTTTTTTGGCCAGTATTACACCTCACTTTGCAAGTGCTTTTTGTCTCATGGACTGGTTCGCATGGAAGGTCTGCATCCGGCAGCTACAGATAGCTCGTTCAAGCTGCTGAACATGCATGTCAGATTTGCTGCAAGTCCTACACGTAATCATATTTTGTACTACACGAACAACGCTATGCTATTTTTTTGTGCAAGGCCATGTAATGCTAAACTACTAATCTTGTGTTGGACAAATATCCATGTGGGCATCGGTTTGCAAATGATCGTCTACTACGTTTTATATTGCAAAAATGGTCTTATATATTAGTTAAAATAGCCCTTACAAGTCCAAAGGGTATTCTTGTCTTTTCATCGTCATTCTCTCCCCTCAAATCATATAATATGGCTAGTGGTGTGTTTTAGTAAATGGGCACAAATTTAGAGTGTGTTCTGGCAAATTATAGAAAGTTCAGTGTGAAATAGCAAATGCCACAAAATTTTAGTGTCCTACAGCAAATTTCGCCTTTCAAATACGAGTGACGGAAGAGAAACAAAACAACAACTATATGAAAAGAAAAATAGATGAAGTAAACACCGGTGATTTATGGATTCAACATTGGTAGCATATATGGTGTGCGCTTGAACTTTGATGGATTTCAAGTGTATAGAGAAAGAATATGAATTGTAACATAAAGCGATTGGTTATCATCTCACTTTCGATATTGACCAAATGACACTCCACGGGATGAAGTCATAGAAAACAGGAACCCCATATATATCAACAACTAAGAAGAAGTATGTTCTCGTTTGTAGTTTTATTACTGAACACAATAAGTCCTTTCCCGGCCTTAACTTGGCCTTAACTTTAGTGACATATCTACAAAAGCATAGTACTAATTTATTATACATGGTTCTAAATTTCAAATTGATGGGCGGTGCCAGTTGCACTGTGCCCACTGCCTCTCTCCATGGCTGGTGAAATCACGGAAGAGAGGATATTGAAACAGTGCGGATCCTGATACGCAATATGGCCTGCGTTTGTGAGGATCAGGTGCACTGGTCCGGTTGCTGCCAGAGTGGTCACAGCACCATGCACACTGTTGTATTGTATGCACAGGAGGCATATGCATCGTGAAGGAGGAAGATCGAGCAAGGCCAGGTACACACACATTCACCATGAGACCGCGGAGTATATATCTTCGATGTTGGTACACTCCCGAACTGCAACACGATAGGGGCTGTACGTAGTTTATGCCTGCGTGACCACGCTGAAGGCAAACGGACAAGCCGGGAAGTCGTGTCTGAACAATCCCGTTTGTTTTGTCTATGCTGTCTGAAATCAAGAGAGAATGAAAGGGAAAGAAAAGGGACATGAGATTTGTAAGATGTGTAATCTGAGCTGGTGTAAGTATCCTTTAGGGTTTGTTATGCTGTCCTAAGATTCAATCTGTG
Organism: Eragrostis curvula; assembly: GCA_007726485.1. Lineage (NCBI taxonomy): Eukaryota > Viridiplantae > Streptophyta > Magnoliopsida > Poales > Poaceae > Eragrostis > Eragrostis curvula. The sequence continues at coordinate 44,397 of RWGY01000940.1, read as the reverse complement.
AATCTGTCAAGTGCAACAAAACCGGCCTAATTGGCCATCATGGAAGTCAGAATCTAGATCGAAATCGCAGAGGCAATAACTCCAGTCAGCCGAAGAACGCTGGCTCGATCGAGCAGGCCGAGTGAGATGACTGATCAGCAGCACGCTACCGATTCTTTCCTGCGATGCTGAAACTTTGGACGAGTGGTCATGTCGATCTACTGTGACCGACGACCGAGGCATTAAAGGTCGCCGGCCGGACAGAGCTGTACAACCCTCCAAATGTCCCAGGTTCCAAGCTTACGTGTTCTTCCACGTAAGCAAGCACAGCAAATTGATACTGGCTGCATGTTCCAGAGAGAGAAGCATAGTGTCAAATAAAAGTTCTGGTTGGGACTTGGGACACAGCTTCGAGTCTTGGAGCTTTGAGTTCATCATGTTCTCTTCTCTGGACATTGATGTGTTTGTATGTTGGTATCTACCCATTCCTGATTAACACAGAATGGATTCGTATATATGGATGGGAAAACAGATGCCTAGATACATAATCTCTAGTGTTATGACCTTTTTATCATCTTCGGAATAGTACTAAAGTTTTTTTTTTTTTATAGAAATTACACAGTACAACTCAGACACTCACAACGCACGCACACTCACCCCTATGAACGTACATACGTAAACCCTACCCCTATGAGTATCTTCGAAGACTGAGCCCGCAAATTCTCCAGATTCCCGAAGTCACCACTGGCGCCTCGCTGTCGACGGCCACGTCGCCTACCGCTGAAAGCACAAATGCCGTTAAATCCTAAAAAATTCGCTCCCACCGGGAGTCGAACCCAGGATCTCAAAGGTGTTACTCGGATGCCTTAACCGCTAGGCCAAGACCCCTTTCACGGAATAGTACTAAAGTAATAGCACCGAAGATGTAAAACATCTGTGCAGATATTTTTCATCTTGTATAGAGTTAACAGAGCAATAACAAATTTGTGGTTTGATCTCCCGTGGCAAGACCAGATGTTTTCTTCTTCATTATAGTCTTTAAAATGACGCCAGAGCCCTTCGTTCGTGTTTTTCACTTAGATTATAAAACTAGGTGCTGCCAAAAAGAATGCTGACTTGTTGGATGTGTACATAGGCTTAGATTACAGTCAGAAAAAAAAAAACCTAACACGCAAAAGTAGCTTTACTAAACGATTTGATATTTTACTTGCTTGTCACCCTAGTCACAAGCAAGACTATGATAAACTGAAATGATATTATCAACCAGCACTTTTTAACCTCCAGTCCTAGCGTGTCACGGACCTTACTGACAACCCACATCCACGGCATCATGCGAGCTGAGATAACCCTTTCTAACACTCGGAGCTGGTGGTTGAAGACATATTTACGCCTTTCTCCCAAGTATCTCCAAACCTAATGCATGCCCTCTCAAATCCTAAACGCCACGATGTACTTCAAACAGCCAAGGTAGTTAAACCAAAGATAGTTCTATGGGGATTGAATTGCACTGTATTACAATTGTCTAGACGAGGTTTAATTTGGATTAATTTTTGAATATCCTGAGTGATTGAATTCATTCTTCTTATACTAGTCATATGTAACATTGAATTCATATTGTCCGCGTATATTGTCTTCACCGGTTCACTCTCTACTGAAGTCACACTTAAGTTACTAGAGTAAAATGCCTATCCATCTAAAGGAAACTTTGATTACAAGATAGCGAAACGAGCCGTATTAGCACCTTGTACGTTTTCTTGACTATAATTGTGTCACTTTTGAACCCCTACCTCCACAGCATTTCCACACAAACAAACAAGCAAAATTGTATCCATGTTAGTCATAATGCCATGTCACTGTCACGAACTTTAGTTGGGGCCAGGAGCTGCCTGCTTCCAATGGCACGGGGACACCGCCGGTTGCCTTTGCTAGAGACAATGAGGCAAGCAAGCAAAGGGGGCGTGCTGGCACTGGAGCAAAAATTTTCTCTTCCACCAAAATCACCTCTTCTCTCAAAAAATATATTGCTTGACAGTGATTTCTGCAATTTATTTACTTATTTAATAATATTTTAAATAACATGAAGACATTTTCAAACTCAATCTTTGTCCTAGTGCCACAGCCCTTCTTGCAAAGAGAAAACATAGATGGTTGCGAAAGGGTATGTAGCATAATGGTTATAAGACTGTCTCCAACGGATGTTCTATTTTGAGACTTACATAAGATATGGGGTGTAAAACTACAAAAACACATCTCCAACGGATGACCCAAAGTGCAGACGCATTGTTGGAGCCGGCAGCCCCGCTCCCCACAAATCCGGTAGCTCGTCGCGCCACACACCTCCGCACCAACACTCGAATCGTTTTTTCTCCGGCGCGACCTCGCGGAAAGGCGGACGCGGCGCGGGTCCACGGCGAGGGCGCGGCGGCGCGGGTCCCGCTCCGGCTCTCTCCTCTCCGGCCAGATCCCGGCGCGGCGGCGGGTGGAGCAGCAAGGCGCAGGCGCAGGCGCGGGTGGAGCAGGGGAGACGCGGCCTGCTCCTTCGCGGGCGGGGGTCGCGCGCCCTGCTGCGACGCGATGGACGCCCTTCCCCGGCAGACGGCGGCTTCCTCCACCCCTTCCCCAGCGTGTCGCGCAACCTCGGCTTCCTCTTCCCTGGCGCGGCTGCGCGAGGTGTGCTGTTCCGTCCCCGCTGCCTGCTCGTGGAGATTTCGCCGCGGGCGTGCGTCGCCACGGCCACGGCGATGCGAGGGGCATTGGAATCGATCCCTGATGGCCGGCGCCGTGGTAGGGGAGGTGGAGGAGGTGGCAGCGCGAGGACCGGCAGCGCGAGAGCTGGAGCTCGGGACTCGGCGGCGCGGGGACGCGGGGGAGCCCGGGGCTGGCGTCGGCGCGGCATCAGAGGAAGAAGGAAGAAAGGTCGGTTTTGCGTCTTCCCGTTGGAGATGAAGTTTTTTTGGTTTCCATTTTTCCTTTTGTGTAAGACCCTCTTGGGTTTTGGGTGCCTCCCTCCGTTGGAGATAGTCTAAGAGGCCAGTTTTACGGTATTTTGAAATAATTGTGAGCCGTCCATTTTAACTAGATCGGAGACCTTTTACCTCTTAGGAGGTAATAGGTTTTCATAATTATAAAAAAAAGTTTTAAAAGTTGTTAGGATATATATTGTTTCCATGTTTGTTGGTGGAAGTTGATCCTTTTTATTTGACGTGAACAAATTCAGCTGTGATGGCATCATGCACACTCTCCTTTTATAGCTTTTTTTTAAGACGTGTTGGAACTAATTTTTTTCATTGACGTGAAACAAATTCAGCGTGAGACCTCATGGACATGTCCATTTTAACCTTTTCACGTATAAACATTCAGATACGTTCCAAAATAATACTTTAGAGGAAAGGCCTTAGCCCTGCTTTATTGAAAGCAAGATGTTCACTGGGGAAACCAGTTTACATGACTGAGCCATTACAAAAAAACTGTGATCAAGCAAGTGATCTTAAATCGTAACTCTATCCCAAAACATTATAGTGATCATAACTCATCCCTTCACTACACATTGAGACTAAGCAAGGACAAAAGCGTTTAGCTTGCCTAACAAAAGAGAGTTATTAGCCTATTCCGGTTGACGGCAGGCTGTTGGCGTTCGTTGATTGTAGAGTGTTGATCTTCTCCCTAAGGTTTGCTTCAACGTCCTTGATCTGCCCCCGTTCCTCCTCCTTAGTAAGAATGCTCCACTGCTGCATCATCGATAGAGCCTTGTAAGCAATCGAAATTGGTGTTGGGATGACCTTGTCATTGAAGACTAAGTCATTCCTTGTTAGCCATAAAGTCCAGGAACAAACTGCTAAAATAAACAGGTTAGTTTCTCTATCATTTTTTCTCTGATTTGTTAGGCACATAGCTCTGTAGTGTGATAAGCAGCTAGGTGCTTTTGGCCATTGCCTTACATCTCTCATAACACACCACAAAAAGGAAGCAACTGGGCAGACGAAGACTATATGATTTGCGGTTTCATTGGCTGCACACATTTTACACTCTTTATCCCCCTTCCATTTTTTCTTGATTAATTGCTCACATGATTGAATTCGGTCTTTATACAACTGCCACATAAAGATTTTTATTTTCAGTGGGACTTTGAGATGCCATAACTCTACCATTTCTGTGTCAATGACCCCTGGGTGCAGAATTGCTTTGTAAAGGGATGCTGTTGTGAATTTCCCTGATTTCTCCAAAGCCCATTTGACTGAATCAGGATCTGATGTCAAATTGACTTTTTCTAAAGTTTCCATTAGTTCTGTCCACTCCTCTAATTCAGTTTCAGTTAGATTTCTTCTGAACTCTATTTCAGGGGAGCCTTGACAGAGTGTTTGATAAACTGTTTGATTTGGGTATCTGCACTACTTGTACAAGTCTGGATATGTGATTTTCAAGGGGCACTGGCTCAGCCAGCAGTCAATCCAGAGTTTAATTTTTTTGCCGTTGCCCACTGTGTACACAGCGCCTCTCCCGAAATGTTGTTTAACTGCGTTCCAAAATAATACTCACGCACACAAAATCAGAAACGTGACTAGGTTCGGGACGTACCATTTTGTTTTTTGGACTTCATGGCACAAACGTGATGATGGCACATCTTTACGTGTAAACATACTACCACATTGAAGTATAATGAAACGTAACAAATTAAAAAAATATATAATAATAATAATAAATAATGAAACATAACAAGGTGTACCATACATGGTGAGATTGAACAACACATGCACATTTTATTGAGTTCCTCCTTACCGTGCGTCACGACAAGCATTGACACACCACGGCATGGCCGAGCAGATAGATAAGCGGCGATGCACCTGAAGAGTTGAAAAAAAGTCGTGGCGACGTACGACAGTTCAATTTGTGATGACGAGTAGCAGCGGCAGTCCCTTGAAGAAGTACAGAGGTAAGGAATGGATGGGGCACCCAGCGTAAGAATCGGAGGAGGTGGGCGCCGTGCGGAGTGAAGATTCAGCGGGAGAAGAGTGTTAGGTTATCGGCGGAACCACGACACGTAGATCACGACAGATAACAAAAAGTAAAATTAGAATAGAGGAAACGAAATTTTTTATTGCGAAATTCTGGTGTCAGATTACACAGAGGGGTCTCCTCAACTATTTATAAGGGGAAAATCCTAACTTCGTGTTGAGTTTGGATTCGATAAAGTCGTCCACATGGGCCAGGACTCCTTCTTCTAGAAGGTGTGTCTGGCCCAATAAGAGTTTTACAACAAAGAGGGATTGCGAGCGGAGCTAAGCGTAACAGAATCGATTTACTTCTCTGAATCAATTTTAATAATCTTTTTTCTTAATCTCTATAACGGCTCACATGAACTTTGACCTTTTACCTCTTGAGAGGTCAAAAGTGTACCGTAACATAGCCCTTATAAAAACCTCAGTAGCATCTCAGGTCCTGGGTTCGAGTCCCCGTGGAAGCGAATTTTCTAGAATTTAACTGCGTTGTGCATTCAATAGGAGTCGACGTCCCCGTCGACAACGAGCGCCTATAGTGACTTCGTGAATCTCAAGACCAGACGGCCCGATCTTTTGAAGACGCTTATAGAGGTAAAGGTTACGTACATATGTTTATAAAGAGTCAATGCTCGTGCGTATTTGTGAGTGGCCCCATAACTGGCACCACCATACCTTCCATCTACCACTCTCGCCCCCGTCCTCTTGGTCTATAATCACTAGCTCTGTCTCTCTCCATCACTTGCACCATTTGCTTATGCTTTAGACAAAACTATACTCTATCTATCATTTGACCAGAACATCTCCCTAAAAATTATGATATGCCTTCAACTTATACACCTTATGTTTTTGCGCTCTTGCGAGCCACCGACAAACCTGTCTCTGTTGACAGGAACGTGAGGCGACAAATATCTAGGAGTAGGTTGGGAGCTTGTAACAAGTATAGAATCTGAATCTAGGGTGACAAATGTTTAGATTGTGAGTCGACTGAAGTTTGTACATGATGACTTTGCGTATAGACATATCTGAAGTATTATTGTGTTTGCTGTCTCTCGTGTACTTTTCAAAGGCGAAAATCCAATAACTAGTGATTATGCCGCTCTAGGTTTGTTTCTGCGGACAAATATAACGAGTGTTTGATTATTTGCAACACTCTTGCCTTGGAGTTACAAAATTTCCTCCTCGAGTGACAAGTTTTTTACCCGTTCTTGCTAGAAATGTAATGCTTGGTTGCCTCCCTCAGTAGTCGTGTTTTTTTCCCTCCTATTAGCTGTCACAAAGTATGGCTTGTTTGTACCATATTTTCTGAACCAAACAGTAGGCACAGACGCGCAAGATTGTGAAGCAAGGAAATCGGCACGTGTTCTTGTGAAAAGTTAGGAAACGGCCAAATGAAAATGCACAGAACCTGCATCATTAGAGCATCATGAAAGTCAGAAATCCTCCAGTACACGCACAGTATCCAGCACTAATCGCAACAGCACATATATCACGCAAGCTACAGTAGTGATGCTCCATCTGGCTCAAAGCTAACTAGCCAACCATGCATGCATCCAAAAAAGAGAGTGACGTGCCGGCCCCTGCATGCGGAGACACGTGAATTGAAATTTTAGCTCGATTCACTGATACTAGTTAGTACATCCATTATTTCTCAACATATAGTAAGTACCTTTTTTTCCGCGGTGAATATAGTAAGTATTTTCCATAGGTTCAGTTTGGAACAAAGAAATTCACAATTTCCGATTCGGCTTATTCAGCAGGCTGTTTTGCAGCTGTTATACTGTAGCGGCTGCTGAAGAAATAACTGCAAACACTGTAACAGCTGCTGAAGAAATAACTGGAATACTATAGCTGCTGCAAAGCAGCGAGCCGAACAAACTGCTTATACAAACACGGTAGGATTTGTGCTTATGGGCACCCTTATTGTAAGCACATTGGATTAGGCCTGGCCACAAAGCTACTTAAACAAATAAAAAGCTGCTCAATGGTCTGAAGGTTGGGTGAGAACTGAATTACTGAGGTCGCAGGCAGGCTTTACATGCATGCACTGATGCTTATGCAAATGCCGGGCTCTGCCAGGTGATGATCGGTTAAAGCGGCCGACCCAAAAGCCTAACCCTTTCCGTGCTGCATGTGGAATTTAAAATTTAATCTCTTTCTGCAAATCTGCAATCACAATGCTTGCATGGGTCTTGCTTCCCAGGGTTTGACCGGCCCTGTCCAGCATTGGGGTCAAGCAGCAGCAATGGCCAGTGGAGTCGGGAAGGCGAGCACGTGCGAATGCACGCGTGACATGTATATATGCGGTGCAGCGAGGCGCGCACTACCGTGCCATCGCTCTTCTAGCGAGACACACTCAGCTGAAAATACAGGAATTTCACATGAACAGTTTATTACAAAAAGTTTGGGAAAAAATAATGCATTTCCGACAACATAGAAATTGCCATGTAGACGAAATCAGAAGTTGGTGAGATCGCTAGTTAGGTGTTCGTTTCTTTGGCTAAAATTTTAGCCATTTAGAATCTTGTCATTTAAGGATACTAAATAAAGTTTAATTACAAAACTAATTGCAGAATCCTGTGCTAATTCGCGAGACGAATCAAATGAGGATAATTAGGCCGTGATTAGAAGATGGTTACTGTAGCATAACTGTAGCACAACATAGATTAATTAAGTTTGTTAGATTCGTCTCATAAATTAGCATCTATATGTAAAAAAAATTATAATTAAATTTTATTTAATACTTTTAAATGACAATATTATCCTTGATGTGACAGGGCATACAAGCGTGAAGAGGCAGGGGATTCGAAATCGCATAAAGAAAAAATATGGCTAACGTTCGCTGTGTCCAGTCTCTCAGAGCGCCGAGCCAATGGATCCGCGCCGCGAGTCGCCGTGCCAGTGCTGCGCGATAACATAGTAAACGCACGGTGATAAGCTAGTTAAACACCAGTGCATGGTAATTAATCGGCTGGCTACGTTCTTTAACAAAAGGATTCAGTGCAGGCTAGGGACCATCAGTTCCTCATTTGCTCAAATTTAAGCCAAATGGCAAGAGTGGATACCAGAAATGGACAGCACCATGAACACTATCTTGGAGAGGAGCTTATCAGCTTTTGCCACAGAGGCCAGCATTAGATCCCAGAATATGTGGTGTGCCTTTGTATGTATGCGTATCATTGGAATTCAGCATGTGCCTACCGGTGACAGGATCGGCACGCCTACTACCTAAACGCCATTTTCTTTTCAAGAAGGGCATGATCTGCAATAGACTGAAAAAGACATTATGTTCAGAGTACTTGTTTTTATGATAAACTTGAGCTCAGAGTTCAGACAGCTAGCCGACACAAGACAAGTGCCTGATGTGAACAGGAGTGATAGATATAGCAAATGGAAGCGACCTGTGAGATTGATGCGGCGGTGCACGGTTTCATCGTTAATGATTTGAATTTGGAGAACTGGATCAGGCAAAGCACAACATTTCTCTCGGGATCCTTTTACCCGTAATGCGGGAATGGGTTCTTTATCAGTTGGCTGCGGTATACGATTGTGCGATTGTTCATGAGGGGATTCAGCAAAGTTAATTTTGTGGTTTGATGAGATCTACCAGCCATTATAAATTGAATTTATGTAAAGCTCTAGTTGATTAATATGCCCTTCCTCGTCAGCTTCGTTTATGGAATTCAGAAGAGAATAGATAATGCAGCAATGTTGCAGAAAACGGCTTGCAAATGTCAGCAATGCCGTGCTATCTCAAATTGGGTTATCCAGAAAGGCACTTTTATGGTTTTCTGAGTGGCACGAACATTATAATTTGAATTAGATGTATTGTTACCATAGCTATCCATTTTTTGCTACCGCATCAGCGGTATCACGAGCCCTCATCTGCTACAGACAGCGGAGGCAACCGGAAAAGTAATGACTGTAGGGGCCTTTTGTAAAGAATGTAGGTATGCCATGCCTAGATACTGAACAAAGAGACCCTTTAATTACTAGTAGCATCATCAGGAATAGGATGGTACCTCTCTCTATCGCCACACCCAGGTTAAGAAAATAAACTGCTTTTTTGCAAGGTGCCAGGGACAATCTAGAACCAATAACTGGGGCCCATATATTCCAGCACCGCAGATTTTGATCTAGTAAGCTCTGTAAAGCTTTTTAGTTTATTAGGCTGCAGTTTTATCATGAGTTGCTATCGTTTTCAACGATGAATTTGAGGATCACCAGGCAAGCAGCATTGGAGTCCGATGGGACACAGCAACGGATGGACTTGACCCACAGCGCAGGCCCAATTACCGATTCGGCCTTTAGTCGGAGGATGCAGCAATGGACCAGCACAGAAAAGCCCACTTAACCATGGCCCATAGGAGAGGCTACACGGTTTTGCCCATGCTTGCTATCGGCAGATACAGCCCATCTGTACGTTTAGGTGTTCTTAAATTTCCCAAAAAAAAATGTTGCTTGACTGGGATGGATATTCGTCTCAATCTCCGGCCTCCTCGGCAGTGGCAAGGAAGCATCTTTGCCTGCTCTGTAACTGTAACTGCTGCTGTTCGGTTGCTTTGGTTTGGTTCACACAATGAAACGGATGGATATTCTTTCAACTTTGCTTTGGTCTACTCATTTTTATCCTATGGGGTAGACGGAGTCTACACATAATGAGTTTCTGTAATAATAAACAGCTAAAATCGATGAAGAGACCGAGATGTTTTCATTTGCTTCATGAAATATATTTCCTTTTATCTAAAAAACACTGAAATATCAATTCATTTCCCCACATAGTCTTTTCCAATTCAAAGGAGTAATGAGCTCAATAACATTCCACTCAAAATATGAATTGAATTCAAAGAATAGGGTTGAAAACAAAAGTCAGCTAAATAACTAACAATACAAACGTTGGATGCCCTATAAAAAATTGCTCTATCCATTGCATTGCAATTTTTTCAGAAGATACACGCGACCCCTCTGGCCCTCATAGATGATATCGCGTGATGCACGCCAAAAGAGTTTTTCTGGAGACAGGAGAAAGGAAGAACTCCGAGGGGGATACAGTTTTGTGATGGCCATGGACCAATGATTAGTACCTACATAAGGTCAATAGTTCACTGATATAAAAAGTGTTCCACTAACATCCCATGACGGAAACAACATGTTCGCTGCACCGGCACGCTGTCATTTAGAGCCGAAGCTAGAGCAAAAAATTGCAACTGCCAAGAGATGGCGGGATTCGAAAGATTTTCTTTTCTGAGGTTTCAATAACCTACTCTTCACATTGTTGCACGATCTTGCACTGTATATTAGGGGGAATTCCCGTAGGACACAAAATGTTTACTTTTAGGTATGCTGTGTTCAGCTTTAGACAGAAATTTGCGGCAGAGTAAACTAAAAAAGAAAAGAAAAAAGGAAGACAGAAAAGCAGAGAACAAAGGAGACATTGGTCTGTTGCCCTTTCTTGTCTTCACAAGTTTCAGAGCCTCTCCCAAGTAACTTATTTATTTTGCAATGTCCTTTTGTGCGTCCAAGCCATTCCTTCAGTAACTGTAGGCTAGTAATAAAAAAAAACAAATGAGGAACATGCTTTCGACCTTTTTTTTTTCGAAAGATCCGACACATTGGCCGGCTTGTATATTCATAAGAAATGCTTTCGACCTTTGTTTACGTGGAAAGGTTGGATTACCCAGTATGGGTTATTGATTAGATCGTGTAACATGTTAGTAATAAAAGTTTGTCTCGAGTCTAAAGCCAGATCATTTGTGAGTAGAATTTGCTGAATTTTCTGCTGCCAGATTGTTAGAAGCGCACTACTGAGAGAGGTTCAGATCCATCCCGACATTCATCCCGTTGTGTGCAATTGGAGCATACATCCACATTTCGTCAGAGCTGAGGAGCTGAAAAGATAATTAAATGAAAACATCAGTTAAGCAACATATTGATATGGGACATTCAAAGTGATCTAAACTAAACAGATAAAATCTCACTTTGATTTGAAGCTGCAAGAACTTCACATACTGCACTGCCTCTTCAAGCATCGTGCTGATATCTACCTGCAAGATATGACAACAGTTCCTGTATTGAGCTGTCTGCCTTCTTTTGCATTGTGCAGTTACTGTGGATGATGTTATGTTCAGAGGCTTACTTTCGTCCCATTAGGTACAAGGTTCTGCAATATCCTCAGCCTTTCATTAATCCGCTCTCTTCTTTTCTGCATCCAATTAACAGCATAAGTAATTTTTCATTTTATTATAAAATTATCATTCTTCAACAGGGAGTTAGAAGACCATCTGTAGTACCCTTGCATAGAGGCTTTGGGACTCGGTTGCTGACCGATGATCAGCTTGAGCCTTGCTGTTCGAGTTAGCAGCAACAGGAGGTTCACAAGAAGCATTTGAGTGATTTTCAGACGTGCAGCAACTCAAGCTTTGTACATTCCCCAGAGCAATGGTTCCATCCTTGCCGTCCTGTTGCATGATCTTCTTCACCTTCTTTGAGTTAGACTTATTTGTGCATTTCCGACTCTGCATTTTACATGTATCAGCCAATTAGCATTGACATCACATTTTTTAGTCATTTCAAACTAATGCATTGCTTGAAAGAAAGAAAAAAAATACTTACTCTCATTTGGCCATCCAATTTGTCTTGTTCCGGATGCTTTCTCTTGACAAAAGTACCAATGGAATCAACCACACTGATGCTAGAATCCTCAAGATCCCCACAGCTTGAATTGCAACTCCCATGTGAAGGGTTAAGAATGGCTTCCATAAATTGAAAGGCACCATGCCCCTGAACCATGTTCAGGTGCATTGGTGCAGTGCAGGAGTTGATACCAAGGGCTTCATTTGAGTCACTCAACCAGTAGCTCCCATAATCAGATGGCACAACAAGACTGGGATTACCAGAACTATTGCTGCCGGTGGAGCTATAAGTGCTAGAACTGGCATTGCAATGGAAGTAAAATGAGTTAGAAGCCTGGATAGACCAAGGCAGCATGTGGTGGCTCTCCTCACTACTAGAGCGGAAGGTACCAAGCAACCGCTCCATTATCTCCGATTCCTCCCCTTGTGATGGCGAACTCCAGCTCGCCCCTGAGACCACCCCTCCACACTCCATTGTCATCAGCTTGGGATATGAAAGATACAGGAAGTGATGTGAGGCCTATACAGCTTGATGCGCTTGGTGAAGAAAACATGCACGCTGCGAGACATGTATTTATATAGATGACAAAGTGAAGGGGGAAAAAAACAAGAAGTGTAATCATCAATAAGAAATAGATGCCCCACGGCTGCAGATGACCTGTGGTGACAGCAACCCCTCCAGGTATTGTCTGAATATGTGCACATTATGTGGTTAGAAAATGTCAACTGCCAGTTGTTGGGCAAGATTGTGACTTGTTCAAGATGGCATTTTGAAAGTCAAGCCAATTGGCGCTCAAAGTTGCCGGTGTCTGAAGCCTGGTCTCAATGATTGCAGAGAAAAATCTCCCTCACAGTTGATGCATCATGAACAATTAAAAACCAGTATGTGGTATTCAAAACCAGGACAAGCATGGGTATACCCTAACAAATAATACAGGATGGAAAATAACAAGATTTTATCGAATGTTAAGGGAAATAAGTAACCCAATAAAATAAACTAAGACCTACAAAGAGAGGCTTGCACGAACATGGCGGATGGAATCTTGGCGTCCCAAAGAGCTCAAAAAGGATTGGACAGTGCCTCCGCAAATCGCGATGGATATCTTCACAATCGTACAGCTCAAATTGTTAAAGGTATTCGAGTTATTTCGTTGTGTTCTCGGCTTTCCCCTTGTATCTTTTGTACTATATAATGTTGCCCTTTAGAGCTGTCGAATACAACTAAATAGACATTCCAAGATGTCATAGTATGACACGATGTGATGGCTGTCTATTGCCCAAGCAGTAACTGTTTCACAGAGAACAGCAGGAGAACACTATCTTTGCTTTTTTTCACATAATGGCACATACTTCAGTTCACACGAAGTGTAAAATTACTAACTGTATATACAAACCTAAGTCATATGGTAATCTGATGCTCATATCCCCTCAATAATAAACTAGGAGATGCATAAGACTTAAATCTAAAATGAGTTATAGTTCTGTGCTGTCATTTCAAGCCCAAATAAGGGTTCATACTTTCCTATTTGTGCCAAACAGAGGATCAAGAGAACAAACAATACTGCTAAATGCTGGAAACAAATAATTGAATTAAAGGAAACAAGAGCATGTGGTTTGTTTAAAGCCTAATTATTACAGTTCCAGCTCTACGAAAGACTATGGCACCTTCAAATGTTACTCAGCCAAACAGCAGAGTGTTTGTTTTAGGTGAATACAGTAGTGGAGGCCCCTCAAACTGCAGTGTGAATAATGGAATACTGAAATAGCAATCTTGTTACACTGAATCAAATAAACGAAGAACACATATAGTACCCAAAAAAAGAGAGAAATAAACCCTTATAATGTTTCAGCTTCTAGAAGACCCAATCTCACACCATGAGGAGCCAAACCGCATCAAATATTAAAATCCATGAAGCCCTTAATATAGTTGAAGGGACAAAAAAAAAGCTAATTATGTATGGAGAAATAGCCTTGCTGCCCTGTCCTATTAAAAATGTTAATAATAGCACAAGTTATTTTTGTAGATGACTATGTTGCCAGTTCAGTTCAGTTACTTTTTTCAGGAAACAAATGATTACTCTCATTCCATTCCTTTGCATTTGTTGTTTTAGGGGTTGAAAGGTGTTCATAAATGTATCCTGCATCTTAAACAAAGAGCTTTGCTGTGTAGTTGCTCTGTAGTTCATATTGTAGATGCTTTGCTGCATCATGGTAACAGAAAAGTTCACAAGCACAGCAATGTAACTAGAGAGCTTTGTACTTACAGCTAATTAGAACCAACAAGATATGCTATCATTGCCTAAAATGATTCCAGTACATTCTCCTGATGCCTGATGCAGTTAACATTCACCTACATAGATCCCTTGGATAGTTGAAATGGTCTCAGTAATAAATTAAAATAGCTGTACACTACATTTTCCCTCACAAATCAGAAGTGAAAAAAAAAATCCTCCTGAAAATAACATACCGTCTACAGAATTGCCGACTGTCTGTTGATACAGGATGCTTGGGCAAGTGATCTTTGGTTGATGTATGTGTCTGGGCTCAAGACAGTATCTCCATCAGAAACTTATCTCTGTGAACAAACCTATGGCGCAATAGTGACATCTCAACATTAATAGCATAAAAGTCATAAGATGGATAAAAAAAATTATATTCCAAAGTTATTGTAAATGGATAGTACCAACAGCTCAAAGAATATAGTAATATGCTAATTGAACTCATGTCTCCTCGAGTCTGATTGTAACTTAGATTGCTTTACCCATTTTTTAAAATTTGTTTCAGACCAAGTATTCTATTAATTTCATGAATTTGGGGAGTATATAATTTTGGAGGTAAATACACATTATAAATGCTGTTAATCATACAAAATAATATCTTTGGCTCTTAATATATTGTCATTGCTAATAAAGCTTCATAACTCATTTTCTTTGGATTTTACAGGAGCCAATTTACCGTACATTCATACTTTGCCGTCCCAAAGCCAATTTACCATCGAGAATTATCTAAAATACCCCCAATAAGATGAGTAAAAGCAGCATAATCTATCATACATTCATACTTTAAAGGAACTCAGATGCATCAGTTATCACAAGTCAAACAAATAAAAACAGAACAACCACTTAAAATCTAGCTATTGACTATTAGACTATGCATAAACAATCTAATGTCAAAGCCTGAAAGGAGATTAATTTATCACACAAACATAAACAAGTCAAATGCATTTTTCAAGTCAAACAGCATAATAGCATCTTTGATCAGCATAATCAGAAGGCACAAATAACTAACTGCAATTAAAAATGCTGCTAGATGCGTTGTCCAACTGCATTCAATACAAATTATTTATAAACATAAATGATTTCTGAATAGTCACTTGCAACGACAATACCAAAGGGCCACAAATTATGTTCCAGTCAGCATACAATAACAAATTTTACTATCAGGCTACAAATCAACTTCTAAATTGTAATGTCAAATCGTTCACAACTTCCTCTGACATAATGGGCTCGCTAATTGTAGTGAATTGTGCATCGTTGGCCACTAATAATAGCACCTCCCAGCCACATATGTACTGCTTGACATTTGGTCAGAAGTAAGTAAATGTGTCTTTGAGTGTCTGACAATACCAGAGCCAAAACCAATAGCACTTTGAACTGTACATATCATAAGTCTAATTTTTTTAATAAGACAATAAAAAGCAATGAGTAAACACAAGAAGTCAACCACAACTTCCTGAAACGAATTTAAATTTTGTGAAACTGTACCTCACGATATACATATAATATGTGGCATACATTGGAATAACTTGATGTTTACAAGAGCAACCCGGAAGTTTCTTTTGATGAATAAAATCTGTAAGACTCAATCTGATGGTGTTAAAGTGAGACACTTCAATGTTCACAGAGTAAGCAGTAGTAAGCTCAAATGTGTGAAACATAATAAAGACAATCTATGTACATCCAGTCATTCCAAGGGTAGCTGACATCCCATAATTAAGTTTTAAACTCAATATTCATTCCATGATGAAAATAGAAACAATGGAGTACAGGGACCTATGATTTCATTTGGACCAAGCCACTCAACTAGTTCTATTATTGCACTGCCAAATTGTTGCTAATGTCTAAAATTAAAACAACAAAAACCAAGCTATGGTTTTGAGCAAGTTCGACTTGGCTACATTCTTATCTTGGGCTCCTCGGCTCTGGAAAGTACACATGACGGACTGGGCAGTTGAACTCCACAGTACTTTCCCCGGACAGATAAGTATCAAAATGAAAGATCAAGGAAACAGGGGTTGGTATTGCAGCCCCATGTTCTCAGGCAGTCCCATCATCAGATTGAGGTTCTGGACAGCCTGACCAGATGCTCCTTTCACAAGATTATCTATCTGCAGTTTGAAGCAGAGTACATGAGATTATGAGCGTCTTAAGTATGTGATGTTATTTTGCTAAATGAGTCTGCATGATAAGACTGACTGAAGCCACTTACAACAGAGATTATTTTGGCCCTTCCAGGAATTCTATCCTCAAAAACATTCATGAAGCAGTAGTTTGATCCCACAACATGGCGTGTATGAGGAACGTTACTGCCATGTAACAGCTTGACGAATTCTTCACCCTGGAAAGACAAAAATGAAGAATGAGATCCAATGCTAACAAGAGTAGATATTTCTTTACACTGCAAAATCATATAAATTCACTACAGTAGGAAATTATTCTCCTAAAAATAACTTAGGAGGAACTAAGTGGTTTTTTATATTAAGAAAGAGGCACCTGAGTTCAAGTCAAAGAGGACTCGAACTCAGGTGGTCCAGGCATACGCCGATACCATCAATCAACTGAGCTAGGTTCAGTTCCTGATTAAGATCGTTTGGTCTGCAAGGTCAGATAACAAACCTCATAAGTAGACTTGAGGTGTTCATACAAATCATTGGCAGTCACTCCAGATGCCATTTCCACATTTATAGTAGATTGCATCCCACGTTTCTGTTCAATACCAACGGATATAGTAATAAATTATACAAGAGAGAGTGCATAAAATGGAGATAGCAAGTAAAAGGATGTACAAGTGCTTACCATACATATCAAGTTTGGAGTAAAGCTGATAGTAACTTTAGATTCAGCAGCATCCGAAAGTCCTTGTTCAATCTCAGGAACTGACATTGTTCATATCTCATTTTGTCAGGGAGGTGAATGTTACCACTAAAAGTCCCTCGAAAAAAGGGACAAATGAAAATAAACACTGTAACATGTTTTATTAAATTCTAAGAGTCTGATGAGGATAAAAATTACCATGACGGTGACTTGTTACTCCATAAGCATGGATACCTTCAGCGATTTCGGTGTAAAGATTTGCTTCCTTAGCCCCACGTCCTACAAAGACATATGTATTAGAGACCAGATCATTTATTCTTGAAGAAGAGATGGAAAATAAATTGGTAATCTAAAAAAAATTAAAAAAATACAAACCTGCACCAGTAACCCCAGATTTTGCATCAATGATAATATTGTTCAACTTGATCAGTTTTGCCTGCAAAGCATACGCCAAGGAAATATCTTGGTACTGAGAATACTGATACATATGATCGAATAAAGAATATTGTACTCATAGTTTCCGTGTTAAAAAACAGGGGACTTTCAGAGTGAACTATTGATTACTGGGGACTTTCTAATTCGTTGATATGATAGAAGATAAATGCAGGACAACTAAAAGGTACCTTTATTAGAGGAACCAGAGGAAGTTGAATAGATGTGGGATAACATCCTGGATTTGCAACCAGACGTGCATTTCTTATTTCATCTCGAAGAACTTCAGTCAAACCATACACCGCCTCTTCCTGAATGAACAATGGGAAAACAAACACACATACAAAAATTAAGCTCGTATAAATTTTCAAATAGTGCCAGAAAGAGAACCATCCTAAATACACAGAAGAACACCAACTAAAATCTTAGATGGTCTGATACAAGACAACGACGACATTTATGGTTGTGAATTACTGATGATCATTCAGGTGCCGACACAAGAACAAAGAAAGAGCTAAATAGCAGTGCTAGTCATTGGACAAATCGATTGAGGAAATTAGTTGACCAACCTGCAGTTCAGGTGCCCGGTGAGAATGGCCATACCACTCAGCATACTCGTTGATGTCGCGCAGTCGGAAGTCCTGTACAGAAAAATTGGTCAGCAACAAAAATATAGCATTAAGATAATATTAGAAGTGTGTTGGGGCATACCGCAGAGAGATCAACAATCTTCAATTGCCGGGGTAAACCTTTGATAATTTCCTGGTAAAAAAGATATTCAGATAATACAGTACAAATTTCAAAAGGAAAAAAAACTATCAATGCTCCAGTGCTCCACTATGCGACAGAGCCAATGACAGTAATGACATTATACACTTCAGCAATAGGTACAAAGAATTTTGTGCAAAGCACGGTAACAATAAACAACCTGGGTTGTCCCATGTGGCAAGCAACAGAAAACAGCATCAACATCTGAAAAATCCGCGTCTTTTACGGCAACCAAGTTTGGCAGGTCCTGTGAATCAAAATGAAGTGGAGAATACTTTAAGTTTTGACAAACATAACAATATGTAATGATGATTTCAACTCTCTAATAAAAAGAGATATAGTATCGCCCAGAAGGATATATTAACATAACTAGGCCAGGATCAAAATCGGAGGAAGAGAAATGAAAGTTCTTACCTGTGTTATCAAGTGCGGAAATACAGATCCAAACTGTTCACCGGCCTTTCTATCTGCGGTCATCACTTTTATATGAAACTGAGGGTGGTTTGCCAGAAGCCGAACAATCTGTTAATAAGAATGCATTAGCACGCTAGCGAACAGAAGGACAGACAAAAAGCTTCAAATAAGATGGGATCAAAGTAAAGTAACAACCTCTGCTCCAGTATATCCGCTGGCCCCTAGGACTGCAATGCGCACCTCGTCTCCTGATTTAACTATTGGTGTCTGTTTTTGTGGTGAAGAGGCAACAGATGCCCTTACACGGAGCGACGGAAGTCCCACCTACCATTGAGTACAGCTTCATTGGTACATCGCAAACAGCTGGCTATTTGAATTCAGGAAGAAAAGTTGAAAAACATACTCACCTTACGGACTGTCTTGAGCATCATACCAGCGCATGGCTTTGAGCTGGATCGAAGGACTCCATTCTACACATCAGCAAAAGAAAATAAATCAATGCCTAAGATTGTAAAGTTCACGGAGAAGCATAATGTAGTTTCTGAAGTTTTTTGTCACAGTTGGAGCAAGGAATTGATGCTTATGACTAAATCAATGAAAGACAGAACATATTCCCATCTAGCACCTGGTACTAACTGATACTATAGTGCCTCCATTAAGCTAAATTTTATCCGGTAGCAACTGTATTCCTAAAAGGTCTTAGAACTGCTGACAGCCTGACACTGAAATCAATCAGCAGCTAAGAGTTCATTATCAACCTTCCCAATCAAGTAGCGGTGAAAAGACTGCCTTGGGCAATCCAGCAGGCAACAATGAAGCACGAAACATTTGGGATGAGCATACATGCTCTTTGATTCCCCTGTGCAAATGCGAAATAGGACAGCCAATCCGCGCCTCCAGCTGCACGGACCACCGCAACGAAGGCTCCAATCGCCCGGTTCCACTCCTACCCGACGGCCGGAGATGGTGGCCGAGCCGCTCCAATCCTCATCCCAATGCCAAATCGAAGGACGCGAAAGAGAGAAAGGAGGGGAAGGAAGCGCCGCCGCGTACCTGGGGAGCCAGCCCAGCGCGCGCCGGAGCCGCACCACGGAGCGTCGTCGAGGCCATTGCCGTTGCGGTTGCGAAGGGGAGCGTGCGTGCGTGTGCCACCAATGGCCGCAGCAGGTCAAGCGACACGGCGTATATATACGCGGGCGAGGTCCTGCTGCGTCTCCCGTCGACGCTGGCAGGTGAGGACGGCGGCGGCGGCGGCTACAGGGGGGTTGGTGCTCGCGTGCGCGCGCGTGAGCTCTGACTCTGGGTCGTGGTCTCGCGGATTAGGTGTGGCGCTGTCAAAGCGTTCCTTCGCTTCCCTTGCCGCGTCGGGTTGGGTTGGTGAGGGCCGTGAGGCCGCCGAATGCTGGATCTCCGGCGGCGTGGTATTCACAAGGGAATATTATTGTTTTTTCCATCCTTAAGAATGAGCATCCCATCTAAAAAACTGAAAATAAAATAGAATGAGCATCCTTCGAATGCCACTACTATCATTGACCTCGCAAATCTGCCACCGATAAGAACGGGCTTCCTGTTTGGATCCTAATTATAGCCAACTAATTTTAGGAGGTACTTGTTTATATCTTGGCTAATCTTTCTAGGCTAATAAAACTAAATTCACTAATTCTCAATGTTTAGTCATTTTTATAAGGGGTGAGGTGACTAGAGACTAAAAGATTAGGCGATGGGCTGGCTAAAAGTTTAGTCATTTTTAAAAGATGGAAAAAGTCCATTTTATTCCCCCGAACAATTTACTTTGTCTGTTTCACCTCCTAAACAAAATAATGGCTCACTTTACTCCCTCAAACAATTTCATTCGGTGCAATGTACACCCTATTAAAGTTTGTTCCTTTTGTTTCTTATTTTATAAGTAGAATTTGAAGTTCAAATTTGGCATGATGTTAGTTGCCACAATAATCTATGTTAAAATATTTTTAAATTATTTTTTTATATCATATTTATGCTTATAACATTAACTTATATTGAACTATGTAAATAATATCAAAATAATATGTCCTAATTTTTTTAATATAGGTTTTTTATGAGTTACCATCATGCAAAATTTGATCTTCAAATTCAACTTGTAGGCAAAGATATAAAAAAGACAAACTTCAAAAAGGTGTACATTGCACCAAATAGAATTGTTTGGGGGGAGGGGGGGGGGGGGGGGAGAGGGTAAAATAAGCCATCATTTTGTTTAGGGGGTAAAATAGACAAAGTGGATTATTTAGGAGAGTAAAATGGACTTTTTTCTTAAAGGATTATGTTCGGATCGAAAGTGACTAAAAATTGGTTTCCTCCATTCCTAAATTTAATTTCTGTTACATCAAAGAGAATTTTGTTATTTAAGAGTATTAAATAAAGTTTAATTATAAATTTTTATTGACAGATGGATGCTAATTTACAAGATGTATCTAATGAGCCTAATTAATCTATGTTTTGATACAGTAATGCTACACTAACCATCGTCTAATCACAGCTTAATTACCCTCATTAGATTCGTCTCGCGAATTAGTCCAGAGATTTTGCAATTAGTTTTGTAATTAGACTTTATTTAATACCCTTAAATAACAAGATCTACAGCTCTAAAGTTAGTCCTAAAGAAACGAACAGGACCTTAACCATCAAAAAATTTAGGAGATGGATCCAAATAGAGACTTAATTATGTGCAATTTTAAACTCTTTTTTAATAAAGTGCGCCGGCAGTTCTTAAACTTATCTGTTTGTGTGATCTTGGACCCAAATAGATTGATAAATTTGTTAAGTGGTGTCATCTACATCAAAGTCCCGAAAATACCCTTATGAATGTTTGACGTGCTACCAATAAGTGTAGCAAATTTTACTCTATTGTTTCTATAAAATTATTATATAGATTTTAAAGTATATATTGCTAATGTAACAGTCTAAAAATCTAACAAATAAAATAAAAGCTTGAAATAACCAGAAACTGTATGTATAGAAGTATAGAAAAAGATATGTAGTCAAAGTTGTTGTAGTAATTTTCGGACAAAATGAAAACGGAGGAGAGTACTCCCTCCGTTTTTAAATATGACATCGTTGAATTTATTATTATTATTTTAAACATTCGTCTTTTCTATAAATATTTATGCAAATAACTAAATGTATAAGTTAACCTTATAGTGCTTTTGATGATAAACTCAATGATATTCATTTTACATTAGGTAACTAATCTATTATATATATAATTGACCAAGAAAAGAAGCCACCACCGTTCGCTCTCAAGGCCTAAAAATTGTCATGTTAATCAAAAAAATAACAAGAGAAAATTACCCACCAATATTATTATAAAAATTTTATTCAAAAATACCCTTCACATGTTTAAATAATTACCCACGAGAAAATTACCCACGCCCTCCACCTATCTCTCACTTTAAGCATAAAAAAAATGTGTGGCAAAATCTTAACATTACCAGTGTGGGATAAAAGATATTATAGGACTAGCAAAAAATACCCGTGTGTTGCCACAGGCTGTTTAAAAAAAGTATTCAAATAAATTTAGTTTGAACTGTTCAAGTAAATGTTTGCAAGAGGCCCATGAAAAAACTTTGGGGCATTTGCAAAAAGGGTATGCCAATTCTGAAACTGGTCCTTTTTATAGGCTTTGCAGCCTCCAAGTCCTCTTTCCAGATGCCTCACAATGGAAATTCTTCAATAAATGAATAATATTTAAAAAATAAAATTCTATTCAAGAAATTCAAAATATATTTTAAACAAATCTAGGTGCGGGCTGCCATACGAGTTATCTAGCTATAAATTGTTTGCCAAAGTTTAAGAAAAAATCAACGGCGTCATATAATTAAAAATAGAGGGAGTATCATATTTTATCATGATTTTTGTGGATCTTAATTGATTATTTCTCAGTAATCTTCTAATTAATTGATAAATATTTGATTTTTTTAAGTTTCCACATGTAAGATGTCTATGCAATCGCAACATCACAAATGGAAAGATCTCATGGAAATTGTATTGGCCACCATTGATTTGGAGTCTCCATAAAATTGGCTGCTCCCGGTGCGGTCGGCATATGCGACCATACTGAATACCGTACAAGCCTAACGGTCAAGTGCGTCAAACCCTACAGTTGTGAATGTGACAAGAGTTGGAACACTGAAACATGGAGCTCCAATTTATGAAACATTAAAGACACAGCAAGTTGGTGTATTTGAAATACAAAGCTTCAGCTTGCCATGTCAAATTTGCGTAAAACTTCGAAGTCTCGGTTTTGAAACATTGACGCGAGGGCCGAGGGGACTATGATGTCCAGTTTTTCCTGAAGCATGTGAACAACTGTTCCAGAGTATAGAGTTCCACAAAGTCATCCAAACGGTAGAGAGGTTTCATCCAAGTATCAGGAAACCCCCGTTGAATTATCTAAAAAAAGAAAGAAACCCCCGTCCATTTGTTCTACACTACAAGGCCGTCCTTCCTGAAATGAGTGATTTGAATGTTCTCAACACTGAGCTTCCTGAAGTTGCTTTTCCTCCTGGTGCTGAAGAACTCGCCCCAGCTGAACCCATTGTACCTTGACGGGTTATCATCAGTCACCATCTCCTGTAACGGCTCGATCAGAGTGTCCATGCCCGGGTTGAAGAAGTAAGGGATGGAAAACCTCTCTGTTTCTGAGTTTACAGATGCCCGGTGCTCTACGCTCTCATACGTGTCATTGCTCCAAACCTGCATTCGAAACAGAGCCGGTCAACTGTTTTAGTGAAGGCAGAGTATAAGTTAAATTCAACATCAAAAAATTCTAGAACTCGGTGCAGGACTCGGCACCTGAATGATGTCGCCAACGTTGACGATGAAGGAGCCAGCAACAGGGCTTGACGCGCACCCACTCGCCGTCGGACGGCCTCCGGACGTCGAGGCCGCCGACGTCGTCCTGGCACAGGATGGCGAGAGCGCCACTGTCCTTGTGGCGGCCGAGGCCGAGCACGAGATCGGGCCTCGGGCAGGGATGGTACCGGTTGATCCGCGTGTATGTCGTCTGCTCCCTGAAGAAGCCGTGCAGCCGGCCGGGTCTCAGGTTCAGGCTCCGCGCTATCAGCTCCAACAGCTTGAAGGCCAGCTCCTCCATTGCTGCCGCGTACTCCTCGAGTTCTTTTCTGTACAAGTTCAGTATCAATAAACGTTTGGATGTGTTGCTTGACACTGCTTTGCATTTATCTCTCTTTCCACTCTTATCACTGTTGTCATAGTCTATGCAGATAAGCATGGGAAGTTCTACGGTCAGAAGCAGAGACGTGGAACAAGATTTTGGTTACTGGTTCTCATGTTGCTGCTGAGTTTCTGATGTTGATCCATGTAAGTTCAGCTTCGAACCACTGTGGATCTAATCCTAACGTTGCACTTGCTCTAATTAATATGACAGGTTCTCGTAGATCTCAAATGTTATTACAGGAAAGGAAAAAAAAAAGAAAAGAAATTGGAAGCACCGTTCGAACTTCTCGTTTTGGTCAATGTACAAGAATTCCACTATTGATCATCTAAATTGGGCAAGTAAATCTATTAGAAAAAAAAGCTAAGTATTCGAACATAAACCAAGTGTAATGCGACGAACACCATTCACGTCTACGTAGCTAGAGGGAGAGAGATCAGAGACCCACCTGAACTCCGGAAGGTCACCGTCCGGCCACTTGTTTCGAAACACCAGCTCCCCGTCCGCTGCCGCCGGCAGCTCGCGCGGGAACATGTCGAACACCTCCTTCCAGTCCCTGACGTTCCTGACGTGCTCGGCGTCGTAGTGCCCCAGCGGCTCCCTCTCGGTGCGCCGCACGGCCGCCTTCCGCTCCGGCGACAGCGCGAAGAACGCGCGCCCGGCGTCCATCGCCCGCGCCACCGTCTCGGCCGGGACGCCGTGGCCCAGCGCCACGAAGAAGCCCCAGTCCCGGCACGCCGCGCCCACCTCCGCGGCGAGCGCGTCCACGCCGTCTCCGGCGAGAAGAGGCGAGAGGTCGATGACCGGGACGCCGGCGGCCTCCGCGACGGGCGCCGCGGGGCGGTGCTCCGGGGGCTGCAGGAACGCGTCGTCCATGGCCACCGAGCTTGGGATTGATTCAGTTGACCGCAGTTTGGGATTGATTCAGTGACTCTGGATGACAGGGTTTTTCTGGTGCATTGTTAAGCGTGCTAGTTGCACAACTTGTTCATCTCGTCGTCTGGGTTCTGACTCTTTGGTTCAATGAGCCACCATGCATGTGACAATAATGGGACACAGCTCGTATGGTCATGCATGTGCAACTGTTGTCAGAAAAATCAACCCTCAACGGCTTCACATTACTTTTGAAGTGGAGTAGAGTTGGAACTAGGATTTCACGAAGAGGAACCAGAATGCAGGAGGAAGGACAATTTGAGGAACAAGAACAGGGCTATCAAGCTTTGTCATCATTTCGCAAACGGAGGGAGAGATGTAGCTAATAGTTTGAAGATGGTTGCGCTTGGCATGTTCTCTAGAACTCACTGTGGCATACACATTATACCTAATCCTTTTCTTGCTACATATAGCTCCAGGCTCCATCTGACACTGACAGAAATCCGTATGCAATTAAATTACTGTAATTCTTTACTCACTGTAACTAAATTAGTATGGCGGCCCGCGCATTTGCGCGGCTAGTATTGTATTATACTGAATGTCTCATTAAGTTATCTTATCATCATTATGTTTTCTATCATTTGATTTCCATTATTTGATTGTTTCATAACAATAATTATACTTAATTTGTGAACTTATATATATATATATATATATATATATATATATATATATATATATATATATATATATATATATATATATATATATATATATATATATATGCATTTCAGGCTATCCTTTTGAATGGCGATCATGGGTAATTTTTTAAAAACATATGGAGGACACTTTTGATTAATTCTTTATAATGGCAATGATGTGTAATTCTTAAAATTATGCGAGTGATATTTTGGACTATTTTTTCATAAAGGTAATGGTTATAATTTGTTTCTTTTTTACCCGATTAATATGGTATTTGTTTTCCCTTGAGATCAAACGTAATGACTCCGTTTCTTGACCAAATATTAAGTTAATAAATAAAAGAATTGGCTTGCACAAATAGCGTGGCTAGATACTTCAATTCCTTTTATTTTAACTATAATCATATGTTAAGGCTTATAGACAAACATGTTGTTTGATTTTTGTATTGTCCTGATAAATAAAATCATGTGTAGTCCTATATAAACTTATTTAACTGATGATGCGAAGATCATACCAGGGTTTTGCTACCGTGACAGCAACATGCACGATTGAAGCCCAGTTCCCCTTGTGCTACAGATCCTCAGCTTTGTCTCACTTTGTAATGCCGCGTGTCGTCCTAATATATTCGTAAAACATTTCATATGTCCTTTTCAATTAGTTTTTCGCAAACACCTGAACTGTGCCCTTGTCCAATGTTTGCACGGACCAAGCTGGCTTTAATTTGCTTCAGCACCATGGCCACATAATTTCACGATGTCGCTTGTTAGCTGCTAAAGATTTTTGTTTGTGAAGCGGCCACCCAAGAACTCACGAACTTGCTCAGTTCTCAGCTATGTTCTTGCTCCTTTCCCAACCAAATCTTGTTACTTCTTTGTTTCCAAAACATTTTGGCTCCGTACTACAGAAAGAGCAAAAAATTGCATCTCGACTCTGATTGATATTGCCACCCACTGCACTTTTTCCGTTACAATTCAAGGTTTACGTATATGGGGTTGGCTTATTGGCCGATCCAATAATTTATCATGTAGAACTGATAGATGGTTAACTAAGGGAATTATGGCCCTCAATGGATGATGTGACTGAGCTCTAGCATGGGCGAGCCCCACGGTTGCATCTCCAAGCTCTAGTTCACTACCATGTTGACCGGGCGGAGCAATGTTGCTCTACGTGAAAGCCAACTGTTTTGCTGATAACCATGAGGCCGATGCTCTGTTTCATTCTTGTTTCCCTGCTCTTCCCGTGAGGCTCCTCTCCTGAGCAAAAGCCCATCACCTTTTTCATTAGGAAAAAGTTCTATTTACCTCCCTCAACTCTCATAGAAGATGCAACTTTTACCTTCAATTACAAAATCGGGTAGCCTGACTCCCTCAACTCCTTCTCTTACTTCAGTTTACCTCTCTGAACAGTATTGAGAGTGGTTTTGTCTTACGTGGCACATGCGGGCCCCACATGTCAGTGGCCACGTCACCTCTTTTTTCTCCAATTTTCTCTCTCTTCCTCCTCCAGCTGAAACCAAGCGCAAGCGCTCGCTGCTGCGGTTGACGCCTCCTCCGCGCCGCCGTCCGCCTCCAACTCCATCCCTACCAGCTCGGCCGGCTCGACGGCAAGCTCACGACTATCATCGACTCCTCACGCTTCCTGAGGTCGCCGCCCATCGACTCCCTGTGAGGAGCTGTGCGCGGCGGTGCTTGGGGCCGCGGAGGTGCGAGGAGCTGCACGCGGCAGTGCTTGGGGCCGCGGAGAAAGCGAGTCGTGGCGGATTCAGGGTGCGGAGCATGGCGCGCCGTGGAGGAGAGAGGAAGGCAGAAAAAATGAAAAGACGATGACATGTCGCCTGACAGATGGGACCCATATCGCCACGTAGGACAAAACCACTCTCAATACCGCTTAGGGAGGTAAACTGAAGTGAGAGAATGAGTTAAGGGAGTCAAGCTACCCGGTTTTGTAATTGGAGGTAAAAGTTGCACCTCCTATAAAAGTTAAGGGAGGCAAATATGACTTTTTCCTTTTCATTAAGTTAGAATAGGAAAGGCGAATATTGCCAACAAAGATGGCATCGCCTGATACACGATGGTAGAAAACGGTGTCTGGCTCCGGGATTAGCCTGACTGATTCCCCATGAAATCCCCTGTATATAGGAACAACCCCGGCACACGATGTAGTTGTGAGCAGCCTCTGGTCCTCGTCGCGATATAAGAACTTGTGGTCATGGCTGGCATCGGGTTTGAGATGAATGTACGCGTACGTATACGTACAACGACCGCTTTTACCTGGGATCTCATTGTCGCTCGAAGTGTCTGCGGTTCAATTCAAAGGTTCCAGCGATCACTGCCGATGCACCACAAACAACTCGATTGAGGATGATGTCTGGACTCTAAACCTCTCACAACAGCGATGGAAGTAGCGCTCTGCATGAAGCGCCTTGCAAACGCGATTGGATCTCGCCGGCAGGGTGAAGATTTCCATCTTTTATTCCCACAAAATTAATCCCGGTGCCTTATCAAATCTTAATCTCGGATTCTAATAGAAATTAAGAGTCCGGCTGTTCTTCTAATATGAAAGTTCTTTTACTCTGGTTAAAAGATCTTGGGCCTCTCATAAAATCTGCACCGTCATTATATGGACTCAACTATTGATAATATATAGATTTTTTTCAATGGCAACAATGGGTAATTTTAAAAACAAATAAAGGATATTTTGGACTAATTTTTTATAATGGCAGTGGTGGGTAATTTTTTTTCTTATTTTTTCTAATTAACGTGGGAATTTCTAGCATTTTAGAGATGGTGGCTCTGTTTCGTGGTCAATTATATATATAATAGATTACTGTTCACTGGAAGCTTAACCCCAGCATGCAATTAGCCGATCCCAATGGGCTTTCTTGGATGGCTTCGCCCCTGTTTCTAGTGCAATCTCAGAAATGCCGAGCCTCTTCGTCCTCCATGAAACTCGGGTACTAACAAAATCTCGACTGATTTTGCCAGCCAGACAAATACAAGCCTGTTTTCAAAAACGTCCAATCACTTACTTACAAAGATGTCTTCGAGTTTACAGAAAACATGGCTTGCCCGTCTCATAACATGTTCTGTAAACTCACATATAGGCGGACGGCCAAACTATGTTTACAGAACATTCACATTATTTTATTGTACAAGACACGGAGTCAACATGCATGGTCTTCGAAGTCGACGGTACGGTGGCCTGTGTCAGGAGAGGTTTGTTGCTGTCCTAGCTAGAGAACTAGGCGCCAAGGCTCTTCCTGAAATGTGCGATCTGGACGTTCTCCACGTCGAGCTTCTTGAAGTTGCTGTTCTTCCTGGTGCTGAAGAATTCGCCCCAGTTGTAGGCGTCGTACCTGGCCGGGTTCTCCTCGCTCACCAGCTCCTCCAACGGCTCCACCATGGTGTAGCTCGCCGGGTTGAAGAAGTACGGCATGGAGAACCTCTCCTTGGCCGAGTTCACCGACACCCGGTGCTCCGCGCTCTCGTACCTGTCGTTGCTCCACACCTGATCGCACGTACAAAACATGTGCAGGTAGGTTCAGTTGAAGTAAATCGTCAAATCAATTCATAACGAATTTTGTGACAAATTTGTAAGAGGAACGACCTGAATGAGGTCGCCGACGTTGATGATGAACGAGTTGGGGACAGGTTTCACGCGGACCCACTCGCCGTCGGAGCGCCGCCGGACGTCGAGCCCGCCGGTGTCGTCCTGGTAGAGGATGGTCAGGGCGCCGGCGTCCTTGTGGCGGCCGACGCCGAGGGCGAGGTCCGGGCTCGGGCAGGGAGGGTAGTGGTTCAGCCGGATGAACGTGGTCTGGTCTTTGAAGAAGCCGTGCAGGCGGTCCGGTCGCAGGTTCAGGCTTCGGGCGATCAGCTCCAGCAGCTTGAACGCCAGATCTTCCATCGCTGCATCGTACTCCTCCAGCGACTCCCTGTACCGAAATATTGTTGATATGCTTAGATTGATATAATCGAACAAAGTTTTGATAAGACAGCCAGGTTTCTGATCATGCACGAAATAACAAAACAGAGCAACCAGAGATCAGAGAACAGAGCAACACCTGAATCCCGGCACGTCCTGGGGCCACTTGTTGTCGAACACGAGCTGGCCGTCGGCCAAGGCGACATGCGGCTTCCGCGGGACGAGGTCGAACACCTCCTTCCAGTCCCTGACGTTCTTGGTGTGCTCCGACGCGTAGTACCCCAGAGGCTCCGCCTCGCTCCGCCGCACCGCCTCCTTCCCTTCCGCCGGCAGCGCGAAGAACGCGCGCTGCGCCTCCGCCGCGCGCGCCACGGTCTCCGCCGGCACGCCGTGGCCCACCACCACGAAGAAGCCCCAGTCCCGGCTCGCCGCGCCCACCTCCGCGGCGAGCGCGTCAACGCCGTCTCCGGCGAGAAGAGGCGAGAGGTCGATGACGGGGATGCCGGAGGCCTCGACGACGGTGGGCTTGGGACGGTGCTCCGGGGCCTGCACGAAGGCCTCGTTCATGGATAGGCCGCCCATGGCGATCGGTCGATCGATTGGGTCGCTGCTGCTGCCTCGGATGATTCGCGCGAGCTTAGCAGGGCCGCATGCAGTGTGTTGTGAGTGGGAGTGGGACGTGCTATGAGGTGATGGTGGTTTAAAGGGACGTTTGAGCTGGTTGGATTCAATGAACCTGGATGGGTTGTAGGTGGATTTTGTTCGCATCTCCCGTGCTGATGTGTCTGGGATACACAAAGTGAATGATTGTTGTAATCAACAACAACAAACTTTCCGTTTTGATGTGGTTGCTTGCTCGGCGTGTCCTAGTAGTACGTGACGTCACGGGTGATCCATGGAACGGGATCCGCTGCAATCTGTACACGACATGGAACTGCAAGCATTGGTACATTGAATCAGCCGCCGCTTTGGAAGACGTTTTGGCTCTTCCTGGTAGAGTTTCTTTTTTTCTTTTTTTTTTATTCCCACCTTCAAAAGAAAGTATAATTCAAGTGCACTCAAGGCCTTTGGGTACGGGATCATCCCGGTGAAGAGAGCAAGCCAGTCAGGAGAAGGTCCGCTGATCAAGTGCGAGGGCCCGGCCATCATCATCGCCAAGTACCAGGCGGACAACGCCATCCCTGGCTCTGAGAGGGAGCTCTCTGCAGGCCACCATGCTCGGCTCGCTGCTCTCGGCGCTCATGCCGCACTGTGAAGGGCGTGTCGCCCATGCCGATCTCGCCTCGCGCCTGCGGCTGCCGTCGTCTCGCCCATGCCGCACCCGAAGCTGCCGCGCCTGCCATCGTCTCGTCCTCGCCGCGTCAGCAGCCGTCTCATCCTCCCCGCGCAACCTGCTCGATACCGCACCGCGAGTGCCCTTCAGGGCCTTAGTAGTCTCTGTTGGAATTGACCTCAGTCAATATCTAATTGGACCAAAAGGCCAACTTTAAGCCGAACTTGCCCTGTTAGCTGTCTTGATCGGGAGGCAGAATTCAACCCACGTTTTGGGCCCGGCCCCACGCCTACAGCACTATAAAACCTAAGGAAAACTCCCTGTTTACCCTAATCCGTGATTAACTCACGAAATTAAGCCTAGGGTTCATCGTAACCCTAATTCTACCGATCCCTAAGGTGTTGGAATGCCTGGAAGCTCGGTGCCCTTTGATCTACATCAACCCGCAGCTGTTCTACAACGACCACGTCCTCTACAGCCATCTACAATGGCTATGATCATGACGGGTAAGTCATAAGCACCATTAATTCAGTTTTAGATTAGTTCTAGGCGTGATCTAGATCTTGACTAGTTGATCCTTTTAAGAATTGATCTAACAATTGGTATCAGATGCCTATACTAGTCGTTTAGATCCCCTAGTCTCTGCTAGCGCTAGATCTAATTAGTTTTAAGTCAGTTTGTTGATCTAGCTATGCAATCAGAGGTGTTTTCAGTTAAGTTACATAGATTGGTAATCTATTCTCTCATGTTTTAGTCAAGTTTCAGTTAGTTTTTTTATGATCTAGTACTACTGTTTCATGTCTAGATGCGAAACTAAGCTAAATTTTCTAAGTTTTCTAACCTAGGGTTCCTGGTTCTCTGAGGAATCAAACCCTAACCCTACCTAAGCTGAGATCTAAGAAGGAGACTTACCTCTCCATTGCCGCCGTTCTCGCACGCGCGCACGACGGTGTCATCCCCTCGGCTCCGGCCATTGCCATGACACTGCGCGGCATCAGCTCCGCCGCGCGGGAGCCCGCCTCCCCTCGGCGGCTCGCCGTGTGCGCGTACCTCGCAGCCATAAGATCCGGCCGCGCGGCATCAGCTCCACCGCGCAGACTGGCACACGCACGGCACCATCACCCGGTTGCCACTGTCGTCGTCGCCAGGCTGCCGAGGACGCGCGGCGAGCTTCAGTCGGCCGCCGCCATGAGACCCGGACCCAACCGTGCGGAATGAGCTCGCCCATGGGAGCGCGCGCAACGAGGCACCGTCAGATCCGGTCGCCATCAGTCGTCGCCGCGCCGCCGACGTTCTTCCGCCGCCGTTCCCCTCCGAGCGCCATGCCGCGCCCCTGCCAAAAGGGCAGCCGGGTTGGGACCGCTCGACGGAGCCGCGCGCGACCTAGTCGCACGCGTGCGCCGGCGAGTGGACCCGCCACGGTTGCCGCCGGCGAGGCGCGCCGTACGCCGGCGCCGCCGCTCGGTTCGGGCGGGTGAGGGAGTGAGTGAGACGAGAGAGGAGAAAGAGTGAGGGAGTGAGAGGGATTTTAGGGTTTCGGCCGGTTTTACGCCGCGCTCCGCCCACCCTGGCCCTCCGATATCCCTTCCCTCTGATCCAACGGCTCGCAGCGAGCCATGCCTTAAGCTGGGCTTGACCTCTGGGCCGCTTGCGCGGTGCGCGGGCGCGCGCGTCGGGCCGCTTCGGCGGCCTGCTCGGCGGTTTTCGGGCCTATGGCCCGACGGCCACTTCTGTCCTGCGCCGCGCCGTTTTTGCGCGCTGGGCCGCGCACGCGTGCCAGGCCGGGCTTCGGCCTGTTTCTCTGGCCCGCGTTGCATCGCGAATTTAGGCCGTGCCATTTTTCGTGCGTGCTGGGCCGCTCGCGGTGTGCGGGGCCGCGCGAGCGCTGGGCTGCCGCGCCAATTACCGTGCGCGAAAATTAAGCTTTCAGATAAGTTCAGGCTGAATTAAGCTTTCGCATTTTCGTGCGCGATTTCCCTTTTAGCTCAGTTTTAATTCATGATAAGTTAAGTAATTAAGAAATAAGTTAAGTAATTGATAAATTATTTATGAGCTTAGTTTTTCTGCAAAATTTAGTGAGTGATATTTAAGTTTTATTGCAGTAAAATTTCTCATAATTTTCTCAATTTAATTTGGCTATTAGTTGAGAAATTGATTAAGCTAAATTCTCAAGAATATTTTAGTAGCAATATTTATTTTGCTATCTTAAGCTTATGCTGTCATTTTGAGAATATATGCTCATCCATTTTATTAAGTTTTATTAGCTTTTATTTTTCCAATATTTGGATTTTTGATGAGCATAATAATTTTAAGGTATAAGTTTAAGATTAATTTAGCCATTGAGTTTAGCTAAAATTTTAGGAATTATAATATGTATCAGGTACATATTTCCTATGTTCTTAGTTATTTTAAGTAATTTGCAGATTTTTTAAAAAAATTTAAGAGTCTCCCGTTGATGATCAAAATAAGTCTTTTCTCTGCGAAATTAACATGGTTGAGAAATCATTTCATTAAGTAAATGTCCAGTATAGATGACCTTTTCTCACCATGTTTAAGACATTTTTTAAGATTGTATGAGATTATTAAGTTGAGAATAGTCTTATTATTTATTCAATTATTTTTGTTGAGAATATTAAGTTTGATCTATTAAGTTTTGCCAATAATAGAGTTGCTTTTATGCTTTACATAAGTAAGTTTTATGCTGCCATTCATTATAAGTTAAATAAGTTTCGCTTGTTTTCCCCACCGGTGTTGCAAGTTGTTACTTATTTTGCATGATTGTAATCAGACCACCGTAGGGTTATTTTCATGATATTTTAGTGCATCTTATTGTACTATTTAAGTTTAAGTTTTAAGATTATTGTAATATTTTTTCATCATCATCCATCATACCTTAAGATTAATAAGAAAATGCATAAGTTTGCATTCATTAAGTGTGCTCTAAGATTAATAATGCTTCTCTTGCATATTTATGCTCAAGCACTATTTATTAGCACATTAAGACATTTACAAAGAATTATTTTGGCTACACCTTTTCAGCTGAGAGCCACATGAGGATCATTAAGCCCTTCAATGGCATAAATTTCCTTTTATGGAAAGAGAAGGTGCAAGACATTCTCAAGTCTCTGGAGCTTGATTATGTGCTTCATAAGGTCAAGCCATTTCCTCCCACTTCTGGCATTGAGGACTATGCTGAGAAGATGTATGAGTATCATTTCAAGTTAGAGAAATGAAAAAACGGACAATAATTTTGCCAAAAGGATCATTAAGCGTTCGATCTCACATGGCATAAGGGGAGAATTTGATGATAATGAGGATACAACTGCTAGTCAACTCTTCAATTTAATTGAGATAAGTCACAAGAGAGTCTGTACAAGTTTCCTCATCAAAAGGCTTACCACATCGCGTTATGATGAACACAGTGGTTTAGTAAAGCACATACGCAGCTGTTGACGGTCGTTACGGACCAATTTCGACCGTCAACTAGCTCAATAAACAAGAAGGATTGGACATTCTTTACACGCACTTTATTTAAGAATAACCTATTTCCACATGTACCTCTAGATTTTAGTGTGCAGGTGGAATAAGGGAGGAATCCAGGTGAAATCATGCCCCAAGGCGACGAATCAACACTTCTACAAAACAACGTTCGCCGCGGGAATACAATTCCAAGACAAAAGGCCAAATCTCGTCAAAGTCCAACACAACTAAGGCCAAATGCACCTGGACCAGAGAAGTAGACCCAGAGGGGGAGCCACCTGCCAAAGCCCAGCCCAGGAGGGGCCAGGCACAGGTCGGCCGACCCCCCCTGGCCAGGTCGGCCGACCTGGCAGGGTGGCCCCCTGGGCCCACCTTTCTATGGCGGTTTGTTACCGACCTCTGGAGGTCGGTTCCCCCTGCATTAATTGCCACCGACCTCGGGAACCGCCTCAAAGTTGCCGACCTTCAAGGACTATATAAGGAGGGGTACCCCCCTCCTTCCAAGACACACAATACACAAGGATCATTCCCTCCTCCTCACACTAGAGCTAGAGGCAATTCTAGGTAGTGCTAGGCTGAGTAGTGGGCTGCCCTATTGCTCCCAAAGTCTTGTGGAGAATTGGGTAGTGCTCTTGTATCCTTTCTCTCTTTGTAAGACTTGTTATTTAATCTATGGAATACAAGTATTCATATAGTTGTTATGAGCTTGCTAGTTCTATCATGATCTTGTATGATCGTTCGTTGTTCGTTCATGCTCGTTCATCGTTCGTTCTTCGTTCGTTCATACTCGATCATCGATTATTCTTGAACTTGCTTAATCGTTCATCGTTTGTCGCTCGTTCTTGAGCGACGAACGCTTATGCATAACTTAGTGCTAGCTTTGATCCCTTTTATCTAGTTTATGCTAGTTAAGCTAGTTGTTCTCATGATTAGGCATCGGGCTCATTGTCCTGCAAAGGTGCTCTAGATTTATCACCCCGTCGATCCGAAGGGTTGGGGGTGCCTCGAGGGATCTAGAGTCGTGGTTAGTAACGCCGGCATGGTGCCGGGGTAGTCTATCCACCCTTGGGTATGTGCGTGTCCCACGGTTTGTAGAGGTAGGTGGCAGGAAGTGACAGCCCTGTCCATCCAAAGGAACCCTCCACGTTCGGGCACGGCATAGGAGTACGTAAATAGGCCGGAGTCGCGAGGCAGACCTTGCGCATGCCGGATCTCCCGATGTTGCCTAGGCATTAGACGCTTGCTTGTGCTTGCATGACTCTAGATGATAGGTAGAGGATGTGCACGCTATATGAATGTTGTACCTTTGGAGTAGTAGCTCGCTAGTCTAACTTAGCATTGCTTAGGATTGTCTCTCACCTTTTATTAGAGAGAGTGGAATGCCTTCGTGTGTGTCACACTATCCTTATTATTATTAAACCTTACCCCTGCATTGGAATGTGGTTATATCACTTATCGTTTGTAACACCATGAACATAAGTACTCTTGTCAACCATGTCTTTCTTTGGGAAAATATAAATACGATACCCTGGAATACTCTCGGGTGAAATGCTACAACGGGTTATCCGTCCGCTTGCGGATATTCTATTTAACATGACAAACCTTATAATTCATATCTAATACTTGTTACTAGTTGTGGATTATTTGGTTAAATAGTGCAAGTGAACAATTCCATAACCCCCGGCGTCTCCCCGCGGTCGCGTGTTTCCCGCGTGACCGTAAGAGACGCCAACAAGCATTTCTGGCGCCGTTGCCGGGGAAGACATTGGTTAACAAGAATACAATGATTGTTCATGATTACACTTGATGTGGTTTAACCATTGCCCATGCAGGCTAACCTTGATCTGTTTTCTCTTTGATGTGAAAACAGGATAGTGTATGCGTGGATTCGACTTGCCGAAAAACTTCGTTGATAATCCCGAGTCACTTGTAAGGAAGACTCGACACCGCGTCGTCGTCTCCCCTCAAGTACTCTCGACAAGCGAACCCGCATCTTCCGCACCATCTACGTCAAACGTCATGGCTGAAAAGACCCTTCGTGAATACTCCGCGCCCACCATCGCCAATGTGCCCATTGGACCCAACGTCGACGTTGGTGACGCCGGACTTAACATAAGGTCCAGCCTCATCACAATGGTGCAAGCCATACCCTTTTGTGGGAAGGCTTCCGAGGACGCCAACTCTCATCTCCAACAATTCCTAGAGATATGCAACACATCAGGCACGGGAGAAGGCAATCAAGATGCTATCAAGCTCCGATTGTTTCCGCTCTCCCTCCTTGGGAAAGCGAAACAATGGTTCTATGCAAACCGCGCCAATATTGACACTTGGGACAAATATTCTACGGCGTTCCTCGCTAAGTTCTTCCCGATGGGCAAAACCAACCAGCAAGCAACAAATGAATCCATACCCGAGGCATGGGAAAGGCTCCAAGAATACACATCAGCCTGCCCACACCATGGGATGGAAGAATGGCTCATTCTTCAACACTTTTACAACGGGTTAACACCAACAGCCCGTGGACATATGGATGCCGCTGCTGGAGGAGCCTTCTTCTCCAAAACTGTTACTCAAGCAAAAGACCTTATAGAGAAGATGGTCTCCAATCAAGGGTGGAGCGATGATCGACTCCAATCACGCTCAAAAGGCATCCACCCTGTCAAGGAAGTGGACATGTTGTCCGCCAAACTTGACCTTCTCATGAAGCGTTTGGATGAACACACTTCAAGTGGTAGTGTTCGTGCATTGGACTCACACATGACGTGTGAGGAATGCGGGGATACGGGCCATATGGGGAAGAATTGCCCCCACACCCAAGAAGATGCGTTCTACATGAACAACAACAACGGGTATCGTCCAAACGGAGGTCAAGGATATAATCAAAATCAAAATAGAGGTAACAATTTTCCTGGTTTTTACAATAATCAGCCATCTTTGAAAGATTTGGTTCTTGGCCAAGCTAAAATTAATGAATCAATCAACAAAAAGCTTGCTGCCAACGATAAAGTTTTAGAAAATATAAATTCACAGCTAGAAGGTTTTTCTTCCGCTTTCAAAAATCAGCTGAGTTTTAACAAAATGATAGAAACTCAAATAGCTCAGCTTGCTGCTCTCGTTCCTTCTGCTAATTCCGAGCAGATTCCTGGGCCACCAGAATCTCTCATTGAAAAGGTTAACGTTATCACTACGAGAGGGGAAATGTTCTCTCGTAAGACTAACCATGCAGGGAAGAACAGGCAAATAAGAGAAGAACCTTCTACAATAAAAGCTGATCCAGGCTTTCCAGTAATCCCTTGTGCAATCAAGAGATTCCACTTCAACTACGCACTGTGCGACCTTGGGGCCAGCGTGAGCATTATGCCCAAGGCAATCTTCGAGCAATTAAAGTACAAGTTCCTCACGCCAACAGCGATGCGGCTACAATTGGCCGACTCATCCTTTCGCTTTCCAATGGGGATTGCGGAAGATGTGCCGGTATCCATAAGAGGCCACACCGTCCCGGTGAACTTTGTGGTGCTGGACATGGATATTGACAAGGAAACACCCCTCATCTTGGGACGTCCTTTCCTTAGCACCGCGAAGGCTCAAATTGATGTTGGGGCCGGAGAAATCCGTTTCTACATCAATGAGAAGGAGGAAAAGTTCGAGTTCCAACCCCGAAAAGAACAATGCTCGATGATCAAGTATGGGCCAAACCCCTCAAACATCAGAGAAGTTGAAGTGACCCCGAGAAAGACGGATAGTCTCATTGCTCTTTGGAAGCAAATTGACAAACGTGAGAACCCGTCATGGTACCAACCCAAGAAGCCCGCAACATCAAGGCCGGGGTTATGGGTCAAGAAATCGACCCCTCAAATTGAGAAGCCACCAACACAACCCAAGATCAAACAAATGTGGCAAGTAAAGAAGGTGCAGCCATCTTCATCCTCTTCTCCAAGGACGGGACCGGCACCTCAAGAATGAAACGCATGGAGAAGTCCTTGCTCGCCGGACTTAAAACGGCGAAGCCCTGGCCGACAGGATAATCGGCATTATCATTTCTTTTGATTCCTTTTTGATTTTTCTTTTTTCAAACCCACCACTTGCATTTAAAAACTTTAAAATCACCCTGCATATTTTATTTCACCACAAGAAATTCTTATTTCAATCGTTTGGAATTTTTTTTCCGCCAGCATATTTGAATTTTCATCTCGCCATGCATACAAAAAAAATAATCTCCAAAAATATTTGGTTCTTCAAAACTTTTTCACTCTTTTGTGCAAGGTTTTGGAGTACCTTTGTACCACTACAATAAATTTTCCACATGTTGGGATTTTTCCGACACTTTCTCTCTTCTAGTTTCAATTTTTCCGAAAACCGTTTGAATTTCGAGGCATGATTTTATTTGGAAATCTTTCTGAGCAATATTTCCGAGGATTTTCTGGGCATAGCAGCCAAGGTCATGAACCATATGACCGTTGGAGGCCACAGGCCAAGGAAGGAGCCAGTGGGCCCCACAGAGGAGTCGGCCGACCCCACCAGGACAGGTCGGCCGACCTGGGGTAGCCGTTGCTGCCCCTCTGTCTTTTTCCAACGGTCACACTACCCCTCCAACGTTCAAAAACGGCTACTTCGGGTCGTGTATAAATGGAGGTGGCCGGCCATTGCTCTCTCCCTCTCACACTCTCATTTCCACTCCTCAAACTCACTTCATTCTCTTGCTCACAAGGCTCTCCATTGCTCTCACTTTGTGTTTGCCTCAAAGTTCTGCAGAAAAAAAAAATTTCTCTCCTAGTGTTTTCCCAGTTTGTGTTTTTGGTTTGCTCGATTTTCCCGAGTTGCGATTTTCTTGCTCACAAGAACAACCGACGGTTTTGCCGATTGGATTTTTTCTAACATAACCCGTTCGGAGTTGTTGTTCTTGTGTTCTTGCTCTCTTTGTGTGCAGCCATGACCGGTGCCAAGAAGCTGTACGGAGCGTTGAAGAGGTCCCTAAGTTCAAAATCAAGTCCAAGCTCTTCATGCCGAAGCACTCGCTCACGCGCCGCAGTCGAGCCACCGCCAAGTCCACCACATGAAGCCGAGGGAGAAGAGCAAGAGGGCAACATCGAGCATCGTCTCCTCATCGACACCGACCTCGACTTGGTGGGCAAGCAAGAGACGAACGCCTACGCACTTCTTCAAAACCGTATCTTTGCTCCTACGCGAGCATTTGACACGGAGCTGCCGCAACAAACAGGTATGGATGCTGAATTTTCTCGAGTATTCAAAGCTATAGGGTGGAAAGATTTTGCTAGTGTACATGAGCCGGGTTCCCGCTTGCTTACACTTCAGTTTTTATGCACCCTACGAGTAGTAGATGAAGGTATTACTTTTCGGTTTTTACGGGAAGAATACCGTTTGAAATGGAAGGACCTTAGCATGATACTCGGCTTTAATACTCGCTGCAATGTTGATATTGATAGTGCCCTTCCTGATTTTTCAAAGCTTGCATTTTGGGAAAGGATTACGGGTTTTTCAACTTGTGTGCAGCCTAGAACTAATCACATCCATCACCCTACTCTGCGCTTTTTGCACATGTGGATTGGCATCACTCTTTTTCCTAGGAGTGATATTAGAGTTGTGCGCGAGGATGAAATGAAAATTCTTTATGCTATGGTTGAGAAAATTAAGATTTCTCCTGTACAATACATGATTCACCAATGGCTAGATAATTTTGGGATGATAGGACCTATCGAGTGCACTTCGTTGATTACACGTATCGCTGCGGGAGTAGGTGCTTTGCATGATGCTAATGTTGAATATATTGATACTCCTCGCGTGCTCATAAACAAAGATTATCTTATTCGCGGTCATACACTTAAGCGTGGTCCAAATGATTCCCTCATATTTTATTTTGTCGGGTATACAAACGAGTTTCGGTTGCCTAACCCAGATCTTCGCTTGTATACTTGCAAAAATCTAACCGTTGAGCTCCAAGAAATAGAGAGTGCGCGCAGGAGTATTTCTTCTCG
Organism: Eragrostis curvula; assembly: GCA_007726485.1. Classification (NCBI taxonomy): domain Eukaryota; kingdom Viridiplantae; phylum Streptophyta; class Magnoliopsida; order Poales; family Poaceae; genus Eragrostis; species Eragrostis curvula. Next base: position 4,628 of record RWGY01000940.1, on the reverse strand, counting down.
CAGGAGGACGCGCAGGTCGGAGCAGCCATCAAGTTCCGAGGCACCCACACCGCAGCCCATGGCTCATGGCGGCCCGGGGTATGGTCACACCGGGTATTTTCCCGGTGCATACTCAGCCCCGCCACCGCACATGGCCGGGGGCTCGGCGTGGCAAACCTCGGGGCATGACCCAAGGATGTTCACTCCACAACAACAATGGGAGGAACACTCCTCCGACTCTGGTGCGACTCAAGGTTCCCACCTTGAGCAAGCAATGAACAACCTCTCCGAGCAAATGGGAAGGCTCGAGACCACGGCGGAAGACACTCAATACGCGCTGAATCAACACGTCCTACAAACCCATCAGTGGCAAGAACGCACCGACACCCAGCTCACCAACCTCACCAACATGACGGAGCGGGGACAAGCCGATCTTTCGGCTTACTTTCGCCACATGGGGTTCAATCCACCAAACCCATGAGCAAGAACAAGCTTGGGGGGGAGATACCATGCTCCCGCTAAGGTATCATGTATCGCAACTTGTATCCTTTTCCTCTCATTTTTGCTTGTTCCTGCTTCTCATATGAGAAATAAAATAAAAATAACAAAACTAAAAAGAACAAAAATAATTAGTGTAGTTTCTTTTTATGTGCTGTAAAAATGTTTCTTTTCCTTCTATGTTGAGATGATGAATAGTTGCTCTGCCGTATTTCTCTCTTGTGCCTAGTTTATAACTTAGTACTCTCCAAGTTTTGAGTTTGTTGGCTGAAAAATACTTGTTTAGAACCTGAAACTTATGGGTAGCATACGCTTGCACTGAACCTAAGTTGTTGTGAGAGATGATATGGTAAAAAGAGCTGATGCAATCTTGTTCCAAGTTAAGCTTGAAAAACTCCGGAGATTTTGTTTTCGAAAATCATAAAAATTATAAGTTCCTCAGTGATGATAAATCCCTACCAAAGCCATATGTAGTACTTAATGAAAAACCTTACATATGCTGCTTGTCATTTCATTGAGCTTTATCAAAATCGTGTGACCCTAGTGAGATGCTTTTCATACTCTCATGATCAAGATCACGTACACATTCCACCTCATATGCTAAACTTCTACACCGGAAGTTAGCAACATGTCATACCATCCACCAAAATAAAGACACTCCTCACAATTTATCACCTCTCTTGAATTATCAAAATTAGGCATGGCTATGCAAAAGAAAGAAAGAAAATAAAGCTCACAGAAGATGAGCATGAAAAGAAAAAGAAAATTTATCTGCTCTCATTTTGAGAATGGAAAAAGAAAGAAGAAAAGATAGCCATGCCCCAAAATATAAAATAAAGAGAGGTGAACAAAAAGAGGAGTAGTCACTTACACCACCATCCACATATACACACTTGCACATCTTGATCTTTGATTGTATGGCTTGCTATCTCCGTGGATCCACTCTTTTGGTTTTGCAAAATATGAATGCAAGTATGCCTCTCTTCATATCCTACCTTGAGCTCCACAAAAAGCCTATTAGATGTAGGATGAGGCAACACACATGCCTTGGTGAGGAATGAAAACACCACTCGAGCGACTCGAGAGTATCACTTGAGGAACTTGGTTTTATTTTTTGAAAATCCTTTTGAAAACCTCCGGAGAATAAAAGCGAGATAAGGAATGAGAAAACAAATGCTCGTACACCGTTCTCTCTCTCAACCGCCCAAGGTGAAGTATAAAGCAAAAAGCCCCATAAGGACTAAGGGACAAGGGTGGGTTACCTTGGCCAACTTATTCAACTTAAGGATGAGTATCTTTGTTATACACTTGGTACCTTTGAGAAGTAGGCATTGTAGCAACTCCTGATCAACAACCTAAAGTCCTACTTCTTGCTTGGGACGAGCAAGGGGTAAGCTTGGGGGAGTTGTTGACGGTCGTTACGGACCAATTTCGACCGTCAACTAGCTCAATAAACAAGAAGGATTGGACATTCTTTACATGCACTTTATTTAAGAATAACCTATTTCCACATGTACCTCTAGATTTTAGTGTGCAGGTGGAATAAGGGAGGAATCCAGGTGAAATCATGCCCCAAGGCGACGAATCAACACTTCTACAAAACAACGTTCGCCGCGGGAATACAATTCCAAGACAAAAGGCCAAATCTCGTCAAAGTCCAACACAACTAAGGCCAAATGCACCTGGACCAGAGAAGTAGACCCAGAGGGGGAGCCACCTGCCAAAGCCCAGCCCAGGAGGGGCCAGGCACAGGTCGGCCGACCCCCCCTGGCCAGGTCGGCCGACCTGGCAGGGTGGCCCCCTGGGCCCACCTTTCTATGGCGGTTTGTTACCGACCTCTGGAGGTCGGTTCCCCCTGCATTAATTGCCACCGACCTCGGGAACCGCCTCAAAGTTGCCGACCTTCAAGGACTATATAAGGAGGGGTACCCCCCTCCTTCCAAGACACACAATACACAAGGATCATTCCCTCCTCCTCACACTAGAGCTAGAGGCAATTCTAGGTAGTGCTAGGCTGAGTAGTGGGCTGCCCTATTGCTCCCAAAGTCTTGTGGAGAATTGGGTAGTGCTCTTGTATCCTCTCTCTCTTTGTAAGACTTGTTATTTAATCTATGGAATACAAGTATTCATATAGTTGTTATGAGCTTGCTAGTTCTATCATGATCTTGTATGATCGTTCGTTGTTCGTTCATGCTCGTTCATCGTTCGTTCTTCGTTCGTTCATACTCGATCATCGATTATTCTTGAACTTGCTTAATCGTTCATCGTTCGTCGCTCGTTCTTGAGCGACGAACGCTTATGCATAACTTAGTGCTAGCTTTGATCCCTTTTATCTAGTTTATGCTAGTTAAGCTAGTTGTTCTCATGATTAGGCATCGGGCTCATTGTCCTGCAAAGGTGCTCTAGATTTATCACCCCGTCGATCCGAAGGGTTGGGGGTGCCTCGAGGGATCTAGAGTCGTGGTTAGTAACGCCGGCATGGTGCCGGGGTAGTCTATCCACCCTTGGGTATGTGCGTGTCCCACGGTTTGTAGAGGTAGGTGGCAGGAAGTGACAGCCCTGTCCATCCAAAGGAACCCTCCACGTTCGGGTACGGCATAGGAGTACGTAAATAGGCCGGAGTCGCGAGGCAGACCTTGCGTATGCCGGATCTCCCGATGTTGCCTAGGCATTAGACGCTTGCTTGTGCTTGCATGACGCTAGATGATAGGTAGAGGTTGTGCACGCTATATGAATGTTGTACCTTTGGAGTAGTAGCTCGCTAGTCTAACTTAGCATTGCTTAGGATTGTCTCTCGCCTTTTATTAGAGAGAGTGGAATGCCTTCATGTGTGTCACACTATCCTTATTATTATTAAACCTTACCCCTGCATTGGAATGTGGTTATATCACTTATCGTTTGTAACACCATGAACATAAGTACTCTTGTCAACCATGTCTTCCTTTGGGAAAATATAAATACGATACCCTGGAATACTCTCGGGTGAAATGCTACAACGGGTTATCCGTCCGCTTGCGGATATTCTATTTAACATGACAAACCTTATAATTCATATCTAGTACTTGTTACTAGTTGTGGATTATTTGGTTAAATAGTGCAAGTGAACAATTCCATAACCCCCGGCGTCTCCCCGCGGTCGCTTGTTTCCCGCGTGACCGTAAGAGACGCCAACAGCAGCTTGTGTGACTGTGCTTCTGAACTTAAGTCTTTGGAATGGACATCTCCGATTCATATTTAGAACATTGCATTAGTGAATCCATGTAATCGGGGGAGTGATTCTAATAATTAGTTGATATAAGTTGAAGTTTTATTCTTAAGAACTTCATTTAGAATTTGTTAGTGGATTCAATAGTTAGCTTGATGGCATTCAATGTACTTTAGTGAAACCTTTTGGTTCAATATATCATTGTTTATAAGCATATTTCTCTCTAAGTTGTGAAATTATCTCTTATATCCTCAAGTTTAAGTTATTATAATGCTTATACAAGCAATTTTTATTACGAAATAAGTGAGAATTAGATGAACTAAGTTAAGTGATGAGACATTGTCGAATATGTGGTACACTCACATTTAGACCACAAATTCGGGGGGAGAATGGCATGTCTCATCAATTTAAAAATACTCCAGTTACTAATGTCATTTAAGAATTGCTCTTGTAGTTAAGAATTGATCTTAGAAATGTCTTAATAATTCTCTCCATGATATTTTCATTGTCCATAAGTTTCAAGGACATAATTAAGTATAAGTTTTAAGCATAGTATAAACTATAAGTTTTAAGCATAATATACTTGCTATATCTTATTGCTTAAAATTAAGAATAAATTCAAGATCAACTTTATCATGCAAGACCTGATTATTAAATTAACATTGTGATGGGAGTTCATACTCCACAAAGACCAATTGTCTCAATAAGTTTGAGTTTTGTTTTATATTCTGGCCACCGCTGTGTACGGGATAATTCTCACAGATTTTGTTGTGTCACCCATTTTTGACCACCGCTGTTGTGGGTTGGTACAATGGAAACAGATGATGATTGAAGTATGATTGTGTTCATGATACTGGCCACCGCTGTTTGTGGACATTTAATCATAACTTTGCTACTCTAGTTCATTTTCTGGCCACCGCTGATGTGTTCTAGTTTTGGCAAAGAA
>RWGY01000939.1:0-22762 GCA_007726485.1 Eragrostis curvula | reverse complement strand
ACGTGCTCACGGTGATGACACCTCTCGGCCCCGGCATCTTGAGCTTGAGGTAGGTGTAGTTGGGGACGGCCATGAACTTCGCGTAACATGGCCGACCGAGGATCGCGTGGTATGCGCCGGGGAAGTCCACCACATCGAAGGTGAGGACCTCCGTGCGGTAGTTGATCGGCGTGCCGAAGGTGACGGGCAAGTCGATTTGCCCGAGCGGCATGGCCGTCTTTCCGGGCACGACCCCATGGAAGGGTGCGCCCGAAGGTCGGATGCGAGGGCGACTGACTCCCATAGCATCGAGGGTCTCTGCATACAAAATATTTAAGCCACTACCACCATCCATCAATACCTTGGATAGGCGCTTGTTGGAGACGATGGGGTCGACGACGAGTGGGTACCGCCCCGGACGCGGCACGTGCTCGGGGTGGTCGCCGCGGTCGTAGGTGATGGCCGCCTCGGACCACTTGAGGAAGGCCGGAGTCGCCGGCTCGGCGGCGTACACCTCCCGGCGCTCCAGCTTCTGGCGCCGCTTGGAGGAGCTGGCTCCTTCGCCTCCGAAGATCATGAGGCAGCCGGTGGTTTTCGGAAACCCACCGTCCGCCTCCTTGTCGTCCTTCCCGTCATCCCCGGGGTCAGAATCCTTGGGGTCGGACCTCTTTGCCTTCGCGCCCAGGAACTTCAGCATGAGCCCGCAATCCTTGAGGGCGTGCTTGACGGGATAGGCGTGGTTGGGGCACGGCGCTTCCAGCATCTTTTCGAAATGCTGGTTCTTGCCGTCGTTGTCGACGGCCGGCTTCTTCTGCTTACGCTCGACGGCCGCGACGAGCGCGTCGTTGCGGCGCTGCTGATCGCCGCCCTTCTTCTTCTTCTGCTTTTGCTTCTTGTCGTGCGGGGCAGACGGACCCGCACCGGAACTCTCGTTCCGCTTTGCCTTGCCTTTAGTCCGGTGAAGGAGGGCATCGACCGCATCCTCACCGGAGGCGTAGCTGGTGGCCACGTCGAGCAGCTCCTTGATGGAGCGCGGGCTCTTGCGGCCGAGCTCATGAACGAGCCCTTCGTTGCTGGTGCCCGCTATGAACGCGGAGATCACCTCGGCGTCAGCGAGATTGGGCAACGCGTTGCATTGCCTGGAGAATCGCTTGATGTAGTCCCTCAGGGACTCATCGGCGCCCTGCCGGCAGTTCCGAAGGTCCCACGGGTTCCCCGGGCGCGCGTACGTGCCCTGGAAGTTGCCGATGAACACCTCCTGGAGGTCAACCCAATCCTGGATTGAACCCTCCGGGAGATGCTCGAGCCACGTCCTGGCCGAGTCGGCCAAGAAGAGGGGGAGGTTGCGGATGATGAACCGCTCGTCGGTGGCACCGCCGGCTTGGCACGCCAGGCGGTAGTCTTCCAGCCACAACGCGGGATTCGTCTCCCCGTTGTACTTCGTGATATTGCTGGGCGGCCGAAACCGCTGGGGGACGGGAGCCCGCAAGATGGCGCGGCCAAAAGCCCGTGGGCCAGCCGGGACCGGAGCCCGAGGCTTGTCTTCCTCCGGGTCAAATCTCCCGCCACGCCGCGGAGCGTAGACAAAGTCCTCGGTTTCGCACCGTGGACCTCGCCCTTGCTCGCGGCGCCTTGCCCGCAGAATGTCGCGGGCGTCGCGGATCCTGCCGATCCGCTGATGGACCGGCGGCGCGTCCCCAGTCCCACTTTGCTCGGGGGTTTGGTGGACGGAACTTTCGGGTTGTGGCCGTGGCTTGCTTGGCGTGCGGTAGGAAACGCTGGATTCCCACCGCCGTGCAGCGGAGCTTTGCTCGCGCTCGGCCTGCTGCACCGCCGCCAAGTCCAGGAGGTCCTTGAGCTCCCCCTGGATTCTTCGCTGGTCCTCGTCGGACGGTTGCGGGAGCGCGCGCAAAAGTGTCGCAGCCGCGGCGACATTTTGGCTGGGCCTGGTGTATCTGGGCACGAGGTTGCCCGCCTCGGCCAGAATCCGCTGCCGGGCTTCGCGCCCATGGGCACGCACGCGTTCGCGCAGGGCCTGGCGCTGCGCCACCTCGTGTTCGAGCCGCTCGCGCTCCTCCTTGAGCCGCCGCGCGGCTTCTGCGAGCTCGTGTTGGCGTTGGAGCAGACGCTCCAGGTCATCGCCCTCCCGGAGGTCGGTGCTCGCCGGAGGGGTTCCTTGCTGCGCCTGTGTCACAAGCAGGGGCGCGGCTTCTGCGGCTGCTCCGGCGTCCGCCGTCGTCGCGACCGCTGCAGGGTCTGGCTGCGCCGCCACGTCGTGAACGTTGCGGCGGCTACCTCCGCCGGCTTCCACCACCATGCACTCGCGCGAAGGATGGTGACTGCCGGCATCGGAGTCGTAGTCGAGGAGGTCATCCTCGTCGCTGTCGCTGTCGTAGTCGGTGCTAAGAAACCGGCCGACAAGTAAATTTGTAACTACGGCGCCTAACAGTCTTCTGTGATGGCGAGGGTTTTGTGAGAGAGGCGAGATGTATACTGGTTCAGGCAATCGATGCCCTACGTCCAGTTCGTGGGTGGTTCGTGTTCCGACTTGCAGAGGGGAGCTACAAGTGTTGACGAGGGAGGAGTAAAACTCCAAGCCTCTTCGTGTGTATCTCTCGATGGATTCGTCTATCTATCCGGGGATTCGATCCCCTCGCCTCATGCACCCAGCTCTCCTTTTATAGTCAAGGAGTGAGCCGGTTTACAAATGGGAACGGGGCTTCCGAGTTGTGGGCTAGCGCGGCTACACGCCGCACTAGTCTGAACCCTAGCTGCCACTGTGGCCCTAGTCAGGCGGCGTCCTGTCAGCCCGGTCGCCGGGCAGGTGGTCGAGATGTCAACCCAGACTGTCGCGGCCGTCTTGTCGCCGGTCCGGTCTTCGTCCCTGTTCAGGGTGATGATGATGTCGTAGCCATCCCGCTGCTGTACTCGAGGTGTCAGACGGCGCCGCGAGATGGGACGGGTGCCACTGTGCGGGTCACATCGCGTGCCTGCAAGTATATGAGTTGCTGGGTAGAGTTAAGGCTCCCCAGCTACTCGTCGTAAATGCCTGTCCTCCTTGTCAGAGGAAAATCTTCTCGACGAAGTCTCCCAACTCGGGGTCGGGCGAAGCGCGGCTTGTGGGCCCGCCCGACTGGGAGTCGGGCGAGGCGGAGTTCGGGGCCCCACCCGACTTGGGGTCGGGCGGGGCGGAAGTCGTGGGCCCGCCCGATTGGGGGTCGGACGAGGCGGAGTTCGTGGACCCCACCCGACTCGGGGTCGGGCGGGGCGGAAGCCGTGGGCCCGCCCGACTGGGGGTCGGGCGAGGCGGAACTTGTATGTGCCCTCGGGGTCGGCCGTGGGCCCCTCGAGCGCTCTGTTGTTATGCACCTGTTCCTGTGGGCCCTACACAATTAAGCAGAGACGGTTAGCGGGATTAAGTATCCTAGATCAGGATACCCTGATTTGGGTATCCGTCAGACCCAGAGCAGTTCTTGAGGAGGGCGAGAGCAAGACTCGCCCCTCCTTCCGCACGTGCGACGTCCAAAGCTCTGGCTGTCGAAGGATCCTCTCCACCGGTCAGGTACCCATCCGCCTCAACCTCAACCAACAACAACATGGGTGAGCCGGTCGAGAAGTCGATCCATGAGTTCTCCGCACCGAACATGGAGGACATCCGCGTGGGACACCTCCCGCGCATCAACAACAAGGACTACGAGCTCAGGTCGGCCCTGCTCAACATGATCTTGACCAGTCCTTTCAGTGGCAAACCTTCAGAGGATGCAAACTCTCACCTCCAGCGGTTCTTGATGACGTGCAACACATTTGCACGCAAGGATCAATCTCAAGAAGAGATTCGCTTGCAGCTCTTTCCATTCTCACTATTGGGGAAGGCCTTGCAATGGTTCTACGCGAACGTTGAGGCTCTCAACACTTGGGAGGCGTGCTCAAACGCCTCTCTTGCTAAGTTCTTCCCGTCGGGCAAGACAACTGCCCTGCGCAACAAGATTACGGGCTTCCAACAGCTCGCAGATGAGTCCATCTCCGAAGCATGGACGAGGATGCTAGACTACTTTCTCGCATGTCCACATCATGGCATGGAGCCGTGGCTCCTCATCCAAAGCTTCTACCATGGACTGAAGCCTACTGCAAGGGAGCATCTCAACGCTGCTTCGTGCGGCTCTTTCTTTTCTCTTAGCGTGACAAACACTAAGAAGTTGATTGAGAAGGTGGTGGCCAACCAAAGTCACGATGAACGCCAAGTGTTCCCAAGCAAGGGTCGAGGAGTACATCAAGTGGAGGCCTTGGACATGCTTGCTCTCAAGCTTGATCAAGTCCTTGAGAAGATGAAGACTCCTCAAGATCTGCAGGTTGCGGATTCCCGCATGACGTGTGAAGAGTGTGGCAACACGGGGCACCTGGGAATTCATTGCCCCAACGCCATGGAGGAATGCAACTTTCTCAATAATGACAATGGATTCTGTCCCCAGAACAACTACGGCTAGAACTCCAAGCCCGACCTCTCCTTCAACAAACATCAGGGAGGTAATGGTAATGGTAATTTCTCTCGCTATGAGCCCTCTATCAAGGATCTAGTGCTTGGCCAAGTTAAGATAAATGATGGCATTAGTAAGAAATTTATTTCTACTGATAAGGCCTTGGAAAGCATAGATGCTAAGCTAGAGTCGTTCAGCACCGCACTGCAAAACCAGCTGAGCCATAATAAAATGTTAGAAACACAAATTGCATAAATTGCTTCAGTTGTACAACCTCCAAGGATGAGTAGACTCCCGGGGCAGCCCGAGGTCAACTCCAAGGAGATTGTAAATGCAGTGACAACCAGGGGTGGACGTGGAACGGTGGACCCACCATACCCCGAAGGTGCAGGGAAAAAGACAACCAATCCACCTCCCAAGGAGAAGGTCACAAAGAAGGTTCCTGAAAAGAAGATCCCTGAAAAGAAAGTTCCTGAAGAACAGGTCCCGGAACAACAGGAAGCCGCAGGAGAAAGCTCCGCTGAGGAATTGATGCAACCTCCAGCCGTCGAGCAAGCTCCACCAAAAGTGGCCCCTCATCAGTACTTCGGCACAACAGGCTTCCCTTTCCCTAACAGCAGGAAGAAGCTAACCGTTGATGAGCGTTTTGATAAATTTGTTGAGGCCATTAGGCATATATATGTGCACATCCCTTTGCTTGATGCCATGCAGGTCCCCACCTACAGTAGGTATTTCAGGGATATCCTCAACAACAAGCGCCCAATCCCAGCAATGGAAATGGTGAAGCTAACTGAAGAATGCAGCACAGCCATCTTGAACACCCTACCAGAAAAGAAGATGGACCCCGGATGTCCTACCATACCATGTTTAATTGGCAGCCAGCATTTCTCCCAGGCACTGTGTGACTTGGGCGCAAGCGTAAGTGTCATGCCAAAGTTGGTATACGACAAGCTGAATTGTCCATTAACCCCGACGGCCATGTGCTTGCAACTCGCGGATCAGTCTGTGCGTCAACCTGCTGGAATAGCTGAAGACGTCCCTGTGCAGATAAGGAATTTCTTCGTCCCCGTCAACTTCGTTGTATTGGATATGGAGGTGGATGTCAAAACTCCTCTCATCCTTGGGAGGCCGTTCTTGAGCACCACCAATGCCAATATCGATGTGGGGCCGGAGAAATACACTTGGATTTCAACGACAGGAAAGAGACATTCAACTTCAAGCCTAAAGTTGAACAGTGCAACCAAGCGAGGGTCTTCTATGGAAAGAACCCGAGAGAAGTGGAGAAGATTGAGATCACTCCACCCATGCCTCAGCCAGACAAGCTCATCACACACATGAGGAACTGCATGGCAAGAGAAATGGAAAGACGGCCAGCCAATTATTGGAGAAGTCCGAAGAAAGTACCCGCGCAACCCAAGTCACCACAAGCATCCTCAGTACTTCAAGAAGAAGCGGGCGAGTCAAAGTTGCCAAGGAGGAGGAGAGCTAGGCGCTCCAAGAACAAACGGGCAGCAAAGGTACCCACAGAAGAGAGTACAACATTGGCGCCTACAACAATGGTCGCCGCCACAAGCACAAAGAAGACAACCAAAGTGTGGCGGAAGAAATGAGAAACCCCTACACCGCCTGATTCTCCGGCGAGCGAGGTCCAATCAAGCTGAACAAGAAGGAGAACGTCTAGCTCAAAGACGTAAAAATAAGAGCCCTTCGATTGGGGAGGCCATCCCAATCGTTATCCTTTAGCCAGGCCTAGGCACATGCTTTTTCATTAAACTTAGAAAACAAAATAAAAACTATAAAATATAAAAATACCAAAAATAGTAAGACCCTCGGCGATGCCCACTATGGGCTAGCCACTTGTATCACCCTCTTTCTTTTTGCAGGTACAAGAAGAATGGAGGAGGCGGCCTATTCGAGCTTAAGCCTTGCAAAGGCTCAAGCTTGGGGAGGACCCGCAGGTAAGTCGGCGATTCAATACAAGCTTAAGTCTCGCAAAGACTCAAACTTGGGGAGGACTGCCAGGTAAGTATTTCTAACAATCAATAAAATACTCCCTGCTTTGAATAAAAATGCTAGAATCTTAGTGATTGCTACACGTAAAGAAAATGATGATTAGTTACATGATAGCTCCCCTTGTGTCGCATTGATGCAATCTCCACTCCTGACATGTGTGTTTTTTATACTTGAGCATAATCACATCACTTGTGTTGCTACATTTTGTGGGTTGCATACATCACACCAAGTCTAAGCATTGTGAACTATGATATGGCATGATTATGACTTTTTGTAGTTCTTAGCATGGTAAAAGTTGAGGATGTTTTTTTTATTCTAATTGCTGAGTACCAAAAAACCCTTTCGTTTTGTAAACACTTCCCTTGTGAGGATTTATTTACCTACCAAAGCCATATCATACAGATATAAAGACATCTCCACTCATAGCCATTTGCTCATGCGTTGAGTTTTGTTAAGGTTTAAATGCTTTTGAGAGTAAGCACTCTAAATCTCGGTCATTATTCCTTCGTGTGAGTTTTTGTTTTCTTTCCACCAAAAAAGGAATGTTTGAAAAATCATCAAACATCTCCATCCATCATCACCCCATTTGCAAAATTTTTGATCTATATCAAAAAGCTCAAGAATATTTCAAAAATGCTCATGAACCTTTCATCGCCAGTGCCAAAGCATCATGGAGTCTAAAAAAAAAGAGACTCCATGATTTGCATTAAAAAATGCACTAAGGTTCTTATCATAAACATCTTGACCATGAGCATAAAAGAAGACCAAAAGTTTGCAAAACCATCTCCATCAGTGTGTGTTCATCTTCTCCCCCTCCATCACCATTTTCCATATGACTGAGATATAAAGAGTTGCTATGTCTCTTGAGATTTATTCTTTAGCTTTATAACATACGCATGACAAATGTGCATATCCTTACCAAGCTCCACATACAAGCCTCATTTGGTAGAAGGTAGGATTTGAGTGAAGCTTGTAGGAATAGACTCACTAGAGGGAAGGGAAGTGTGAACCAAAACAAATGAGAAATTTTTACCTTGTCTTGCAGCACATAAAAACTCTGGACTTGAACCTGCTAGAATTGTTTTGTCCAAAAGTGCTATTCTAGTTTTCAATTTTATATGACAAGGTGAAGCATACACGCCCCACACATATGCAACACTCGTGAAAATTCCGTGCTCTTGTATACTTACCACCATTTAGGGAGTACGTGGTTGCATCTCTGTTACCCTTGGGGCGTTATCTTTGTAACTCCTGATCCGCCGGTACTCTGAGTTGTTTGCTCGAGGACGAGCAAAGGTTAAGCTTGGGGAGTTTGTTGACGGTGTAAAAACCATGAAATTACCGTCAACATATCGGTAAATAAAAGGCTAATCACCAAGGTTATGTCTATAGTAGTTAGGAATTAATCTACTTCCATGAGTTTTGGTGATTTTTGGATGCAGGAGTGAATTATACAATAAAGTGGGCCTGCACCGAGGAAAATGCAGGCCGGCCAGCCCCACCATAGGCCGGCCGGCCCCCCTTGGCTCCCAAAGGCCTTGGCCTCCCTCCAACAGGCTGTAAACGGGCTTAAACATCACAAATTAAAGCCTGTTCAGCAGAATTCCACCGACATACCGTCTTGTGGGCTGTTTGGGCTTCAACTTAGCCCTTACTCCAGTTCTGCTGCCCCCACGAAGTAACCGACCTTCAGACCGACTTTAGGAGACAATCTGGAGCGTCCACGCGAGAGGCGGTGGCGAACCGACTAAAGGGACGGCCGGCCGGCCCCCTTGGTAGGCCGGCCGGCCTGGCTTGGCAGCCCCGCCACTCCACCTCGTGCTATAAGACCCCTCTGGTCCTAAAGACCCTATAAATACCCCAGTGGTCTGCAGAAACAATTGGCACCTCACTGATCTAAGAGATCCATCACTCATTTGTGTAGAAGTAGAGTTAGTATTGGGAGTTAGAGTAGAGTAGAGTAGAGTGAGAGCTCTCTCTGGGTTCCGGAAGTCTTCTCGGAGTTTCGGTATTGTTCTTGTATCTTAACTCTTGTAGAATTACTCTTTTATTATTTAATTAGCTTATTCTTTATTTATTTCTTTTAGTAATTCTTTTCTATTTAAGTTTATTTACTTAGTTATGCTAGTGCTCATAATAGTCTTGCTGTGGGTTTCGTGATTGTGTCTAAGTAGTATGAGTGAGTGCTTTGCCGAAATGGAGTTCGCGCTTAGTGAAAGCTATGCTACATTCTTAGATAGGGCTATTCTCTCGATCAAGAGTAGTTCCTCTAGGATAATTGTAAGCGCAGTGCTTAGAGCTATACCTATGCACGATTGGCGTCTGTCTTTACGGAGGACGGTAGCCCCACGTGTGACAGGTGTGTTCAGGCCTCTGCAATCCATCACGTTCAAAAGCAAACCAACCGGGTTCTAAGTAGCGGTTAGATCTCAGGGAGAACCTGCAGTATTGGGGTTCAGTACCAACCCTGGCACGATGGCCGTGCTCCGAAACAACATGACTTGAGTGTGCATAACCTTAGCTATAGTACATAACCTTGTAGAATTAATTGCTAGAACTAAATAGATGTAAGATTAACATATATGAATCTTTGTCTCTATCACGTTGTTCTCCCAATGTAACTTCTACTATACTCTTTTTTTTTTCTTGGATTATATGGTGAGTGCCACCCATATATCATGTACCCTTTTTACCCCCGTCTCAAGTAAGGTATCGTTATTTTACACAATTGTATCTACTTCGTTACATTTCAACTTCCTATCGCTCTATTTCCCTGCGGAGATATAAATACGATAACCCTGGAATACTCCAAGGTGAAATGCTACAATGGTGATCCGTGCGCTTACGGAATTAATGAAAATTATATTACGCATATGAACCGGCAACAGTAACCCGGCACATCCGCGCCATCACAAGACTGCTATGGAATAGCTTGACCAATTAATAAGGTGCTTATCTTATTCTGTGTGCACCATCCGGTGGTTTAGTGGCGCAAGAGGGGGCTTCTGCAGTGGAGGTAAAATGGACTCCAATATGCTGTTAGCGGTGGAACCTTAGCGGGTGCATACAGGATTTGGAAGCGCTTTGTAAAGGCCTCGTAGTGATCTCTTGGCCACACACCATAGGAAGTGTTCAGTGGCATAATGGAGGTTTTAGTCACCGCCGAGTGATGAAATCATGACTTGTGGGTAAAGTGGTGCAACCTCTGCAGAGTGTAAAACTGTCTTGACAGCCGTGCTCACGGTCACGAGCAAGCCTGGACTTATTCATAATTAGTTGGTTGGTAGTCAGGTGATAGGAACCTCGTGAGCTGTATGTTGGTTTTGGGTGTTGTCATCACACATAGCAATTAGGATGCTTTGATGTAGGAGTTTATATTAGGATTGCATAGATGCAGACATGAGTGAAGCCTTTTTTGATTTTAGCCTTGCATGTCATACTTTCCCCCACTTGCTAAGTACGATATGTACTCATGCGCTTGGTTTTCCATATATTGTTGTTGATCAGTGAGGAAACCAAAGACTACATTGAAGACAGTGTAGAGAAGGTCACGTTGCCGCCAGTCGATTGCTTGTGGAGCGCCCTGGAGTCTTCTTCCGTTGACGTGCTTTTACTCTGGTTTGTTTTTAATAAAGTTGCTTTATTCGTTATAGAACGGTATATTACTATGATGTCGCTACATGTATGATAAAAGGGGTTTTGGTGATTTTACCCCTCTTTTCGAATCTAATGGTGATTTTACCCCTCGAATTTCCAGATTGCGATTTTGCCCTTCATTTTCAAAAACGAAGGGGCCGTTTACCCCTGGCTTATAGATCCGTTAAGCCAGCGTGGATTAAAGAAATAAAAAAAAAAAGAAAAAACGATTCAAAAAAGGGGAAAGGACAGAAGTACCCTTTCCCCATCTCCCTGAACTGCGCGTCTCCTTCTCTGTTCTTTCTCTCCCTCGTGACCTCTTCTCCCTCCCGTTCTTTCTCTTCCTTGCTTTCCCAACCCTAACCCTAGGAGTTCCAGCCGCCATGGGAATGGGGATGTGGCGTCCTGGGTAGCGCGCGCAGGAAGGAGACCGTGCAGGAGGGGGCGCGGCAGGAGGAGACCGGGCTGGAGGGGATCTCGGGCAGGAGGAGACCGGGCAAGAGGCGGCTCGTGCAGGAAGGAAGGGGGCGCGGCAGGAGGGGGCGTGGCAGGAGAGAGGTGGCGCGGCAGGGAAGAAGAGGAGGGGGCGAGGCTTGAAGGGGAGCGGGTGTTGATACTTCTTACGGTCACAGATAATTCCGCAAGCGCACGGAGTACCGTTGTAGCACTTCACCCGGGAGTATTCCAATGTATCGTATTTGTTTTCCCCAAGGAACGGAGGTAATCTGCAACAAGGTTAGTTTTACCCAAGGACAACAAGAACTATAGCAGTTTAGGCCCAAGAGGGTAACTGGATTCTAGCGCTCCCTACTCCTAGCAGCACTCAAGTTCTACCTGCTTACTTCGGGCACTGGTTTAGGCTTGGTCTGCCAAGCCACGCCAGCCTGTAGCTCTACGACGTACCCGAACATGGAGGATTACGAAAGGACGGACAGGGCTGTCACCACCTGCCGCCTACCTCTACAAACCTTGGAGCACGCGGCAAACACAGGTAACCTCTAACCTAGACACCACGTCTATGCTGTCGATTACTACTCTAACTTCGGCCTGGAACTGATTCAGAAAGCTAGAGCACCCCTTGCGGAGCGATGATCCCGTAAGCAGATATAGCAAGAGCAACAGCTAAAAGATAAGGAAATACTAAAACACAATCACCACGTGTAACCACAAAATAATATGATCACACGCCAAGATCCAAGTATGAACGAAGAACTAAGAACAAAACTAGCTATGAACTAGAACTATGAACTAGCACTACACCCCTCTTGGATCTTGCCCTCTCCCCTATTCTACTAGTATACAAGAGGCCCCTGGCCTTTGGGATAGGAGTGTTGCTTTGTGTCTCTTGTGTCTTGTGTGTCTTGGAGGGGAGGGGGTACCCCTTTATTTATAGACCTGGAAGGTCGGCAACTTTGAGGTGGTTCCCAAGGTCGGTGGCATTAATTGCAGGTGGAACCGACCTCCAGAGGTCAGTTGTGAACCGCTATAGGAAGACGGGCCACGGGGGCCTCCCTGGCAGGTCGGCCGACCTGGCCAGAGGGGTCGGCCGACCTGGCCTGGGCCCCACTGGGCCTGGTCCTCCTCTGGTGCCTTCCACTGGTCCTCTTCACTCCTGATCCAGTTGCAATGTGTAGTCTTGGGGCTTTATTCTTGGGTTTTGGGCTTTTGGAGTGAAGTCTGTATTCTGGGGAAAATTCCGTTGATGTGAAGTCCATGAATTGTGCGTCCTTTTCCCCGTTTTCCTGTGGATTGCACCTGCACTCATAGATATACCAAGACTAGTGGAGTTTGTTAGCAAGAAGCCCTATTTCTACTCTTGGTGTTGGGTATTGGTTATAGAGTGCAGACGGTTGACGGTAAAAGATATGCTATAAGGGCCGTCAACAAACTCCCCCACACTGGCTCTTTACTCGTCTCGAGTGAAGATGTGAGCTCAGTATGGTGAACTCTTCCTCCTAGATAGGAACATGCACACGAGTTATTGCAAGCCGCACCGATTACCTGTGAACTTCTTGGTGGCTATCATGAATCCTTGGGCGATTGATAAGTGGAATGTTCTTGACTCAAGTCACCTTGCTTTCCCTCAACAAGATCCTTGGAGTTTTTGGAGTAAAATATTTTTGAAAACATGAAAAACATGGCTCTTGCTCCTCAAATGATTCTCTCGAGTCGCTCAAGGTGTATGTTTCCTTACCAGGGCAAAGGTGTTTCCTCTTTTTGTCCTACTTCTAAGGCTGATATGTGGAGCTTGGTAGGGACGAAAAGTGGCATACTTGCATTGCTTATGTTGCCGAACCAAAAGAGTGGATCTATGGAGAATTCAAGTCATACAGCGCGATCAAGATGTATATTTGTGGATGGTGGTGGAAGTGGAAAAGATACTCCTTTTTGTGCCTCCTTTTTATCTCTCTCTTTTGATATTTTGAGGAGGACATGGCTATCTTTTCTTTTTCTTTCTTTCTTTCTCTTTTCTTTCCCCACTTGCTCTACTTTTGTATGAGCAGGGTTTATTCTCTTCCTTTCTCTTTTTCATAGCCATGTCTCCAATGATACTCTTTTTCAGAGAGAGAGTAGGTGGCATGGGATTTGGAGTATATATTTTGGTGGATGGAACGATGGTATTGCGTAACTTCCAGTGTAGAAGTTAGGATATGAGGTGGTGTGTGTGTGGTCTCGATCGGGGGAGCATGACAAGTATCTCGCTAGGGTCACACAATTTTGATAAGGCTCAAAGCAATAACCAGCAGCATATGTGTATTTGGTTTGTAGAATAAAATCATCATATGGCTTTGGTAGGAAAATAAACATCAAGAGAGGAGCATTGAGCCAAGGTTTTTTAATTTTGTAAATGAAATCTCCAAGGACTTGCAAGTTGAGCAAAGTGTCATTTCGTCGAATCATATCGCAGTTGCCAATAACTTAGGAAACATGGGTTCCTATTGAAAATGGTGTTCACAAGCAGGTGGTGATGAAGCGAGAAATAACAAGTGTGCAAGTCCATCATGAGAGGAAGCTTTGCGGTGTTTCCAGGTTTTAGTGAGTCAAGTTTTAATTTTAAATTTTTGCGAGGTTCAGAAGATAACTTGACTGTAAAGTAGGTGAAAAGTTAGTGTGAGTGCAAACTCAGGTAGCAGGACGAAGCAGTGGACTGGTGGGGGCCACCAGGGGTCGCCCAACCTGCATGGTGGGGTCGGCCGACCTGGCCTGGTCCCCACCTGCGCTGATTTTTCGCGTGCTTCTCTTTCCTGGGGTGCCTGGGGTGGATCTGAGTGATTTACCCGTGATTGACGATGCTTCCCCCCCACACTTTCCTTTTACCTATTTTCTTCAAAACATTGACAAAAAACATGGAAACAAAATATTGCTCTACCTGTATGGAAGACCGGGGAGCACTAATTTCATTGAATTCAAATATTGCAGGCGCATTACATTGAGTTAAGCAAGAAGAAAAGGAATTAAATGCACCCTAAAACCTCCCTAACAAAAGTTTATCCCTATTCTTCTTTCTTCACTTCTTTTAGGGACATGTCATTGTGCATCCAATTATCGGCGAGGCTTTTAGCTAAGAGCTTAGCCTCATTTCGCTCCTTCTTGGCGATGGCGAGCTGCTGTTCAAGATCTTTGATCTTGGCGCAAGCCCTATCCAAGGCCCTAGAGAATCTTCCCACACGTTCTTCGTCGGTAAGCCAGACGACTTCCTCCTTCTTGATGCGTTTGAAGGGTGGTGCGCTATAAAGTGACTCATAGTCCTCGATGGCTAGGAAGTAGGAGGCGTCATAGGTATTGTCCATGGTTGATGAAGAAGGGGGGTTGTGCAATGAGAGGATGGAGTGATGAGGGGGGAGTGTATAAATAGGTGTTTTGGCCCTTCCCTGGCGCACAAGGGTGTGATTTCTTTCCAAAGCAGCAGGGAGATGAAAAGGAAAGATAAGGAGAGATTTTGGGCAAAAGATGGAAAGCAGAGGAGGCCAGAGGGCGTCGGCCGATCCCCTTCCCTTGGTCGGCCGACCTGCCCTCGAGGCCTCTGGTCTTTCTATTTTTTGTGGGCTTTCGTATGGTAGGCTGGGTTTAGGAAAGTGAAGATTTGGCAGGAAAATGTCGGAGGAGAGATAGGAAATTTTGAATAAAAGGTAAGGAAGATAAGGGAATTAAAATAAATCAGGATTTTTATGCTGCTATATATATATATATATTTATATATATATTCTGCAATGAAATTGCTAAGGGAAAACTAAGAGCGCAGGAATGTCATGGTATGTGATTATATTCAATTAAATTCCTGACATCAAACTCTTTATTTGCATCGGGCTCAAAGTAGATTTTGAGACGTTGGCCATTTACCTTGAAAGCGTTACCTTTGTCGTCTTGAAGTGTGATTGCTCCATGTCTCGACGTTTTGATGACGGTGTATGGCCCATCCCATTTGCTTTTTAATTTTCCATACCCGAAGAGTTTAACCCTTGAATTAAATAGCAGCACCTTATCTCTGTTGACGGTCGTTATATCATACTTTCGACCGTCACATAGCTCAATGAATAAGGAACGAAAGGCACTCCTTACTTGCATTTTATTTATGAATAACCTATTTCCACATGTACCTCTAGTTGTAAGTGTGCAGGTGGAAAACAGGGAATATCTAGGTGTATCCATGTCCCAAGGCATCGAATCCAACACTTCCATAAATCGAAGATTGCCGAAGGAATGCAACTCCAAGATAAAAGGCCAAGATTAACAAAAACCCAGAATAAACTAAAGGCCAATGCACCTGGATCAGAGGCCTACAGGCCAAGGGGGACCAACCTGCCAAGACCCAGCCCAAGAGGGGCCAGGCCCAGGTCGGCCGACCCCCCTGGCCAGGTAGGCCAACCTGCTCTGGTGGCCCCCTCGGCCCATCTTTCTATGGCGGTTTGCCACCGACCTCTTGAAAGGACCGTGTGACCGAGAGGGGGGTGGGGGGTGAATCGGTGCACACTATAGATTTTTCTCCTAACACAAAAGCCCACTCAATTCCTAGTAAGTAGTTCTAGTGTAAGTAAAGAGACACACTAAGGAGAGTCCTTAATCTAGTGAACTAGTATGAGCAAAGAACTAACAACAAGAGAGTAAGCTAGTTCACTAGATAAGAGCAAACCTAAGTTACACTACAAACTAGACAAACACAAGGTACTAGAGGATCTACTAGATCAAGCACACTAAGTAGATGTTGACGGTCGTTACGGACCAATTTCGACCGTCAACTAGCTCAATAAACAAGAAGGATTGGACACTCTTTACATGCACTTTATTTAAGAATAACCTAGTTCCACATGTACCTCTAGATTTTAGTGTGCAGGTGGAATAAGGGAGAAATCCAGGTGAACTCATGCCCCAAGGCGACGAATCAACACTTCTACAAAACAACGTTCGCCGCGGGAATACAATTCCAAGACAAAAGGCCAAATCTCGTCAAAGTACAACACAACTAAGGCCAAATGCACCTGGACCAGAGAAGTGGACCCAGAGGGGGAGCCACCTGCCAAAGCCCAGCCCAGGAGGGGCCAGGCATAGGTCGGCCGACCCCCCCTGGCCAGGTCGGCCGACCTGGCAGGGTGGCCCCCTGGGCCCATCTTTCTATGGCGGTTTGTAACCGACCTCTGGAGGTCGGTTCCCCCTGCATTAAATGCCACCGACCTCGGGAACCGCCTCAAAGTTGCCGACCTTCAAGGACTATATAAGGAGGGGTACCCCCCTCCTTCCAAGACACACAATACACAAGGATCATTCCCTCCTCCTCACACTAGAGCTAGAGGCAATTCTAGGTAGTGCTAGGCTGAGTAGTGGGCTGCCCTATTGCTCCCAAAGTCTTGTGGAGAATTGGGTAGCGCTCTTGTATCCTTTCTCTCTCTTTGTAAGACTTGCTATTTAATCTATGGAATACAAGTATTCATATAGTTGTTATGAGCTTGCTTGTTCTATCATGATCTTGTATGATCGTTCGTTGCTCGTTCGTGCTCGTTCATCGTTCGTTCTTCGTTCGTTCATACTCGATCATCGATTATTCTTGAACTTGCTTAATCGTTCATCGTTCGTCGCTCGTTCTTGAGCGACAAACGCTTATGCATGACTTAGTGCTAGCTTTGATCCCTTCTATCTAGTTTATGCTAGTTAGGCCAGATGTTCTCATGTTTAGGCATCGGGCTCATTGTCCTGCAAAGGTGCTCTAGATTTATCACCCCGTCGATCCGAAGGGTTGGGGGTGCCTCGAGGGATCTAGAGTCGTGGTTAGTAACGCCGGCATGGTGCCGGGGTAGTCTATCCACCCTTGGGTATGTGCGTGTCCCACGGTTTGTAGAGGTAGGTGGCAGGAAGTGACAGCCCTGTCCATCCAAAGGAACCCTCCACGTTCGGGCACGGCATAGGAGTACGTAAATAGGCCGGAGTCGCGAGGCAGACCTTGCGTGTGCCGGATCTCCCGATGTTGCCTAGGCATTAGACGCTTGCTTGTGCTTGCATAACGCTAGATGATAGGTAGAGGTTGTGCACGCTATATGAATGTTGTACCTTTGGAGTAGTAGCTCGCTAGTCTAACTTAGCACTGCTTAGGATTGTCTCTCGCCTTTTATTAGAGAGAGTGGAATGCCTTCGTGTGTGTCACACTATCCCTATTATTATTAAACCTTACCCCTGCGTTGGAATGTGGTTATATCACCTATCGTTTGTAACACCATGAACATAAGTACTCTTGTCAACCATGTCTTCCTTTGGGAAAATATAAATACGATACCCTGGAATACTCTCGGGTGAAATGCTACAACGGGTTATCCGTCCGCTTGCGGATATTCTATTTTACATGACAAACCTTTTAATTCATATCTAGTACTTGTTACTAGTTGTGGATTATTTGGTTAAATAGTGCAAGTGAACAATTCCATAACCCCCGGCGTCTCCCCGCGGTCGCGTGTTTCCCGCGTGACCGTAAGAGACGCCAACAAGCATTTCTGGCGCCGTTGCCGGGGAAGACATTGGTTAACAAGAATACAATGATTGTTCATGATTACACTTGATGTGGTTTAACCATTGCCCATACAGGCTAACCTTGATCTGTTTTCTCTTTGATGTGAAAACAGGATAGTGTATGCGTGGGTTCGACTTGCCGAAAAACTTCGTTGATAACCCCGAGTCACTTGTGAGGAAGACTCGACACCGCGTCGTCGTCTCCCCTCAAGTACTCTCGACAAGCGAACCCGCATCTTCCGCGCCATCTACGTCAAACGTCATGGCTGAAAAGACCCTTCGTGAATACTCCGCGCCCACCGTCGCCAATGTGCCCATTGGACCCAACGTCGACGTTGGTGACGCCGGACTTAACATAAGGTCCAGCCTCATCACGATGGTGCAAGCCATACCCTTTTGTGGGAAGGCTTCCGAGGACGCCAACTCTCATCTCCAACAGTTCCTAGAAATATGCAACACGTCAGGCACGGGAGAAGGCAATCAAGATGCTATCAAGCTCCGTTTGTTTCCGCTCTCCCTCCTTGGGAAAGCAAAACAATGGTTCTATGCAAACCGCGCCAATATTGACACTTGGGACAAATCTTCTACTGCGTTCCTCGCTAAGTTCTTCCCGATGGGCAAAACCAATGCTCTTCGTGGAAGAATTGCAAGCTTCCAGCAAGCAACAAATGAATCCATACCCGAGGCATGGGAAAGGCTCCAAGAATACACATCAGCCTGCCCACACCATGGGATGGAAGAATGGCTCATTCTTCAACACTTTTACAACGGGTTAACACCAACAGCCCGTGGACATATGGATGCCGCTGCTGGAGGAGCCTTCTTCTCCAAAACCGTTACTCAAGCAAAAGATCTTATAGAGAAGATGGTCTCCAATCAAGGGTGGAGCGATGATCGACTCCAAACACGCTCAAAAGGCATCCACCCTGTCAAGGAAGTGGACATGTTGTCCGCCAAACTTGACCTTCTCATGAAGCGTTTGGATGAACACACTTCAAGTGGTAGTGTTCGTGCATTGGACTCACACATGACGTGTGAGGAATGCGGGGATACGGGCCATATGGGGAAGAATTGCCCCCACACCCAAGAAGATGCGTTCTACATGAACAACAACAACGGGTATCGTCCAAACGGAGGTCAAGGATATAATCAAAATCAAAATAGAGGTAACAATTTTCCTGGTTTTTACAATAATCAGCCCTCTTTGAAAGATTTGGTTCTTGGCCAAGCTAAAATTAATGAATCAATCAACAAAAAGCTTGCTGCCAATGATAAAGTTTTAGAAAATATAAATTCACAGCTAGAAGGTTTTTCTTTCGCTTTCAAAAATCAGCTGAGTTTTAACAAAATGATAGAAACCCAACTTGCTCAGCTTGCTGCTCTTGTTCCTACCTCTAATTCCGGGCAGATTCCTGGGCAACCAGAATCTCTCATTGAAAAGGTTAACGCTATCACTACGAGAGAGGAAATGTTCTCTCGTAAGACTAACCATGCAGGGGAGAACAGGCAAATAAGAGAAGAACCTTCTACAATAAAAGCTGATCCAGGCTTTCCAGTAATCCCTTGTGCAATCAAGAGATTCCACTTCAACTACGCACTGTGCGACCTTGGGGCCAGCGTGAGCATCATGCCCAAGGCAATCTTCGAGCAATTAAAGTACAAGTTCCTCACGCCAACAGCGATGCGGCTACAATTGGCCGACTCATCCTTTCGCTTTCCAATGGGGATTGCGGAAGATGTGCTGGTATCCATAAGAGGCCACACCGTCCTAGTGAACTTTGTGGTGCTGGACATGGATATTGACAAGGAAACGCCCCTCATCTTGGGACGTCCCTTCCTTAGCACCACAAAGGCCCAAATTGATGTTGGAGTCGGAGAAATCCGCCTCTACATCAATGGGAAGGAGGAAAAGTTCGAGTTCCAACCCCGAAAAGAACAATGCTCGATGATCAAGATCAAGTATGGGCCAAACCCCTCAAACATCAAAGAAGTTGAAGTGACCCCGAGAAAGACGGATAGTCTCATTGCTCTTTGGAAGCAAATTGACAAACGTGAGAACCCGTCATGGTACCAACCCAAGAAGCCCGCAACATCAAGGCCGGGGTTATGGGTCAAGAAATCGACCCCTCAAATTGAGAAGCCACCAACACAACTCAAGATCAAACAAATGTGGCAAGTAAAGAAGGTGCAGCCATCTTCATCCTCTTCTCCAAGGACGGGACCGGCAACTCAAGAATGAAACGCATGGAGAAGTCCTTGCTCGCCGGACTTAAAACGGCGAAGCCCTGGCCGACAGGATAATCGGCATTATCATTTCTTTTGATTCCTTTTTGATTTTTTCCTTTTCAAACCCACCACTTGCATTTAAAAACTTTAAAATCACCTTGCATATTTTATTTCACCACAAGAATTTCTCATTTCAATCGTTTGAATTTTTTCCGCCAGCATATTTGAATTTTCATCTCGCCATGCATACAAAAATTAATCTCCAAAAATATTTGGTTCTTCAAAACTTTTTTCACTCTTTTGTGCAAGGTTTTGGAGTACCTCTGTACCACTACAATAAATTTCCCACATGTTGGAATTTTCCAACATTTTCTCTTCTAAGTTTCAAATTTTTTCGAAAACCATTTGGATTTTTGAGGCATGTTTTTATTTGGAAATCTTTATGAGCAATATTTTCGAGGATTTTCTGGGCATAGCATCCAAGGTCATAAACCATATGACCGTTGGAGGCTACAGGCCAAGGAAGGAGCCAGTGGGCCCCACAGAGGGGTCGGCAGACCCCACCAGGACAGGTCGGCCGACCTGGGGTAGCCGTTGCTGCCCCTCTGTCTTTTCCCAACGGTCACACAACCCCTCCAACGTTCAAAAACGGCTACTTCGAGTCGTGTATAAATGGAGGTGGCCGGCCATTGCTCTCTCCCTCTCACACTCTCATTTCCACTCCTCAAACTCACTTCATTCTCTTGCTCACAAGGTTCTCCTTTGCTCTCACTTTGTGCTTGCCTCAAAATTCTGCATTAAAAAAAAAAACTCCTCTCCCTCTGTTCTTTCAGTTTGTGTTTTGATTTGTTTTTGTTTGTTTTTTTCGAGTTGCGATTTTCTTGCTCACAAGAACAACCGACGGTTTCGCCGATTCAATTTTCCCTAACATAACCCGTTCGGAGTTTTTGTTCTTGTGTTCTTGCTCTCCTCGCTGCAGCCATGTCGGGAGCGAAGCGGCTGTACGGATCGTTGAAGAAGTCCCTAAGCTCAAGCTCAAGTCCAAGCTCTTCACGCCGAAGCATGCGCGCGCGCCCCGTGGTCGAACCACCGCCAAGTCCACCACATGCAGCCGAAGAAGAGAGCAACAACGAGCATCGTCTCCTCGCCGACACCGACCTCGACTTGGTGGGCAAGCACGAGACGAACGCCTACGCACTTCTTCAAAACCGTATCTTTGCTCCTACGCGAGCATTTGACACGGAGCTGCTGCAACAAACAGGTATGGATGCTGAATTTTCTCGAGTATTCAAAACTATAGGGTGGAAAGATTTTGCTAGTGTACATGAGCCGGGGTCCCGCTTGCTTACACTTCAGTTTTTATGCACCCTACGAGTAGTAGATGAAGGTATTACTTTTCGGTTTTCCCGGGAAGAATACCGTTTGAAATGGAAGGACCTTAGCATGATACTCGGCTTTAATACTCGCTGCAATGTTGATATTGATAATGCCCTTCCTGATTTTTCAAAGCTTGCATTTTGGGAAAGGATTACGGGTTTTTTCAACTTGTGTGCAGCCTAGAACTAATCACATCCATCACCCTACTTTGCGCTTTTTGCACATGTGGATTGGCATCACTCTTTTTCCTAGGAGTGATATTAGAGTTGTGCGCGAGGATGAAATGAAAATTCTTTATGCTATGGTTGAGAAAATTAAGATTTCTCCTGTGCAATACATGATTCACCAATGGCTAGATAATTTTGGGATGATAGGACCTATCGACTGCACTTCGTTGATTACACGTATCGCTGCAGGAGTAGGTGCTTTGCATGATGCTAATGTTGAATATATTGATACTCCTCGCATGCTCATAAACAAAGATTATCTTATTCGCGGTCATACACTTAAGCGTGGTCCAAATGATTCCTTCATATTTTATTTTGTCGGGTATACAAACGAGTTTCGGTTACCTAACCCGGATCTTCGCTTGTATACTTGCAAAAATCTAACCATTGAGCTCCAAGAAATAGAGAGTGCGCGCAGGAGTATTTCTTCTCGCAGGAGGACGCGCAGGTCGGAGCAGCCATCAGTTCCGAGGCACCCACACCGCAGCCCATGGCTCATGGCGGCCCGGGGTATGGTCACACCGGGTATTTTCCCGGTGTATACTCAGCCCCGCCACCACACATGGCCGGGGGCTCGGCGTGGCAAATCTCGGGACATGACCCAAGGATGTTCACTCCACAACAACAATGGGAGGAGCACTCCTCCGACTCTGGTGCGACTCATGGTTTCCACCTTGAGCAAGCAATGAACAACCTCTCCGAGCAGATGGGAAGGCTCGAGACCACGGCGGAAGACACTCAATACGCGCTGAATCAACACATCCTACAAACCCATCAGTGGCAAGAACGCACCGACACCCAGCTCACCAACCTCACCAACATGACGGAGCGGGGACAAGCCGATCTTTCGGCTTACTTTCGCCACATGGGGTTCAATCCACAAAACCCATGAACAAGAACAAGCTTGGGGGGGAGACACCATGCCCCCCGCTAAGGTATAATGTATCGCAACTTGTATCCTTTTCCTTTCGTTTTTGCTTGTTCTTGCTTCTCATATGAAAAAACAAATAAAAATAACAAAACTAAAAAGAACAAAAATAGTTAGTATAGTTTCTTTTTATGTGCTGTAAAAATGTTTCTTTTCCTTCTATGTTGAGATGATGAATAGTTGCTCTGCCGTATTTCTCTCTTGTGCCTAGTTTATAACTTAGTACTCTCCAAGTTTTGAGTTTGTTGGCTGAAAAATACTTGCTTAGAACCTGAAACTTGTGGGTAGCATACGCTTGCACTGAACCTAAGTTGTTGTGAGAGATGATATGGTAAAAAGAGCTGATGCGATCTTGTTCCAAGTTAAGCTTGAAAACTCCGGAGCTTTTTGTTTTCGAAAATCATAAAAATTTATAAGTTCCTCAGTGATGATAAATTCCTACCAAAGCCATATGTAGTACTTAATGAAAAACCTTACAATTGCTGCTTGTCATTTCATTGAGCTTTATCAAATTGTGTGACCCTAGTGAGATGCTTTCCATACTCTCATGATCAAGATCACGTACAACATTCCACCTCATATGCTAAACTTCTACACCGGAAGTTAGCAACATGTCATACCATCCACCAAAATAAAGACACTCCTCACAATTATCACCTCTCTTGAAATATCAAAATTAGGCATGGCTATGCAAAAGAAAGAAAGAAAATAAAGCTCACAGAAGATGAGCATGAAAAGAAAAAGAAAATTTATCTGCTCTCATTTTGAGCATGGAAAAAGAAAGAAGAAAAGATAGCCATGCCCCAAAATATAAAAAAAAGAGGTGAACAAAAAGAGGAGTAGTCGCATCACCACCACCATCCACACTTGCACATCTTGATCTTTGATTGTATGGCTTGCTATCTCCG
>RWGY01000938.1:0-10216 GCA_007726485.1 Eragrostis curvula | reverse complement strand
GGCGAAAAACAAGAAATCAGATCGGGCGCAACGTCGCCACGACGCAAGCCTCCGGCGCAACGCCGCCAGAGTGCTCAGCTCCTAGATCTAACCCTAGATCTCGATCTACAAAGAAACAGAAGAAAATAGAAGGCGCCGGATCTAACCCTAGATCTGAGTGATTCAATACATGGTGAAATCGCCGAGATCTAAACCTAGATCCACCAAGAAACAGAAGCAAACAGGGAATCGGGTTACAAACCCTAACCCTAGTTCGTGACTTCATGGCGCCGAGATCTAGATCCAGATCGAGATTCGAAGAACACTAACCCTACCTGGCACGAAGTCCGGTACAGAGAGCGCAAACTCGGCGAGTTCAATAGATCGAGACCTACATGCATCACAGAAGCGGGAAACAAGGGTACTAACCCTAACCCAAGATCTGAAGGACGAAAGAAAAAAAACAAAAGCCGACGCGCCGCCTCGGGCCACGGCCTTCCTCGCCGCAGGCCGCGGTCGAACCGCGCGCGCCACCGCGTGAAGACCCGGACCTGGACCCCGGCCTCTGAGGGGCGCCGCTCGGGCCACGGCCTTCCTCGCCGCGGGCCACGGGCGGGCTGCGCACACCGCTCCGGCCCGGCAGCCAAGCCGCACCTGAGCCCGCGGCCTCCGCGCGCCATCCCGGGCCCCGCTCTCGCCGCGCGCTCCCCGGGATCCAGCGCCGGACCAGACGCCGCACCGCGCCGCCAAGACCCGGCTGCGCGCACGCCACGGCTGGCCCTCGATCCGCGCGCCCTGGTCCGGCGAGTCGCGCCGCCTGCGCGACGGGTCCGGCGAGCGGGTCCGGCCTTGCGCCACCCGAGCCCGACCACCACAGCCGGGGCCAAGCCGAGGGTGAGCCGCCATGGCTCCGGCCACCATGGACCGACGCCCTGGGTCCCACTCCCCTCACCACACGACTGGATCTGGAGAAAGAAGAAGAAGAAGAAGGAAGTGGCGGCGCCGGGTGGGAGAGAAGTGAAGAAAGTGAGGAGGAGCTAGGGTTTCGGCCCAAGATATACTCCCGCGCGATTTTACAAAAACGACCTTGAAGTTTCTGGGAATCACGAAAAAGTCCTCCCGCAGTTCTGAAATACAAGAAAACGTCCTCGGAAATTTCTGAAAATTACGAAGACATCCTTTGGCTGTTCAGAAAGTTCTGAAAATTATGAAAAAGCCCTCGGAGTATCAAAAAATTATGAAAATATCCTCGGAACATCTGGAATTTACCAGAATATCCCTGGAATCTCTGAAAATTACGAAAAATTCCTGTTAATTACGAAAATTGACATGGATAATCCGAAAATTGCTGGATTGTGTTATTTTTGCATATAACACCCCAGTTTTTGGTGTCTTTATATAGAAACACCAATATTATAACTTAAACACGCAGTTTTTGTTATACTTATGCTTTCTATTACTTGGATACATGAATTAATCCTTGCACATTGACATCATGCAGATGTCTGACCTCGTGAAGAGAGACTTTGAAGTCTTGACTCCTCATGGAAGCAACTACCTGTCATGGGCACTTGATGCGGAGATCCTCCTAAGCAGTAAAGATCTTTTGAAGACCGTTCTGCCTAAGGCGGGAGACACTGCCGCAACAGACGTGGAGAAGGCGCAGGCTTTGCATTTCTTGCGCCACCACTTAAGTGCTACTCTGAAGAGTGAATACATGACAGAACGTGATCCAAAAGTCTTGTGGGACTCATTGAAGAAACGCTTTGAGCAGATTGAAAATGTCTTACTCCCCAAGGTTGAGCGTGAATGGCAAAACCTACGCTACCAAGACTACACGACTGTGGAGGATTACAACACCAAGCTTTACGGGATTATCACACGCATGAAGCTTTGTGGCAAAGAGCTCACGCAAAAGGATCTTATTAACAAGACCCTCTCCACCTTTCACCCTAAGCCGCCAGTACAAGAAGGAGAATTGTGAAACCTATGTTGCCCTGAGTAATGCATTGCAGCAAGATCAGGGGGAGGACGAATTGATCATGGAGAATCATAAGAATCGTCCTACTGGCTCATTGGCACCGCATGAAGCGAATGCCGTCTCCTTCAATAGATAAGAAGAACAAGAATAATAGGGTAAAGGTGCTCCCAAAGCTTCACAAATGTACCCCCGAAGGTTCAAAACAAACCTAATGCTTTCAAGAAGAACGCAAAAGGGAAAGTCAAAGAAGACACCTTCAGGGGGAGCCGTATGGTGAACAGGATCAAGATTGCTATAAGGTGTGGTATGCATGGCCATTGGTCAAAATATGTGAAACACCACAGAAGTATGTTGACATGTATAAAGACCTCAAAAAAGAAGCTCGCGCAGCATGAGGCTAATTTTGTTGAGGGTATGCAGCCAACAGCAAAAGCACCAATAGGACCATGACAACACCAAGCAAATCCTCTGACCTGGAGTTGGACAATGATCTCATGAATGAATGATGAAGAAGATGTGCATGGAGATTCTGCGTAGTCATGAAGACTATTAAGAATTACTTAGTTATCTATTTGTAATAGGAGTGAAATAAGTTTAATTCCTCGAAGGAATTAGTTCTTTATGTAATCTCTCGAAGAGAAGACATTTGCTTTGAATAAATCAGTTTGTGAAGTTGTCATTATTACTCTCTTTGTTTATACATTTCTTATGTATGAATTACAGCATTGTGGAGCAAAATGACTATGGATGAGGAGCTCTGTCTCGTAGACAGTTGCACCACCGCTACTATTTTAAGGGACACTTGCTATTTCCAGACACTTCGAAAGTATACTGGAAATATTCTTACTGTTATTGGCAATAACAATAAGATTGTTGGCACAGGAAGGGCCACATTTGTCCTACCAAATGGTACGCAATTAACAATCCAAGAAGCATTACTTTATCCGGATTCAACCCGGACATTGTTAAGCTTTAAGGATATCCGAAGAAATGGGTTTCACGTAGAAACCAATGACGATGGAGGTGAAGAACGTCTTATCATAACCAAGAAAGAAGGCAATAAGAAGACTACTATTGAAAGTTGTCCGTCAGTCAAAGAAGGCTTGTACTATACGTACATTAAGCCAAACAAAGAATTTGCTACGTTCAAGACTATCTTTACCAATCAAGAAGCATATTGATTATGGCATGACCGTCTTGGTCACCCTGGCCTTAATATGATGCAGAGAATTACGAAGAATGCAACGGGGCATAATTTGAAGACAAAAGATTTCCCAAATCAAGCAGATTTCTTGTGCATTGCATGCGCAAAGGGGAAGCTTATTACTCGCCCCTCGCAGCTTAAGATTCAAGCAGAATCTATGCCATTCCTTGAACGAATTCAAGGTGATATATGCGGACCAATTAGTCCCTTATCAGGGCCTTTCCGCTATTTCATGGTGTTAATAGACGCTTCCTCGAAGTGGAGCCATGTATGTCTATTATCTACTAGAAACCATGCATTTGCACGATTGACTGCCCAGATCATACAATTGAAGACACATTTTCCAGATCATAGAATCAAATCCATTCGAATGGATAATGCTGGAGAATTTAAATCGAAGGTATTTGATGATTATTGTATGAGTATGGGCATCAAAGTGGAACACTCCGTACCACACGTGCATACACAAAATGGTCTTGCAGAATCATTAATCAAGAGGATCAAATTGATCGCTCGACCATTGTTACAGAATTGCTTATTGCCTACCTCTTGTTGGGGGCATGCGGTGTTGCATGCAGCAGCACTTATCCAATTACGACCATCTGCTACACATGAAGAATCACCATTAGCATTGGTGCGTGGTAGAATACCAAATGTTTCCCATTTACGGAGATTTGGATGTGCTGTATACATTCCAATCCCTCCACCTCAGCGAACTGCTATGGGCGCACAACGGAAACTCGCAGTTTACGTTGGCTATGAAAGTCCGTCCATAATCAAGTACTTAGAACCCTCCACTGGAGATTTGCATACTGCACGGTTTGCTGATTGTATCTTTAATGAAGATCATTTCCCGGCATTAGGGGGAGGAAAGTATCTCTCTAGAGAAGAATGCCGGCAAATAGATTGGGATGCTAAAGGAATCCTAGGAATGGATCCTCGCACTAAAGAAGCTGAACTCGAAGTTCAGAATATACTCCACTTGCAGAGAGTTGCTAATGAATTGCCTGAAGCTTTCACCAATACAAGAGACATTGTGAAGTCTCATATACCGGCTGTAAATGCTCCTGAAAGAATAGAAATCCCATTTGAAGAGGATGAATATATGGAATTCCAACCTTCTTCCATAAAAGCAACGAATGCTAGGAAGAGGGGGAGTGAACCGGTTACAAGGGCACCCAAGAAGCCTAGAGTACAAGCTCAAGCTAAAACTCCTAGGAGACGTCCTGCGGAGAAGAAGCCTAAGCAAACTGCTCAAAAGAAAACCAAAGAAGGTGAAAGTGATCCACATGAAGTGGTGAGACTTGAAGAATTAAACCCAAGTGAGAATATGCATGAATCTCACGAAGGGATACCGGAAATTCCTGACCTCAATGTATCTATCGATAATGAGGATCAAGGAAATGAAAATTCAACGAATTATGTTGAGACGGGAGTGGTATATAATAGAAAGACACTTGAAGTCAATACATACTTTGCCGAAACGATTGCAACACAAATTGATTTGGAATCTGAACCAAAATCAATAAAGGAATGCAAGAAGCGTCCTGATTGGCCAAAGTGGAAAGATGCAATCTGTGCAGAGTTAAACTCGCTGAAGAAAAGAGAAGTGTTTGGTAGTGTAAACCTTACACCAACTGGCATTAAACCAGTGGGTCACAAATGGGTGTTTGTCCGGAAGAGAAATGCTCAAAATGAAGTGACTAGATATAAAGCGAGACTCGTAGCTCAAGGTTTCACGCAGAGACCTGGCATTGACTACGAAGAAACCTACTCTCCCGTAATGGATGGAATTACATTCCGGTATTTGATCTCAATGGCGGTGAATATGAATTTGCAGATGCGACTTATGGATGTGGTCACAGCATATCTATATGGAACATTAGATACAGAAATCTATATGAAAGTTCCAGAAGGTATTAAAGTTCCAAATGAAGATGACCGCAAATTATATAGTGTCAAATTACAGAAGTCACTATATGGTTTGAAACAATCAGGGAGAATGTGGTACAACAAGTTGAGTACATTTCTCTTGCAAAAGGGATTTGTGAAGAATGAAGATTGTCCTTGTGTATTCATAAAGAAATCAGAGAAAGGCTTTTGCATAATCTCTGTTTATGTTGATGACTTGAACATCATTGGTACTACCAATGAAATTGAAGAAACTTGCTCATACTTGAAGACTGAATTTGAAATGAAGACTGGGCAAGACTACATATTGTTTAGGTTTGCAACTTGAACATACTCCTGAAGGGGTACTCTTGCATCAATCAAACTATACCAAGAAGGTATTAGAGAGATTTAATATGCACGAAGCATATCCACTCCGATCACCTATGGTGGTGAGATCACTTGATATAGATCAAGATCCTTTTAGACCGAAGCAGGAAGATGAGGAATTATTGGGACCTCAATATCCATACCTCAGTGCCATTGGAGCCTTGATGTACCTTGCGAATGGTACAAGGCCCGACATAGCTTTTGCTGTTAATCTACTTGCAAGATATAGCTCAGCACCAACTCGAAGGCATTGGAATGGCATCAAGCAAATCCTCCGATATTTGAGAGGAACTGAAGACCTTGGATTATTTTTCAAGAAGAATGGAGAATTAACCCTTGTGGGTTATGTTGATGCTGGATATTTATCCGATCCACATAAATCAATATCTCAGACGGGATATGTGTTTTTATTTGGAGGAACTGCAATTTCGTGGAAGTCAACGAAGCAAACATTGGTTGCTACATCGACAAATTACTCGGAGATCATCGCATTGTTTGAAGCTGCAAAGGAGTGCGCCTGGCTCAGGAGGATGACAAGCCATATAATGAATACTTGTGGAGTGGCGTATACTCCATCCCCTACAATTATCTATGAAGATAATAAAGCTTGTATTGCACAAGTACAATCGGGATACGTAAAGTCAACAGGACAAAGCATATGTTACCTAAATTCTTCCACACGCATGAAATGCAAGAGCAGGGAGAGATTTTAGTAACACATGTCCGATCTTGTGACAATCTTGCAGATATGTTCACAAAGGCCTTACCTTCCCGCACTCTCGAAGAGTGTCGGCGTGGTATTGGTATGAGAAGACTTAGAGAAGTGCTTGGAACAGGGGAGAACTTCCCTAAGTACATCACATTCCCGAACTAAATGAGTTATCTCGAAGATAATTCATATCAGTCATGAAGATTGATAAACATTAATCATGAAGATTAAAAACATTGCACTCTTTTTCCCTTATGAGTTTTTCACATGAAGTTTTCTCAATAAGGTTTTTAACGAGACAATGTGTGCATACAAGTGGTGGTAATATGTGCTCTTTTCTCCAATTTTTCCACTGGGTTTTTAGGTGTTTTTATGAGGCATACTTATCACGATAAAGAGCCCAAGGAGGAGTGTTGTAAAACTCTTAATGGGTCAGGCCCAACTTCTAGAAGAAGTTGTCCTGGTTCATGTGGGCTATTTTATCGAATTGGAGCCCAACACGAAGTTAGGGTTTCCCTCTTATAAATAGTTGAGGAGACCTCCCTGTGTATTCGGACACCAGAATTTCACAATAAAAAATTTCGTCTCCTCTATTCTAGTTTTACTTTTTATTATCTGTCGTGATCTACGTGCCGTCGTGTCGCCGATAACCTAACAATTTGCACGTGATAAACCATGATTAACACATCAGCAAAGACAGGGTACGCATACCTGCATATATGTAGCGGGTCGGGCCAATTCTAAATACCAGTATTAAATTCTCTGGGCTACTGATGGGGCATATTCTTCTTGCGATTGGCTGCTGCCATGAACAGGGATCAGCTAGGCAGGTACCCGATCGACCTCGCAGAGGATCTTTGCGCACGATCTCGCCCAATTATTACGATATCTACGTGTAATAAAAGGGCGGGGACTACCAGTGGAAGATTTACCTAGGATAAACCGGGGTTACAAAGGGGAAAGTAAAAAGTACAGGGGCTATTTAATTTCACTGTAAGAAACCACTGCTCGCTGGAGTTATGTTCATGCTCTCTTGCTGCAGGCTGATGTGATGGACGCAATAGGTGGTTGATTGAACAGCTGGCTAGAGGCCCCTACGTAATCATTTCGTTGTTGGGTGATGTAAAGGATAAGGTTTTCAAGCGTCAATTGCAATGTCAGCAGAGGTTTACGTCTTGCTTGAGCTACGAGAGCAAAACACCACTGTGTTTGGGAATCCTTTGTTGGATGATCCTTGTGGGCGTGCTGGTTGTGCATTGCTATATATGAGAGCATATACTCGGTTGTATGCACACTCTACTGCTCTGTGCGTCCCAGTTTATTTGGCATATTCCGGCAATGTTTTGGGATGTTCAGGTTCATAGAACATGACAGATGTGTTGTCAGAATGCCAATTATTCTGGGATAGAGAGTACTCTCGCATGCATGCATTGACGCGACCATCGTCGGGGTTCACTTCAAAAACTAGCACTGCGCTCACCTGCGGTCTTTCCTAACTCCAGTGATTTATGCCCCGAGGTACACGTACATCTGTCATTCATGCAAATATGGTGCTGGCGGATTCAACTGCATGCTTCATCGTCTTTACGATGTGCAGTTAGATTAAGGGTCTGTCGCTAGCATGCGGGGTTCACTTAAAAAACTGGCATTCGGAGCAAACACAGAGCCGCGACCCACCTGTCAGCAGCAGAAGCAAGTTTGTACTTGAATGGAAAAACTGTAGAGATCGAAGGCGAGAACTGTGTCCACCGCTAGTGGACGCGAGACGCAAACAAACCCAAAACTCTCGCGCGGTTCAGAACTGGGGACCTGCCTATGTCTATACACGGGCTGAGTACTGCAGACGCGCGCAGGTGCACGAGCAAAAGACTGCACGTAAATTGTGCATGCCGCAGTCGGCATACGGCTCGCTGACTCGCTGCTGCGAAATGGCCGGAGCGTGTGTACTTGTGGTTCGATCGTATTGGTGCCGGCATGACGGCGCGCCAGTCGCCGGCGCAGCAGCTAGCCGATCGGAGTGCGTGGAGATCCAATGAGGTTGTCGCGGTCGGCATCTTCCGGGAACAGTGCTCGCGATCGATCGACTTCAATTCCGCGCGCGGAGTAACTGCCGGCCGGGGCGCGCGGCGTGCGGAATGATCATTGGGTGGTGATGGTTTTCGATGCCCTCCTGAAAGCCAGCGCGCGTACGAGGGGCCGTGGCTGACGGCAGGCAGTGCCTGCCTGGTCTCCCGGCCGTATCGCGGCGCAGCGGGCGCCGGCGTCGGGATGCGCTCGGGATCCGGCCGTGCGGCTGTCGATGTTGCATCGGGATGCTGCTCGTGTCGGTGCTGGGGCGTACAGACTAGTGTTGCGTTGTTGGGGGCGGGTCGACGCGCGGAACCAGCCGTACGTAGTATACACGGTGAACGGCTGTGTTTCGCTGTGGGCCGGAGTGCACTGTGGCGTATGCACCCAAGGCCGGCGCGTGTCGCGGCGGACACTGTCGACGTCAATAAATTCACCTGTGCGAAAATTCTAAACTACTCGCTCATAAACTACAGTTGGCCAGTGCAATCGAGCTTGCACTGATAATTCGTGGTTAGAAATCAAAACCGCTTCACCGTCGTCCGGCCGTCGAGAGACGTTAACGAGTTCAAAGTTTGAAATTTGAAAACAGCTTCGGCGCCATGCATGTTACGCCTAGTTAGCAACCGATACCGAAACGCGCAGTACGGTCTACGTACTAGCCAACATGCGTATCCGAGCCTGGTTCGAGCTGACACGACCATACCTAGGCAGGTCCACGTGTGCAGGACCGCCAACAGACTCGACATGAACTTACGTGACCTACACCCATGGAGTGTATCAATCAAAACGGGACGGAACAACTACCGCCGTTGCGCGATCGCAGCTACTACTACTAGTCTACCATTCCCACGCGGCCTCACCCCTCACGGTGCCGTCCGGGCGTGGCGCTGCATGCCGCAGCAGCTAGCCCAGCGCGTGAACACCGAAGAAGAGACACGGCATCCGCTCCGCGCGCGCGCTCCCGGAACACGCACTGACGCACAACATCAGATCAGCCGGCGCGACGAGCCCCATCCAATATCACGTCACGGAGGAGATCGGGCGCCGTACGCGCGTTGGGATCCGGCTGCCGGCGGAGGGGAAGCGGGGCCGCGCGCGCGTGGGGATCCCAAGCATTCAAAGGCCTCCGTTTTACTGCGGCGGGGCCGCCATGTCTTGCTGCCCGGTGGATCCCGCCCGCCCGCCGGCACGTGGGGTTTAAGCAGTTTGATACTCGTTCGATTTATTTACCAGAATCCGAGCTCCGACGTCGCCACGTAGGACTGACTGCTGCTACTGCTCTGGAGTTTTTACCGTGCTCTGCACCCGGCCCCGTGGGACGGTCTGATCTCCATCGGACGGACCTAAAGGGCGCTTAATTGGGTACCCTTCCTGCCTGTCTGCGCGAGCCGTGGCGCTGCTTATGGTTTCTGGTGTTTAATCCGGAAAGCATGGCCATGGGCGAGGACGGCAGGGTTTGGAGGCGTGCGTGCGTGCGTGCGTGCGTGCAATGTGTTGTTGGGTTTTGCTTTGTCACATGCGTGGGCCGGCAGCAGCGGGCAGGTACGGTCAGCGAGATTGATGGACGACGTCACTCGCCCCGAATCGTGGTACGGCTCCGATCCTACAAATGTCAAACGGCAGAAATATCCCACGGCAGAGATAGAGCGACCGTACTAATGCAATTATTTGTTCTTTTTCTATTAAAAAAAACACCACATATGTCTCACTGTGGATGAGCACATCCACTACTCTTAAAAGTATAGTAGAATATGATTATTTATGTACTATATGGAGTTTTCCATCAGTTGCAAATAAAACCTTATGTTGTATGATCCGACAACATAAGGTTAGTAAACAATTGCTCTGACAGGCTTAGTTAAGCTAGTAGCCGTAGGAGATGCGTGGTTAGTCTCATGTTTCTAGAACTTCCAATCCAACGGTCCATGCACTACAACTATAATTTTTTTTTTTTGAATTTTCCTCAGATAGAATTTCATTTGCTATGGTCATT
>RWGY01000937.1:12500-57122 GCA_007726485.1 Eragrostis curvula | reverse complement strand
TTTAAATCCATTTGGATTACATGTTTCTTTAAATTAATAAAGCAAGAAAATATCCAACATGGATGTAATTTTCTAATTTTGTTTTTCAAAATTTAACATTTTTCGTATCATGTTTCGACATTTTATGAAAATGTTGAATCTTTTCATTCATAATGTTTGATTTGGTATGAATTTCTATATTATTTGTATTTTTGAATTCAAACATTTTTTCTTGTCTTCAACATTTTCAGTGCATAGAACATTTTCACGGAAAATGTTGACATTGTATATAAAAAATGTTGAACCAGCTACTTATATGTTGAATCTTATCATTCATGATGTTTGAAAAATTGTTATATTTCTTACAATTGCATAGATTGTTTTAACAATTTCCAATAAATTTTAATTGAAGATTCAAAAATTTTCAATTATATTCCAAAATGTTGAATCTAGTTATTTTAGATGTTGAATATACAAAGGTATATAATTTAAAATTCAGTTAACTGGTGAATGCTAATACAGTTAGAAAACATTATCTGAGATGGTGAACGTCACCCAATTGTTTTATAGGCCTTGCTGTCTGCAAGCTACGACAGCGCGTCGGAGTTCCTACACAAGTCGCTTCGAAATTCCAACGCGAGATTTGGACCTCGCAGCTAAACATGAGAGAGAGAGAGAGAGAGAGAGAGAGAGAGAGAGAGAGAGAGAGAGAGAGAGAGATTCGGACCCGTCCTACTTCCGGGTATTCGCCTTCACGTATGGCATGTTTGGTAGTTCAAGGAGACAGAGACACTCACTCCAGTCGACACGACCATCAGCGAGACTGTGGATAGCTTCAGAATCAAAGAGCTCATCAGGTTGTGGCATATTAAGAGAAAGCCCAATGGTTGGTTTATAACCAACAAAAGTCAGATTTTATATAGCAAAAAAGTAAGAAAGAGAAGGTGAGTTGGCAGGCGCCAAGCATTCCCAGACTCCAAGGCTGCCGCAGGGTTTGTTGCTCCTTTCTGCTCCCTCTAGCATGTAGGACACACGTCTAGAGTATGTAAGGAGCCTAAGGCTCCGTTTGGATGTAGATATTGGAGACCTTGGTATTGAATTGAGCTTAATACCAAATCAGCCTAGGAATTGAAATGAGTCCAATACTAAAGCGATTGTTTAGATGTAGATGGAATTACAAGATGGAATTCAACTCAAAGGCAAATACCAATTTATGTTTGGATGTAGATGACTTCGAATTAGGAATTCATTTGCTCTGGAGTTGAGGATCTCCAGCACCGGAGTTGAGGAAGAACAGGCTGGAGGAAGATCTCACCCACGGAACTTGAGGAAGAAAGTGACGGGGAGGGGTGAAGCTCGCCTGCGAGGGAGGCGGAGGGGGACGCAGCGGCCTGGGGCTCGCTGCCGGCGAGGGAGGCGGGGTGGCGCTGCGGCATGGGGCGCAGCTCGCCGGAGAGTGAGGGCGGGAAGGGGTGCTGCAACCTTTGGGGGCGCAGCTCGCCGGAGAGGAAGGTGGGGAGGGGCGCTGCGGCCTAGGCTCGCCGCCCGCGAGGAAGGCGGGGAGGCGCGCTGCAACCTGGGGCGAGCTCGCCGGAGAGGAAGGTGGGGAGGGGCGCCGCGTCCTGGGCTCACCGCGGACGAAGCAGGTGAAAGGGAGAGAGACACCGGGAGACACGATTCCAACGAATACAGAGGGACTGGGCTCCGTATCGAGGCTGGTGGGAAGGAGAGTGGGTGAATGCCGGTTGGCATTGGGCTTCATTTCCAATTCCGAATTCCATATGGCACCCAAACGCTGGTATTCAGAATTATCAATGCCAATTCCGAATTCTGAGGCTCAATATCTACATCCAAACACAGTGTAAGCGTTGCAGCTCTGGGCTATAAATGGCGCTGGACTTGCTCTAACATGTCCCGCTCAATGACTGATTTAGAAAAATTCTGCACAAAAAATTCTTAGCTCAGATAAATAAATGACAGGACATGTCTTCCTGGTCAGTGTTGTATAATCAAGTATTTGGGATGAAAGGTGAAAGAACAAGGAACCAAATATCAAAAAACACCTTGTGGAAAAGCTACAAAATGAAGTGGATAGAGAAAGAAACAAAAGGTGAATAAAGAAAAGTGTGATACACAGATCTCAGATCTCTCTCGATCAGGTTACAGCGTCTGATGAATAAAGAGAGTTAATTAGTTTGACACCAAAACAGCATTAGTAAAGATGGAGTCCTTCAAACACCATCCATAAGCCTTCCTTTCAACACCCGCCGACACTCCACCCTTTTCCTGTCAATTTTTATTTTTTTAACTACCAAATCGTATGAGGAAAAGACATCCATGCCCCTGCCTCTATCGTGACCTTCTTCCTCCAGGAAACCGATCCCCATCGTGGGAGACGGCGGCGCTCCTCGGCTGCGGCTGCGCGGCCCTCCGGCGTCGTCCCCCTCCCTTCTCCTTCGGTCCTGCGCCCCAATCCCACGGCGGAGAGCTTCATGGTCACGCGCGCTGTCATCCCCCGGCTGCGCCCTCACCAGCGACCTAATCAATGGAGGCCGGAGGCAGCGGGTTGAGCAGCAGCGCGGCAGGAGGCGGCGTGCTGAGCAGCGGAGGAAGCGCGCCGGGGTCGTCTGCTTGTGGAGGCAGGAGCATGGGTGCAGGGCTAGATGGGGGCGCAGGCAGGTGCAGGAGAAGATTGGTCAGTTTTGATTTTCCATCGTTTTTTCCCCTCGTGTACTGTGCGCAGAAACAAAAACTCAGCCAGGGGTAGAAACGTCCTTTCCTGTGTCCATTATTGATTTTAAACAAATTAATACAAGGAAAAAGAGGTCTTTTTTATTATCTATAGGCAACCATCCTTACTGGTGGTGTTTGAAGGATTCCATCTTTACTAATGCTGTTTCCTGGACTCCACTTCTTATAGATGGTGTCAAACCAATTAGCCCGAATAAAGAAGGTGGCAAAGAATTAGAGGTTGATATGCCCCTTGATCCGAAGCAAGCCGGCACTCGGCAGCAGTCCATGAAAACCTCTCTCCCACGCAACCTGGGGAAGCCATCACCGAACAAAATCTGCCTTCTTAAGTAGATCG
The DNA here is from genome assembly GCA_007726485.1 of Eragrostis curvula. Taxonomy (NCBI): domain Eukaryota; kingdom Viridiplantae; phylum Streptophyta; class Magnoliopsida; order Poales; family Poaceae; genus Eragrostis; species Eragrostis curvula. The sequence continues at coordinate 54,055 of RWGY01000937.1, read as the reverse complement.
AGCGCACCAGCACCTCCTGGAAATAAATTCTATGCGTCGGTGATGCAAACCGGCTCTTGTGCAGCACCACCCGGATCTGTGACACGTGTCCTATCATCGATCTCAAAGCAGCTTATGCCCCTCCCACGTTCGGCTTGGCTTCTCCTTCCGAGCGAGGCAACGAGCCAGCCGTAAAAAAAAAGAAAGAAAAGAAACGACAAGGCGCCGAAAGCTGTTCCTCTTCATGATCCGGATGTCGAGCAGCAGCGGCGGCCATGGTGATAATAGTTGTTGGCAAAAGGATCTCGGCGGCGATCACCTCTTCATGATCGGGAATTCAGGATGTCGAGCAGCAGCGGCGGCAGGGCCATGATCTCAACGACGGCGGCATGCTCCATCTCCCCGCCTGCTTCCGCTTCGATCATCCCACGATTCTACGTGGTGCCTGCTGCCGGTGCCGTTTGAGTTGTGCAAGAACAATCAATGGCGTCGATCTGGCTGGAGCCTTAGAGATACAGAAGCTGTGGCTGGAGCCGATCAGGAAAGATATTGATCCGTTTTCCCTCTTTTCTCGGAGATTGCTTCAAAGTACCACGTGGCGTGCATCCAGGCGGTGCTGCACAAGACCCTTTTTACATACGTGCCGCATAGAATTTGCTTCCGCATCTCCTACCTCTCTTTTCCCCTCCAAAGGAAAGAATACCTCGCGCGTAGCTCATCATAACATGCCACTACTAAACTGAAACTGAAAGGCAGTGGCTTTTCTTTGCTTCGTCGCCATGGTTTCCCCAACGCCTTTTCGTCTCCCCCTCGTCCCGTTCCTCGTTCTGCTCTGCTTCTCGCCGTCATGCTCCGCCGGGAGAGTCTCGGTGTCCGTCTACTACGAGACGTTGTGCCCGTTCTGCTCCGGCTTCGTCGTGAACGACCTCGCCAGGATCTTCCACGACGGGGTCTCATCCATTGTTGACCTCCGGCTCGTCCCCTTCGGCAATGGACGCGTCTCGGTCGATGGGTCCTCCATTACCTGCCAGGTCAGTAGCTAGCCTCGTACTCAACTTTCCTGATGCATTTCATATATGCGCTTGAATAAATGGTGGCTCCGTCCGACCACCTTGCTCGGGGGGCGGCTGCGAGGCAGCTCGGATCTGGCGGAGTGACGCGTGGGATGGCCTGAACACCGGCGGCGCTCAGGCGAGCCACGGCGCGCAGCAATTGTCGCAGACCAGGGATGGTCGCTATTTCGGATAACGACCGGGCGGTCGCTATTTCGAATAACGAAGCGTCCACCCCTGGGCCCTGGGTACCCGGAAATCGTCCGATTGGCTGTGTGCGTCCCAGATTAGTCACGTCGCGGGCTTCATCTTCCTTGCCAGAGACCCCGGATGTGTTTGCGGAAATGCCGCGGCCGCTCAGCCTCCGGCGGAGATGTTTCTCGCGCCACCACCAGACAAGGATGCGGTTCGGGATGAGGTAGAGATGATTGGCGGGATGCTCCGGCAGTGGCGGGAGACGAGGTGCACAATGGAGCTGCTGGAGGCGGCCCGGCGCGCGTACCATCTCCGTCAGGAACTGCCAACGCCGGGGCTGCCTGAGCCGATCCTTGGTGGAGGAGCACGACGTCGACGAGCTCCGTGAGTGGAAGAGGGAGACTTCGTCGACGCCTTGGTCAACGAAGTATCATTTGTCAACCCGTCTAGATTAGGATCTGAAAGTATCATTTGTCAATACGTCTAGATCCGATTCATCTGAGAATGAACCAACCAAATTCAGGTTCAATGTACGCCGGAACCGTTTCAGTGATTGCAGTTGCAGGCTCGCATGGTGAAAGCAGAGCGGCCTAGGCAGGCTCCGTGCACATGGAGATTACCTTCATGTTTGATGTTAATATGACAGTATAAGCTAAAACAAATGCTGGATGTTCACTGAAATATGAATGACTCATAAGACGGATCCAAAAAAAATTTCCCATGATGATCCGCTGGTCATGTCCATTACTGACATAAGTGACAGATAAGCTGACCGTACTTTCCCTGATTATCGTGTTGTTTCTGAGTTCTGTTCGTGTCCAACACTGTCATTAACAGTCCTCTGTTATTTTTAGTTTGCAGAAAGTTTAAATCTCATATATGAATGAACCAATCACCTTCCGATTCAGTGTTTGTTAGCAGACCTGACTGCACCGCGAAAACCTGAGAAACTCGAATATTTCTCAGTGATTGCCGAGTGGCAGCTTTATTGAATTGTGTGTGTTTTGTAATAACCTGTAGCTTTTGATGGGTTGAGAGTATTAGAGTGAACTAGAGGAGTGCATTCTCTTATTTCTTGCGGTTATAGACGAGACTGCAGCTTGCTGTTGGCATTGGTTTCTGACGAGTCTGCAGCATTGCTTCTGTATGCAAAGGCCAACGGGGATTATGATGTTTGTTGGCTAGTGTTCTTTGACATTTTGATTTGAGCCTATGAATTTTGTTCACGTTCAGTTTGCTTACAGTTCACTTGCTCTGTTTTTCAGCATGGAGAGGACGAGTGCCAACTCAACGCTATAGAGGCTTGTGTGATCAGACTATGGCCTGACGCGGTAACGCCTCTGCTCTTACACATGAATGTGCACTTTGTTACCAAAAGAAAAATGTTTCTGAAATTCATTCCATGCAAACATTTTTAACATTTCACTCTCCGTTCAGCTTTAGTGATTCAATTATATGAGGCTCTGTCATTTTACAGTACTTATTTTGTATAAACCTGACAAAATTATCTGATCCTCTGTAAACAAAAGATTATGTTCACAAATAGCTTTAATATTTATTTCTCTAAATGCAGGAGCAGCACTTCACGTTCATTCATTGCGTTGAGCATTTAGCACTGAGACGAAAATGGGACGCTTGGCAGTCTTGCTTTCTGGAAACTGGTCTGGCCTCTCAACCTGTTATAGACTGCTACAACTCAGGATATGGCCGGCAGGTGAGTCGAAAATAGTTGCCGGCCTTACTGTGCAACATTTGAAGTTTCATTTTAAACTTTTGAACTGGTTTATGTTGCATACTAGCTTCCTTTCCTTCACAAACTAAATAAGCTGTTATCTTCTTTCTAGCAAGCAATTTTTTTTAAGGTTTCCGATCTGTTAGAAGATACGTCAGAAACTTCAGTTCATCCATGTCCACCATGCTTCTAGTTGCATATTAGAGTGTGAAATCATCAAGAAAATAATTGGATACACTTAGATATGCTACATATTTGTGCTGAATATTCATATACATTCCTTGAGTTTTTGCTATAGCTGATAAGAAATCAACTGGAACTGTTCAGCTTGAACTCCAGTATGCTGCTGAGACAAATGCTCTAAAGCCTCCTCATCAGTTTGTACCTTGGGTGGTCATTAATGGGAAACCGCTTGTTGATGTAAGCTACATCGTTTCTTTTTGTGGTTCTGAAGCTGTAGACATATTGTGTTATCATGAATCCAGTCTGATTTGTCGTCTGCAGGATTACATGAATTTTGAAGCTTACATCTGCAGCGCTTATGATGGCGAACTTCCTGAGGCATGCAAGGGGAAACATCTTGCAATTGCTGAGCATACGAGAGCGAGCAGAGGAGACAAGGTGTGCACGGCTAGCAAAACTATTAGCTAATTCACCGATATGATATTAGTCTTTAGATAAAACTGAGCACTCAACGTAGAACTTTTCAAGGGTTTCCGCATTTCAACTGGCCTGCTGGATCTCCTTAAATTTTGCAGTTAGAAATGCTGTCAGTTTTTCGACACAAAACATGTAGCTTCTTCTGTTGAATGGGAATGCAACAAGTTTCACGCGTGATGCTTCTAGAGTTCTAGTCCTGTTTTGACCTAGTGACGCCTCACGCCTCATTCTATTTATCATTATTATTAGTAGTAGTAGTATGGATTATGCACATGTTAATTTTGGTCCGCTGGTCAGAGTTTAACGCACCTGCCTGATCACTGATACTTGGTTTTGCCAGAGGAGTCCGCATGAGGTGGCTATTGCACTTGCCATTGGTATCGCCCTATGGTTATGAAGCGCCATTCGATCTAGTCCGGATGTTTTTTTTTTTCTAAAAGCAGGCAGATCATGGATTTAACCTAGGAGACTAACAACACGACAAAACAGGAGCCTGTAAATCATTTTCAACCTCCTCCTACGACAGAAGCAAGCAAGCAAAGCATATTGCTTCGATTTGTAATGTTCAGCTGTAAAAATCAAGGTGTTCATCAACACAGAAAACGCCAACTAACTGTAACTTCAGGTCTTTGGTTAGTACTAACAACTGAAGAGCTACAGCCTTCGAGGTGGTGGACCAGTTTGCATGTGCACTATCCAGTTGAATTGGTCAATACAGGAACATGTTTTTTTTTCTTCTCAATCTTGCTGTAGCAACCATCCCCCTATATACTGAAAATTGTGTTTTCTCAATTCCAAATAACCAGTCACATGAATTAATTTTGTTTCTCAATCTGTTGGAGGTAGTCTTATTCCACGCCCAACCAAGTAGCAAAGCAAAAATGCCATGTTTCAATAAACAACTATAAGTTACATTACCATTGGTCTTTCGAAAAAAAAGTTACATTACCATTTGAAAAAAGACTTGATATTTAATAAAAAAATATTAGGAAAAAAAGGGGCAAACCACACCCCACAAGGACTCTTCGGAAAATACGTAATCATGCTGTCAAGCACCAACATGCAAAATGGTAGCCCAGCAAACTCTGAACAAATCTAGGGCGTGTTCGGCGTTTTAGAGTCTAAAATTTAGAGGGGTTTAAACACAAAGAATTTTGTCTTAAATAAAGTTTAATTACAAAACTAACTGCAGAACCCCCCCTCTAAATCGCGAGACGAATTTAACGAGGGTAGTTAAGCCGTGATTAGACGATATTTACTGTAGCATCACTGTAGCAAAACATAGATTAATTAGGCTCATTAGATTCGTCTCGTAAAGATATACCGATCTGTAAAAAGGTTTTGTCATTAGACTTTATTTAATACTCTTAAATAATAAGATTCTCTTTAAAATTAAATTTTAGAGGGGTCTAAACGGTGAAACGAACACACCCCTAGCTCACTCCGGTCTTCTCTGAAACCAACCTCCCCGACGCCAGACCGGCACCGCGCAGTGCCTGCCCACCTCCTTCCGCGCCTCCCCGGCGGCGGCCGTCGCCGCCGCATTTGAGCCTTCTACCTTCTCCGTTCCCTTCCTGTACCCGTGCAACTCCGCTTCGCCACTCCACCGCCCCATTCTCCGGCCAAAGCAGACATGGCCATCTCCTCTGCTCTCTCCTTCCTCTCCGATCGCAAGCGGCCCATCGTCGTCGCCGTCACCCTCTTCATCCTCCTGTCCTCCCTCTTCCTACTCTTCAGCCCTGCACCGTCCGCTCTCCCCTTCTTCTTCTCCCCGTCCTCCCACCTCGCCTCCTCCTCTCCCGTCGCCGTCTCCCCGCCTCCTGAGACCGCAATTCCGGTCCTCGCTGACCCGTATCCGCCGGAAATTACTAATTCCGTCGCGTCCGACGGGATCGGCAACCGCACCGCCGACCCACCTCGGCCGGACTCCCATGCCGCCGCTGCTGCTGCCAGTGACGTCGCGGCCATTGTGCCCCAACCAGATCACGGTACGCCCCCTGGCGCTACCGAAGCGAGTGGATCGGGAAGCAACAACGAGTCCACGGCCGGCGTCTCGGGCGAACGCGATGGGCTGGGGCAGGGCGTCGTCGGTGGCGGTGGCGGTGTGGAGGAGCGGGTGGAGGTGCCGACGTGGGAGCTGTGCCAGGTGGGGAAGGGTGTGGAGGCCGCCGACTACATCCCCTGCCTCGACAATGTGAAGGTGGTCAAGGCTCTCAAGTCGCTGCGGCACATGGAGCATCGGGAGCGGCATTGCCCCACGGCGCCGCGGCCGAGGTGCCTCGTGCCGCTGCCGTCGAGGTACCGTCGTCCAGTGCCGTGGCCGCGCAGCCGAGACATGGTGAGGACGCCCGCTTGCCTTCTTCGGTAAGCGAGGAAGCGTTTTTTTACTGTTGTCTGTTAATTTATCCCCCAATGACAGCAGAGTAGTGGTAATTTAATATGCTATGCTCATATGCTCTAATTAAGAGAAGCACACTTTTTTTTTAACATTCTCGAAGCTGAACAGATACATGGGCCTGTAAAGGTAGTAGAAAGCTCTGTCAGTGGCATCTAGATCTTGGATACAGGATTAAAAAAGTTAATGATGCGTCCATCTTACTATAAATAAAACTACACATAAAGCGTCTTGCTAGGTTGGGAATTTTATGCGTCCCATTATACTCAAGCATACTTCTTTTATCCATTTTGACAAAAGACCCTTGGGCCTTGTGTCCTATGGATACTATCTGTTAGATTAAACTATGATGGATGGGTGTTGATTTCCCCTTTTGTGTAAATATACAACTTCTGCACATACCTTCAATGCTCAAACTTGCAATTCAGCTATTGTATGCTTACCTATGTTGAACAATTTTGTATAGTTACCTTACCCGACCTTTCGAATTTCAGATTTGGTATAACAATGTTCCTCACCCAAAGCTCGTGGAATACAAGAAGGACCAGAACTGGGTTAGGAAATCCGGTAACTATTTTGTTTTCCCTGGAGGGGGAACTCAATTTAAAAATGGTGTGACTGCATACATCCGATTCATTGAACAGGTACATATTGTTTGTTCTCTCATGTAATTTCAAACTTTTGATGGTAAGTTTATATATTTGTTTTTGTAATGTAGCTTCTTTGTAAGATGATTACACCGCATAAGTTCGTGTTTCTGTGTGTTTGCATGGTTAGCCTTCGAGAACTTGAGGGTCAAACGAAAAGGCATACTTGCACTAGGAGTTTTCTCACTGAAACATTACCAATATGATGCTGCCTTTTGTTTTATCTGCTCTAACTCACAGTAGTCATATTGTTTCAATAGATCTTGCCGAACATTCAATGGGGAACCCATACAAGGACTGTCTTGGATGTTGGATGTGGTGTTGCCAGCTTTGGTGGGTACTTGCTTGACAGAAATGTCATAACCATGTCTGTAGCACCCAAAGATGAGCATGAAGCTCAGATACAGTTTGCACTAGAGCGTGGAATTCCAGCATTTTTGGGAGTCATTGGAACACAGAAACTTCCTTTCCCTGACAATTCATTTGATGTGATCCACTGCGCGAGGTGTAGGGTCCACTGGTATGCTGACGGCAAGTACTTTGGACACTGCTATATTCGCTTGCAGCTCTTTTTATCATATTCAAGGCAACATGATTCACTTATTTTGTACACAATATTTGAATGCGGTTTGTGTGGTATGCATACATTTTTAGTTAAGGTTATATACTATTTGGGCCATGCAGGTGGAAAACCATTGTTGGAACTCAATAGATTACTCAGACCTGGAGGATATTACATCTGGTCTGCAACACCTGTCTATCGCAAAGACCAAAGAGATGTAGAAGACTGGAACGGTTTGTTACAAATATCTTTCCACTTCATATGTTATCCATCAACACAAATTTTCTGCGCTACATTATCATCTCAACATATTATGCACTTTCAGCAACAAGGAGTGTTAACAAGGCTTTGTGCAAAAGATTCTTTTTTTGGGTGATCTTGTGCCCCATATATTAGCACCTTATATTCAATATAAAAACAACAAAAATGGCAATTCGCATTCTCAATTCACATTTCATCATGTCACTGTGAAGTACAGCTTAGCAATTAGGAACGTGAATCTAACAAAGAAACAATGACTAATGCAGTTGCTATCTTAGTTGATGAGAATTCATCAGTTAGGTCATTCAGAAAACATAGTTATTGTCCTTAATGATTTGTGGTCATTATCCTATATAAACTGGGACCTTTTTCCACCACGGTTGATAAACGAAGTTGTATAGTAAGTACCTCTGTTGCTTCTACAGATTTATTATATGGATTGGTAAAGAAAAATATTATTGCTGATTAGATTTGTGTTACCTTTCTGGCAGCGATGGTTGCTCTAACTAAATCAATCTGCTGGAGGACAGTGGTAAAGTCCCGGGATATTAATAAGATCGGAGTTGTTATATACCAAAAGCCGATATCAGATTCATGCTACCTTGAGAGAAAAAATAGTGAACCACCTTTGTGTGCTGAGAATGATGGATCACGTTCTCCTTGGTACATTTTCTTAAACTTCCTTATTTATTTCTTTTATTGTTCATACTGTTGTTCACTGTCAGTCTTGAGGCTAATAGCTGCTAGGGTCACTTTTTCTGGACCATTGTTGCATCAATTGTCAACGTGCTTATGATTTGCGACATGATCTTTATTTACCATATATGTTAATCGTCACATTATTATTCTTCAGGTATACACCTCTAGATAGTTGCCTCATTTCTGCTGTTTCGAGTTCAGGTGGAGGAAATAGTTGGCCCATTTCCTGGCCTGAAAGACTTAACATGAGACATTCAACTATGTCTAATAACTCATCTACTCAGTTTTCTCAAGAAAATATTGATTCGGATACAAGCAATTGGAAAGACCTTGTTTCAGAAGTATATCTCAATGAATTTGCAGTTAATTGGTCTAGTGTTCGCAATGTTATGGACATGAATGCTGGTTTTGGAGGGTAAGCAAAAAAATCGATTTGAGCTCTATATGCTAACAGTATGCCTTCTATATTACTGAATCTTGTTGGACTTTTAGTCTGTATGTGTTAAACATCCCGATTGCTAAATTTTACTCATAATTCCAAACTCAATCCATTCATCTGTCCTAACATCATGAGTCTGGAGGCAGTAATAAGGTTATGGAATTACGGCCTTTGTCCCTTTTTTCTGCTTTAGTTTTGTTCTTATTATTGGAGAAACGAATAAATTCCATGTGTCAGTAATAGACTTCACAATCTGACTTTAACTTTTCTAATTCTTAATTAATGGAACACAGCTTAGACAATTTACTCTTTACAAGCTGTCAAGCCGTCAGTGCTTTTTAAGTGGAAGTTGGAGGCTGGTTCACTAAAATCAAAGATCTAACTTTAATCAAGGGACATGTTTGACTTTATTACCTTTTTGTATCAGATTCACATCAAAGATTCTTCTTTTCTTAATGATAATGATAATTCAAATTGGGTGCTATTTGTGGTGAGGTATTGATCAAGATTGTTTTCTTAATCCAGATTTGCGGCATCACTTATTCATCAGCCTTTATGGGTTATGAATGTTGTACCTACTGATCAGCCAGATACATTGCCCATCATATTCAACAGAGGTTTGATTGGGGTATATCATGACTGGTGTGAATCATTTAATACATACCCACGCACCTTTGATCTTCTTCACATGAGCTATCTCCTAGAGGGGCTTACAAATAGGTAAGTGATCCTGCGTTTTGATTCTTGAAAAACTCTCTACTGTTTATACTCTGGCATGCTATATCAATTAATTAATTTATTTGTATTTTAGGTGCCATATCATTGAAGTAGCAGCAGAAATCGACAGAATACTTAGGCCTGGGAGATGGTTTGTGCTGCGAGAGAAAATAGAAGTGATTAGAAAGATGGATCCAATTCTTAGGTCTTTGCATTACAAGACTACAGTTATCAGACAGCAATTTCTTGTTGCCACTAAGAGTTTCTGGCGCCCGGGAAATACAGGTTCTCAGTCATGATGATTCATGCTTCTCTTCAGATGGTGTCATGAGCATGGTACAACAAATTAAAAGTCTGTCTATTCTTTTGAACCTCATTGCTGTGGTTCTTATAGTAGATGATTAGATGACACATGGGCTCCCACCCTAAGAGTGAGTTTCTGAGTTGCATAATTTTGTTTCAGGTGTAACTTATTGTGTTTGGGTTTATACTGGGGTTAATTTTTTTCTTTCTTTACAACGTTCATCAAATAACTCACGGGTATATGAATTCCAATAGGTTAGTACTAATTAGCTGTTAGTGAATTTCGGAAACATGTCTTGTTGGATAATTCACCAGTATTTTGTATATTCAGATTAAGAATATTTCTTGAACCACAAACTGCCCCCCCCCCCCCCCCCCCTCTGTTCCCCTTGTTCATTTTATTTCTTGTCTAATTATTTGTACACTAGACTGTATAGAATTTGAATATTTGTAGTTAACAATTCTATGTTAGATCATCTGTTTGAGATCCAACACTGAAGATTAAGCGGAAGCTGTATAGTTGGTGGAGCATGGAATGTATAGCTGGCCATACTACTCCCCCCGAAGTCTCGGCAGTCTTCTTGCCTGAGACTATCTGTACCCGTGAACCTCTATTTCTAACCTCTAAAAGGAATATTCTGTCCTGGTTATCAAGATTCTCATCTCTATATTTCTTTTTCCCGCAGCCGTCAACCTCTATATCTCAACCTCTATACCAACTAAATTATATTTTATTCAAAATATCAACTATCCGAACTCTCTCGTCTCTCCTCTCTCTCGGTCTCTCCTCCCCTCCCTCCCGTCGCGCGCCGCCGGCCACTCCCCTCGCGGCTCGCGCGCCTCCGCCTGCACCGCCTCGTCGTCGGCCTCGACGTCGAGTGGCGCCTGCCGGCGGCCTCCACCACCACCACCAACAACGGCAATAACGCCACGGGGCACCCGCCGCCGCCCGTGGCCGTGCTGCAGCTCTGCGTCGGCCGGCGCTGCCTCGTCTTCCAGATCCTCCGCGCCGACTACCGCTTCTACTTCGTCGGCGTCGGGGTCCACGACGACGCGGCCAAGCTGCGGTCCCAGTACGGGCTCGAGGTGGCGCGCGCCAAGGACCTCACCGGCAGGTTCACGCCGCACCTCAGCTCACCGGCGTCCACCGCCTCAACCAGCCAACGCCCAGGCCCGCATCCCGCTGATTTCACCTCTCTTCTTCCCCAATCGCCAATCACGCCTCTTCTTCCCCAATCGCCCCCCAATTTCACCTCTATTCTTCCACCTCAATCACCTCCGATTTCACCTCACGCGGTCTTGGCCAAGAAACAGAAGGCCATGGCGCCACCGCCCCCGCCTCCCTCCCTCCCCTCGCCTCGTGCACAACGGCGACGGCGCCGAGGACGGCGGAGTTGAGCGGGCCTGCTCCGGTGTCGATTTCACGGCGGGCTGGTCGTGGGCATGGTCGGATGCGGCGGACGGGGTCGGCGAATCGAACGATGGAGGAGTTGGCGGAGGACGGGAGGAGGCCGACGAGGACGCCGCCACCTTCGGCCGCGCTCCGCGCCGTGTCCATCACGCCACGCTGCTGCTGCTGCTGCCTCGCCTCGGCGAGCTCGGCGGCGGACAGTTTGCGCGGCGCCTCTGTTGAAGACGAGGTGGGTCCGCGTCGAGTATAGCGGGAGATCGCTACCCCGCCATGTTTGACGGTCCCGGGAGCGAACGCTACCGTAGCGGTCGGGATAGCGTCCCCCGCTGCAGCAATTTTTACACTGAAGGTTGGGGATAGCGGTCCCAGTGCATATAGTCTGAACCAGCCGAGGTGTTGAGCACAGGTACGTTCCTGTCGATTTCTGCCCTGCGGCCATGCCATTCACAACCTGTTTGCCTGCCGACCCCGGCCGATCACCGGCAATGAAGTGAACGGATCACGTTTACGCGGACGTGTGCCGTGGACGCTAGGTGACACGAGTGGTTTGGGCGTACTGCACGTCGGCGGTGCCACGACCTCACTTGATCGTCCAGCTGACGCGCGCCTGCCTGTCCGTTCTTCGTGTAGAGCTTAAGCACATACTAGTACAGCTACTGTGCATGCATATTTCTGACGCCAATCTACGTGTCATGAGGGGCCGTAGGTTCTAAGCTCATGGGTCACGCCTCAGGGTACTCCTGGTCTCCCGCGACCGTGTATGAGCATGTATGTAACTCAGCTTTGTCGCTCCTTGGCGGCATTCGCGGTACTGTAGCATATTGTACATGCTGACCTACACATGCGTTACAGCTGTAGAAAGTACGCCCGTACCATCGAGCACCCGGTCAGGAGGAGTCCTGAGTAGAACATTCGAGTGTTTCCTAATGACTCCCACTGCAAGAAAAAAAAAAAGCTCTTGCTGCGGATACCGAAGATTTCATAATTTTCGGAAACGATGGATTTAGCGCTTTGTTGCTCCGACTTCAGACATCCATGAAGATGCAAGCAAGTGATGCAAACGGCTAATGATTGAACTTTCAGCTATCACAACAGGAGCGGCGCACTGCAGCGGCGGAGCAAAAAACTCAGCAGCGGCGGTTCCAGCAGACCGCAGCTACGCAAGCGCCGCTACAAACAGAAATTGTAGCGGCGGTCGTAGGCAACCGCCGCTACAAACACAATCTGTAGTGGCGGATACTGCCACCGGCCGCCGCTACAAAGTGTAATTTCTAGCGGCGGGTGATGGCACCACCCGCCGCTAATGAAGGTTTGGAAAAACAAAACAAAAAAAGGCCCGCCGCGGCCGCCTCCACCACGTAGCCCCTCCGCCACGCAGCCCCTCCGCGGCCCCCGAAACCCTAGCCGCCACGCCGCGGCCGCCTCCACCACACAGCCCCTCCGCGGTGGTTCCAGCAGCCTCGCTGCGCCACCTCGCCGTGGGTGCCGACGCGCCTCGGGCCGCCGTGGTGCCCGCCGCCGCCTAGTGGTGGCCGCCTCCGTGGCCTACATGGCAACTCGGATGAGCCCCTCGACGGAGCCGCGCGCATCCTAGTCGCACGCGAGCTCCGGCGAGAGGTGCCTCCAAGGCTGCCACCAAGTCCGGAAGGACGGCGGAGAGGAGAGGAGAGGATAGGAGTAGAGAAATGAGGGTTAGGGTTTCGGGGGAGGGGGTGCGGCGGTTTTATACCAACATAATTGGGCCGGTTTTGGGCCAATTAGATGGGCCGGGAGGATGCCGCCGCGTAGAGGACGAGGTCACTGACATGTGGACCGATAAAAGTGTGGGGCCCACACGTCAGTGACCGTGGGTCAACAATACGCGGTCGAAGTCGCCACGAATTTGTAGCGGCGCCCGAAATCTAATCCGCCGCTACTATTTATAGCGGCGGATCGGACGCGAGCCGCCGCTACAAACCCTAGATCGCCGCTAAAGATGGCTCCCCACCGCCGCTACGTTCCGGAGGTGGAGGAGGACGTCGACGCGGCGGTCGACGTCGCCGGGGTGGAGGTGGAGGTGGAGGCGGAGGCCGGATGGGGTCTGCCGCCGGAGGTCCTGCCGACCCCGTGGGGGGATTGGCCGCCGGAGACGGAGCCAGTGCCATCCCCATGGCGCCCCTGGACGCCGGAGCCGGTGGCGGTGCCGCTGGCGTAGGAGAGGCGTCCTTGGACGCCGGAGCCGGTGCTGTCCCCGGCGTGCTGTCCCCGGAGGACGCCGGCGTAGTGTGACGCCGGGGAGATCTTTTTTTTTTTAAATGTAAAAAATATTTAATAGGCTATTAATCGCGTATATTCGCGATTGTAAAGTTAATGTAGGCTTAATCGCGTTTTATCGCGATAGTTATGTAAATATATATATTAATCGATGTTTATCTTTTTTTTAATTATTGTTCAATTTAAACCGAGGGGACCGAGAAAAGAAAAGCGGCGGCCAAAAACTGACACCGCCGCTAATACAAATTTTTTTGCGGCGGAATGAAACAAGAACCGCCGGTACAACAGTGAAGTTTTGTAGCGGCGGTTCTCCTTGAAACCGTCGCTAATAATTGATATTTAGCGGCGGTTTTCTTTCCAGGCCACCGCTATTAACTCTTTATAGCGGCGGCCTTGGTGAAAAGTACCGCCGGCTGCTCTATAGCGGCGGACCGCGTGGTAAACCGCCGCTACGTGTTTTACTGGTCCGTCCGCTACAGTGCACTTGTGTTGTCGTGTGTATCTGAGTATGCAAACCACACGGACTGAAATGTTCAGCTATCTAGGCTCCGTCGTTTGGCAATGATTCTTGAACCAGCTTCTCTGTAGAAACCGTATAAGCGTTGCCAAACGAACCTAACACATCCCTGATCCCTCCCTGTCATATGCACTCTTCTGAACCAATATCCAGAAAGCTAGCACTCTATATGCTCCCTCCATATTTTTTTAATGTCGTTTGGACATCTCTATTTATTTGGTCCAAATTTGCACTAGCCATGAACGATGTTCTAGTGTCATCGTCAAAAGAAATATGGAGGGACTAGTTTTGTATTTGGAACTGGTCGAAGTTTTAGTTTTTGTAATTATATGCAGCTTAGTACTATGAGTTCTCAAACATATTTAGTACATCAATTTGTATATAAGAATAAAAAACCATATTTATTTCGATCGGATGTAAAGGAGAATTCTCTTCTTTTTTTTTGAAAGATGTGTAAAGGACAATTCGAAGTTGACTGAAATTGTTTCAAGCCTTCATGTGTGTTACTATAGGAAAGAGGTAGACATTATAATGCATATTATACCTCATGATCAATTATTTTGATGCATTTTTCTTAATTATAACTGAAAACTATTCCTATGCAATTGTTCCCATTTTCTGATTCTTATATCTTTTCTGTGAACCATTTGTCTGCTAACCTTGATATATTCGTCTAGTTCTCTAGGCTAGCTTAAAGTGATCCGTACACGCAGAAGAATCTCCAGAATAATGTGATTAAAAAACAACGGGGAATGCAAGATGTATCTCATCCGCCCCCACTTCTGTTCCTCAGATATTTGGTGCTTGGGGTGTGGCGCACTGAAGAAAGCATCATTCTACCTTACTGAGTTCGATCAGACTTTAGATTGATGGTTATTCGGGTCTTTCGAAAAAGATGGTTATTCTGTAATGGATATTTCAGTACTACGGCAGACTAATATTTTAACTTCTTACATCAAGTGGAGTTACCATATTTAATTTCAAATTGCATATGGCTGCACTGCCGTCACTATCAGAATCCAGATTTTCAGTCTTTGAGATACTGACTTGACACTGCTCCAGATGTATAAATATGAGCCATACTGCAGCACCATCTCTAATGTTGCCTGGTTGCAACATATATATAGTGGATTACAAAGTAACGAAATAGTTTTCGTATACTACAGTTCTTTTAGAGTCTTATATGGTTCTCATTAGATTGCAGCTAATTAATTTATGCTTCTTCTCAGCATCCTAAGAGAAAACAAGCGGCATGACTAGTGAGGTGTTGAATGGATAAGGCTGCAGAATTAGTGAAGAGGGACAGACAAAGGTAGTTCATAATTCCTATTGATGTAGATGCACTTAGTAATTGATATAACACGTAGGACGAGCTACATTAAGATATCATTTGATCAAATTATTTCGTTCTGGAATATTGATGTAGATGCACTTAGGCTATTATCTCAGTAGAGTCTTTTGACAAACAAGGAATGCTGTTTTTTATCTATACTTTTAATCAGTGGCAAACAAAAGCAACCATAAAATAGGTTTGCTTGCAAAATCAGCATCACCTAACTAGTGATCTTACAATTTTTAATATGTGATTAGTGTACTGGCACTGGCTTATTTCTAAATGATCAGGTGATACTGCACTAAAATTGTAGTAAATCTGATGGGAGCTGGTCACCTCAGAATTGAAAATGGATCAGTTTATTGCTTCAAAAAAAAAAAATGGATCAGTTTACAGTTGATCTGGCTCAGTCATCCCAACAGAATTGGTAATATTGTAACTGATATTAAATACAAACTATCCTTTTGGTTAAGGTTGGCAGGACTCATTGCCTTAGTTAAAAAAAAAAGACGGATACCTAGACAATCCAACAACAGATAAGATCACATCACATATATAAGGAATCGAAATATATATATATATTCAGCTGACTCGTCGATCTGCAAAACTGGGCACAGCCAAATTAACTGGGTTAATTGGTTGATCAGGAAGGAGCGTCATGATACATGTAGGCGTGGGGTCAGGTCTTTCGGCTTCCTCAGCTTTAAGAGAACAGGAAAATGTTTGTGCTTTCCTGCACGATTGGGCACATCAGTAAATTGTATGCTTTCGCAAAGCTGCAGAGCTTCTGTTGCTTCTTCTAGTATAAATCTCAGCATCTCTACATATGCTCACTGGTGACGGTGAAACATCCATTGCCGATTAAATAATTAGTATGCTAATCGATTCATGCGCCAGTAGTGAGCATTGCTTCACACCAAATGTTAGAGTGCATTGCGTGGTGTGGAACATGCAGAAGCATCCAAGGTTTGTTTTAATGGATGACTAGCCACCTTAATTACGAGAGACGCTGTTACAACAGTGAAGCACGTACTAGAGCAGTACAACAAATATAGCGATGCATAAAGTTTGTATCTTCATATTTGCTGCTTTCTCTAGTAATAAACAGTATTATCTGAGATTCGATCAAATAATAAACATTTGCGAATAATTTTCCGGCACCCATAAATTGAAACTAATAAAAAACAAGCACGCGATGATAAAGATGATGCATGGTGGCTTGTACGTCTATGTATACACACAGTACGTAGTACACTAGTACAGTGCATCCCTGGAGCCTAATTAACCACACACTGCAAGTTTTAAAATGGAAAACACACTCATCGTTTACGAAGAATCCAATGATGTTCCTGAGGGATAATAATTCTCCCGTACCGAAGAAAAGGATTTATTACTCTAACATATAATGAAGCACGTACACTCCACCGGAATTTTAAATTCGATTAGTAGAAGAACGATGCTGATCAATGAGATATATATTCATGCATGGAGTAGCTGTTAGGTCCTGTTACACGCATGATTGCATGTAATGTAGGACCGTATTTTTTAGACAGACAGGTACAACAAATTGCAAGAAAATTAGGATTCCAACATAGCACTAGCAGTTGTTATGCCTTTGTCTCGCTCAATATAGGGCAGGACAGGGTGACGAGGGCTATGCACAGATATGATGAGTATAGTGTCGTCTCTATATGCACAATAATTTCAGACAAGACCTGACATTTGAGACTTGAAATGAAGCAGCAAGCAAAAACACGGGCCGCCTGTGATCGATCGGGACCCAGGAGGGGGTGTAAGGAGGAGGTCGCTGGCTGCAATTTCACGGTGGGCCCGGACTCGCTCGACGGACTGGCGGAGCAAAGGCGACGCATATGGCGCCGACGCAAAAAAATCTTTAAAAAGAGGGTGATGGCGAGATGGCGAGCAGGCAACTTGCGGGCGGGCATGCAAGAACAACACACCGCGCGCAACAGTTGGGCACGCGCACCGGGGCCATGCAGCGACGGACAGGACGCAGGGCGAAGCAGCAGCGGCTCGTCGGCTTTCCCTTTTGCTACAAGGCCAAGTGTGCACATGAACAAGCGGAGCTTGGCCCACACCGGCCGCCCTCTGGTGACAAAGCTCTAGTGAGAAAGGCAAGAGCTGCAAGAGCTAAGGCCAGTGCTGACAACTACTGTTCATCTTCTTCCCCGGTCTCTGAAAGCAAGAAATGCTCAACAC
This sequence comes from Eragrostis curvula, assembly GCA_007726485.1. NCBI lineage: Eukaryota > Viridiplantae > Streptophyta > Magnoliopsida > Poales > Poaceae > Eragrostis > Eragrostis curvula. Next base: position 36,680 of record RWGY01000937.1, on the reverse strand, counting down.
ATGCCAGGCAGCCAAGGGGAAAATGCTGACTGAATGATTAAAAATCTAGCGTGATGCAGTAATTTATCCCTTCCTGGAACATAAAGATGCGAATGACAACATAAAAAACAAAATTAAAAAAGATGAAAAAAAAGAATAAAATAAGAGAAGAGACATGCATAATGCAGATATCCAGCTAGCTTGAAATGAGAGGACGCTCGGCAAAGGAACCAGAGTGAGTACCACGCCCACTGGCAAAGGGCAGCAGCCATGCAGCGTGCGTGCGTCTGCGAGACAGGACGGCGCACGGATGAAGCAGTACTCGCGGAGAAAGAGATCGATGACAGCGAGCTGGGGAAGAGTACGTGCACGTGTGGTCAGAGACTCCGTGCACGCACGGAGCGGCAGTCCCGGCCGTGCCATGGGCCTTACACTCTCCATGCATTCGTGTCTACAGTCCCATCAAGTCCGCCGGCGGGGGACCAGCGCCGATCGAGACCTCCTTCCCACGCTTCTTTCCTTCTATTTAAGGACAAACCCCTCGCGCGTGCATGCTTAGCCCTATCCGCATGCCTCCCCTCTCGCCATTACAAACCACATGAACTGACGAGATGCGCCTCGCTCTCCCGGCTGCTTTGCCCAATTTGTACTTGGTAAATGGGTGTTGGTCAAGAGGAGGACTGCGAGATTGGCCGGGAACTGTAGCCCCCGTCAGGGGTGTGCGCCATCTCTGTGGCAGGGGGGAGAAGGAGCCCCATTGATCATCAATGCTGACTGGCCACATGTGACTGTATGCCCCTCCCCATTTGCATAATTCTTTTCATCCAATTCTGCAAATGCAACAATGAACCACCAAAGAAGTTCTTGCAAATTCAACAAGTAGCTTGCACAATGTGATGATGAGAGCAGCAAAAACAGCTGAGGAAAAAGATCAAGCTGGAATACTGGCTTCTTAATTAGAGGCCATTAGCTAGCAATAGCATGACCTCAAATTATTCTTTACTAAGGGTGTGTATCTCGGATCATGAACACATAGTTGTGCCGATTAATCCGGCCACTTCCCTCATCATGAGGCAGCTACTCCAATTTCTAGCAATATATATACTGACCTAGCTAGTTAATAATCAACAAAAAGAAGAATCCCCAAAACAAGCTACTACAGTATAGTAGAAGAAAGGAGGAAATGAACAAAGAAGGAAGCAGCAAAGCGTAGCAAAAGTGGAAAGAAAGCTCGAGAGTAAGAAATCACGATAATTAAGCAAGCAAGATCTGCAGGTCTACTACTGTACTCAGGAGATGCTCGGCGCAGTGCCACTTCCTCCAGCTCCAGCTTGAGAAGCAGCAGAAGACGGTGGAGCGGGAGGCCTTCTGCTGCTCAGGTCTCCGCCGTCAGCTGGGCCTGCGGCGGCAGCAGACGAGCTCGACGCCTGCTGGTCGCCTTGTTGCGCCGCCGTGGCGGCCATCTGCGCGCGCTTGCGCTTCTTCTTCTCGTAGGGGATGCCTCGCGCCTTGGCCTGCGAGTCGCGCACCTCGCGGAGGTAGATCCGCACGGCGCGGGCGGCGAAGGGGTTGGACTCGGGCGTGCCGCCGCTCTCCTCGTAAGCCGCGCGGAGGCGGCCGATGAGCGCGTCGAGGGAGCCCCACGCCTGGCGGAGCGGGCACGGGCAGGGACCCGGCGGCGCCGGCTGGCCGTAGTAGGCGCACCCGGCGGCGTGCACCTTGGTCTTGCCGAACTGGTCCAGGTAGCGGAGGAACTCGATCACGTGCGCGCCGCTGCACCGCGCCAGCGTCAGCGGCGGCCGGTGGTTCCGCAGGTACTGCAGGAACGTGTTCCAGTCGCGACGCTTCTGCGACTCGTACCGGCTCAGCTGCGCCGGCCGCTGCGGCGCCGCCACGGCCGGCGGCCCGACGCCGCCGCCGACGCCTCCTTCGGCCGATGACGGGCCAGGTCCTGATGGATCCATGTACTCAAGGGGTGGTCGACCACTCGACCTAGCAGCAGCAAGCGAGGGAGCGAGAAGCAAGTGCGAGCGATCGCGGTGATTGAGTGGACGCGCACAGGGGCGCGGGGTGCGGTAAAGCGGAGATCTGGGGTGGATGGAGATGGGACGTTTGGAAAGGGAAGGGAAGGGAGCGGAGTCGGAGAGCGACGGGGAGGAAGGGGAGCTGAATGTTGCTCAGCTTGAGGAGGAGCCTGATGGATGCTGAGTGAGAGCTACGCGGTCCGTTCACCCGGCTGGCCCCTGCGGCCTCGTACCGGAACAATCCGCATGTACATACGCGTATGAACAGCGCGCACGTATACACTGTGGCGTGTATTCTACGTAGGGCGGGCATGCGTGAGCAGCGGGCAACGAGGTACAACGAGCTTCCTCCCATGTATGTATGCCAAGTGTAAGCTCAGCTAGGGGGCAAGCATGTAGGCGAACATGCTATGCGGGGCCAGTCACTCCAACACTTGACAGCTTTTGTTTGCAGTGTATACTACTTTTCAAAGATTCGTAGACGAACAGTGCTCTTCCTTGCTGATTAATTAAGGTCATCAGCCTAGTTGACATGACACTTGCTAATCCCACTTCCGGCACCATGGTTAAGCGCGCGCCTTCTTTTTGCTTCGCCGGTGGAGAGGAGACAAACACAGCGCGCGCAGGGATTGGAGTGGGGCAGACAGGTGGGCACGCGGTGCATCAGAGTTTGACCCAGTGCCGGGCAGCGCCAGTCGAGAAGCTGCCTGCCTGTCGTGGGCTGCCCTGGTAGCCGCCGCTGCGAGCCCGAGTACTCTGCTCTGACACGCGGCGCATGTTCGTCGGCATATATGGCCTTTGACGCGCGGAACGAATGGTTTCGCAACTCACAAGCGAGTCATGCACTCATGCGGAGAAAGATTTGCTCCGCTTCTATTTCATTGGAGGCCCAACTTTAAAATGAAGGCCCGGAAGTTGTCAGGCCAACCGGCAGTCCTTGAAGGCCTAAAGCCCATGAGAGCAACAGTTTTCTTTCGGATAGCGCGAGCGCCGCTGCCCGCCGTCGAAACCGCCGCTCGCTCACTCTGTCGCCGCCTTCCCCGCGCGTGATGCTTCGTCTCCCCACCCTCCTCCCGCTTAAACCCTCAACCCCCGCGAGCCCCATCCGCCGCAGCCATGGCCGGCGCCCCAAACCCATATTGGCCTCCTCCGCGCCTCCGCCGCCATCGCCGGCGCCGCGGCCTCCCAAGCCGACCCCGAACGCGGAACCCCTGAACCCCAAACCCGAGGCCCGCAGCCAGAACCCAGATGACCCCGCTGCGGAGCTCCCCTCGACGAAGCCCCGCAAGCCGCGCCGCGGGCGCCGCAGCGAGGCCGCGGCGGTGGAGGACTTCGTCCGCGGCCGCCTCGAGCAGGTCTTCGCCTCCATCCGGGAGCGCGACCCCGAGGTCCTCGAGGGGAAGGGCGACATCCTGAAGCAGAAGGTGGAGGATGAGCAGGTGTTCGATGGGGAGGAGCCTGGGGAGGAAGAGGACGGGGAGCAGAAGCCTGTGGTGGAGGAGGAAGATCCGAGCTGGCCGCTGGACGCCGACGTCGGGTGGGGGATCCGGGCGTCGGAGTACTTCGACAAGCACTCGATTAAGAATGTGACGGTGGATGGGGTGGAGATTGACTGGGAAAAGGAGGTCGAAGAGGGATGGGTCAAGGAGATCAATTGCCTGGAGTGGGAGAGCTTCGCCTTCCACCCCAGCCCCCTAGTCGTCCTGGTCTTCGAGCGCTACAACAGGTAAAACCATTGCCCCTTTCAGGTTTCAATTGTTAATCTGTTCTTAATTACGTTGGCATGCTGGTAGTTCGCAAGCAATGATTTACCCCTTGTAAATGTGATATCTTGTGACCGGTGAATAAATTGGCTTCAGTGTTTCAATTCCTTAATAAATGATTCGGAATTGAACTGGACCCCTGATGTTGTTGTGTTTCATAGGGCTGCTGACAATTGGAAGTTTCTTCAAGAGTTAGAAAAGGCGGCTAAGGTGTACTGGAATGCCAAAGATCGGCTGCCGCCTCGAGTAAGCGTTCTTCACATGTTTCATTTATTTGATCGCCGGTGATGTTCTGGTGCTAAATTTAACTTTGTTCTTCAGACTGTCAAAATTGATATAAATATTGAGAGGGACTTGGCATATGCACTTCAAGCAAGGGAATGCCCACAGCTATTGTTCCTTAGGGGAAACAAGATCTTATACAGAGAAAAAGGTTGGTCCCACTAATCACAACCAGCATGTTAACATAAACCCGCATATTTGTGTAGTTGTATTTCATCAAGTTCCAATATGAGATTTTATTATTTCAAACTAAGGTAGCATACAATTTGCTATGGCTGTTTGCAATGCTCGCCATTTCTGTTGCCAAGAATTCTACTATATTGGTATGTGATTGTCTTTAACACTGAGTGTGTTACAGAGATAAAAACTGCCGATGAACTAGTTCAAATGATTGCCCATTTCTACTACAATGCAAAGAGGCCATCCTTTGTTAATCCTGAAGCCGTCGCTCCACTCTAAGTTCCTGTATTAAAGTGCTGAGATACTACTGTCTTTAGATTCTGTTCAGCGCTCTATGGTAAGCTTTTCACTTGCAGTTATCAATTATCTGTTAAAAACTTCGACGGTTCTGTTTTTTGTACTCTCTAATGTTTGATTCTCTGTTTTATTTGATGCAGGAGGGAGGGGTTCGTGATTGGACCATTTCCTAGGACATGGTAATGTGGAACTGATGCTTGAACTTACAGGTATACCTGAAAGAAAACTCAACTCAGTGATGGTCGTCACAGTCGTCACAGGTTGGGAAGGTGTGAACATCATGTATTTTAACAAACATTGATTCATTAGTCTAACAAACATAGCCTTTTCAGTTTAATGATATTCTGGATATTAGTTCATTTTCTCCATAGATGTAGCAATTTGGAACATAACAAAGTCAATTGCAAACACAACATAACAAAGTTGATTGCAAACACCAAAAAACAAACTGCATTTCAGTAAAATCTACATCTTCTACTCTTGCCGTATTTAAGCCTTAACTTTCAGTACTTGGGTTGAAATAATAGGGAACTGAGCTTTTTCGCTTTTCTGGTTCGTAGATAACTATAATAGGTTTGATGTTGGAAGTTCAGGTCTCTGATTTCTGTTTTGACTTAAATGTGAAATGCTACTATGGGAAATGCAAAACCGCATCTCCCTTTTACATAAGAGGCTTATCCTGGCCTCAAGTCCTGTTGAGACTTGGTTACACGTTTCAGCATCCAACTTAGGAAGAAATATTTTATCAGCAGTGGTCTCACATCCAATTCTTGAGTTGAGAGATCAGACATCACATTAAAGGTCGTATTACATATGTCTCTATCTTTGTTGTGCCCCCCCCCCCCCCCCCCCCCCCCCCCCCCCCTTTTTTTTTTTGTTGACTTTCAGACATTCAATTTAGTTCAAATTTGCACTACGATTCTTGTCTTGAAGTCACGAAAAAAATTGAGGGAATAATCTGAGATGCATTCTAATCGTGACAGAAATATTGGTGCGTGTTTCTGTGTATAGCGTCTAATAACTCTTTCAGATGCTTTCGAGTTTAGACCATCTCCTCCCTTACCCGCTTGTCACAATTTGTTGCAACCAAGTGCCTTTTCCTCCCATCAACACCCCTAGTCCTATGACTGGGGGGACTAGAATTACCCATCCAAAATTACAAAAATTGGGGCCGCAAACCTTGGCCACGACTCCATTGAAGTACAGATTAGACCTCATCGGATTAAATAAAGTTAAATAAAGACGCTCCCAAGCATGAAAGTAGATAGCATGGCTTTTAATAGATAATGTTGTATTGACGTTAGTAAAACCTAGAGATGTCCTCAAATCACATGTTAATAGTTGCAAGAGCTCTGAGCAAGGATTCTGTTATCTTATTTCAGTCCCCAATGGTAATACAATACATTGCACGTTTCTTATTCCAAAGGCCCGGCGTATGTAAACTTCCCCTCAGCACTGATTGGGGATACAGAATAGACTTTCTTGTCAACAATAACAACAGGCTGGTCTTGTTGAACCTTTGATGTTACACCGTTCTGATCAATGAGCTGAATATCAGTAAATGATGCAGCTTTTGTATTGTTTGGAAGAAATCCACTACCCATGGGGACCAAGTTGGTTGTACGAGTCACGGCAAACCCAGCAAGTCTAACAACGTCTGCTTTCTCGCTAAGGGTAGTGAATAAGGATTTAGGGAAACGTCCAACTAAATATGGTTCCGAGTCAAATCCGACATGCAGTAACCAATCTCCGGTACTATCCTGGATTTGTTAAAATTGGAGGAGGATATTAGGGTTCATGAAAATTTGCATCAAAACTGTTCTAAGCATAGACATGTGTTGAATTCTTGCTACCTTGAAAATTTTGCAAATGATCGTACGTTTTACTCCACCAGGTTCAGAGAGTGAACCAATGGTAATTCCAGGAACGATAGGTACATTTGCTTCCGGCACGTAGCCAGGACATTTTAAATTGTAGCATCCTGTCTTTTGGTAACCATCACGCTGTAATGTAACCATACGGAAGTTAGCGTTAATATGGAGCTTAAAACAGCCTTCATGAAATAGGAAGGTTCCTTACCGTCCAATAAACATTAAAATGAGTTTTCGAATCACCATATAACTCTGGGTAGACCTACAAAAGAGTATATATCCATCGTATGAGCATGGAAACCACCTTGCTTGCTGAGTGATGTGGATGCAAGGTTCTCGTTTCCCAATAATTTCTCCGAGGACAAAACAAACATATATAGAGCACTGCTATAGAGTACACCCGTTTGGTAGACTTATGTACGATCAGGAAATCTAATGGTTAAAATCACTTGGGTAGTGGTTCATATATCAATCAAATGGCTTAAAACACTTGGTCGGACAAATGGGTCTACTCTGGAGCATTTTCCATATAAGTGTAAGAGGAGAAGATCATTACATGCCATCCAGCGTTAATTCCATTCTGAACTATTAGTGGTCCGTCTCCGAAATTGGCAATTTGAACAAATATTCCAGTTCGTGCATCTTGACCTATAGAAAACCCATAGATATCACTTGATGCCACAATTCCGTAGTAGGTTTGTGTGGCCATCCTGTGTTCTGCAATCTGAATATGCAAAGAAAACATAGCTTTTAGAATACTAATGCCCTTGCAATAACGTTTCAAAAAAAAAACTCTAGCGATGAAAAGAATTGATATACAAGGCACATCCCATATATATACATGAAAGGAGGCAACTTTCCCTGCAAATAACTAGAGCCCCTCTATCCATTCATAAGAGAAAGCCCAATGGTTGAAACAAGGATTTGTTTTGCATACAAACAAATAAACAAACATACAACTAACTTGTCTCGACTATTTATTGTTGTATCCACCATCTATCTCACACACAACCCACACGACCGGCGCTGCAGGACGCGCCAACCCGCTATCTCTCTCCTACTTTCTCTCTTCCCAATGAAGCAAAAAGCTGACACAGTGGTCGATAAGCCCGCTATTGGGCCTGCTCTAACCTGTCCTATCCACAGTCAGTAGTAGTTTCGGTCGCTGATAGGCTCCCGGCGTGGAAAGGTCATTTGCTCAACAAAAAGATCAACCCATTGTAAGTAAGGCTACACTTCCGGCTACCTAGATCTCTCTCCATTAGCACGGCACATCTTGCCTTGGGTCACTGCGACGATCCACAAGATCAGAATGCCTCTGTTTTATTTTGAGAATCTTATAATTAAGGCATTCGTACGGAGAAGAGTGGAGACTGGAGACCATCTCTGGGTCCAAGGTTTGCCAGCCCTTTTAGCCGTTTCGGATGCCTTGTACAGAACTTTGCTAATGAAAATGTGCTCAGCAACTTGAACAAAAAAAAAAATGCGCACTACACTAGTCCGTTGAGGATATTCCAAAAGTTATCGCCTTGATGGTGACTAGCTATTAAATGGTTATTGTTATTATATCTCACAGTAGCCTCTATTGTCTCTGTATTTTAATTTATTTTAATTCTCGTAATATCTGTTGGCAATTCTGACTACCAAGATAGTAACAAATAAGATATTGAATTTATCAAACTTACATAATTGACCATCGAACCACTCTGCTGTGTTTCATCTTTAACACTGTACAGAGTTGGATGTGATCCATTCGTGGTCAAATAGAGCAATGGATCCATATGAGCTGAAGTCAATCCATCAACCCCACCACCACGAGAAGCATTATAATTCTTTCCCTGCAAGCAGGCGAAAGGAAGATTATATCGTTGATGGGTTTGATTCAATGTTTTGATGTTTAGGCATGATTGCCCAAAATATATAATAGAACCACTTCATATGAAAATTTCCATGACTATGTTATACATCTTAGTTGGAATGCTCCAAAATTATATAGGAAAAAGTTAATCTCTCTAATAAAAGTGATGATGAACGAACAAAAGATGAATATTAACTAATTCAATTCTAAACTTTAGTCAAAATATGAGGATAGTGAATATTCCTGTATGTTCTAACCTTGTTTGTAACATAACCGCAACATAGTAACACGTTGTGAGCCAAAAGAAGAATGCTTGAAAATATAATGAAGAAAGAAACTTTTCCCATGCCTACGATTCTGCAGAAACAAATGACACAGTGGACAACCTTTGGCAATGGAAGTGTCCCTTTTTTTATACACAAGAAAAGATCTCAATATAATAAATGCACAGATTCACATGTACAAGATTTATATACATAGATTTGAGTATAATAAATGTTACGCATGCAATAAATAATACACTGGATTGATTCTTTACAACAATTCATAATAAAATAAATATATTTTAGTATAGGATGGCTAAATTATATAGTACTTTCTAAAGAAAAAAAATGATGTGCATGATAACGAAAATTGCATGTACCAACTTTTGTGTGGTATTCATCATTTATTGTGCAGTATGGTATATCTTAAAATCAATTCATAATTATATCGCTATGTAATTATAATTGGTTCATATATATGAGATATTATGGCATCAATTCACACCTAAAGAATTGTTTTGTGTAAAAAATTAATATATCTGTTAAATATAATTGATCTGTTAAGATTATTATAGCACTATATACACATAAATTATCAGTCAACACGGAAATACTTGTGTTTTTGTAACACCGAGTCTCACATTCACCAGAGCAAAACCCTAAAGAACTTGTTTAGCCGTAGATCGCTCTTCGGAAAATCACAGAAACCACCCTATGTCATTAGCAGTTTGAGACTTACCTTCATACCTTACTCTGTTGCAAATGCACACCTAAAAAAACACTACAACATGCACGTGCTTTTTTTAGACTAAGTATAGACACAAACACTCACATACATGTACAAGCGCTCACCTCTATGAACATAAGCACACACACACCTGCCTGTATGGACACCTACGATAGTTCAAGCCAGCTGATTGTTCGTGAAAACAAACAATGAAGAAAAAATAACATAGTTACACAATGCACATATGTAGCGGGAAACCATACCTTCATTAAATCATCGAAATTACAAAATACATAGTTTATAGAGCTTTGTCTTGTCTTCTGCGTCGATGCTTAAGGACGGTCTAACTTGAGAGATTGCATAGTTCGCCGATTGTCGAGGATTTACATGCTTGCCCAATTAATTACATCTACGGAGCGAGCCTGTAGAACACTGGAAAACTAGAAAAAATGGATGGGCTTAAGGTCTCGTCCGCGTGGATGGAGTGGAGTTTCGGTGAAGCGGCCTGGTATTCAATATAAAAATCTTAGGGCATTTAGATATGTAGATGCAAAATTTGCATCGAATACTTTAGGGATTTATGAGAATATGGCCCGTAGGATTTTTGCGATATGCAATCTTACAGTCAGAGAATAATTAGTCATAAATCCCTAAAGTATTGGCTACAAAATCCTTACGGCCATTGGAATGAGCCCATTAAGCAAATCTTACGGCCATTGCAACGGCGCACGGCGCACATGCCAGGCGCCAGTTTGCTTAGCGGGCTCATTATTACGTACTTGCCGAGGCAGGCCGGGCTTTGCTGAGGGAAGGAGAGTGGGAAGGCCCATGGTTTGTTTCTAACCATTTTTGTTTAAAATATGGAGAACAGTCGAACGATTGCGCCCACATTTCCCGCCAAAAACACTCTGTTTCTCTGATCGCCTTGCTTACCCGATCCCACAGCTCCGGCAGCCTCCATGCCCGCCTCCTCCTCAACGGCCACCGCCACCGTCATGTCTGGCTCCGGCACAGGAGGCAGCATGTTCCTCGGCCCTCCTCCGCCAACGCCGTCCAACCACCACCCGCTCCCCTCGGCCAACGCCGGAGGCACGGACGCCGCGCTCTCTGCTTTCCTCCGCCGCATGCTCCTCTCCTCACAGGCACCGCCGCTCCGCTCGCCACCCGTCGCGCGATCGCAGGCGCCGCCGTCTCTTCCTCCTCGCGCGCCCTCCGACACGGGCTACTTCCACCTCTCCGGCCACGGCGTGCCTTCCGAGCTACCGTCCGCCGCGTTGGCCGAGCTCGCCCAAATCGACGCGCCCTCGCGCCGCGAGTCTACGAACACTCGGTTTCCAGGAGGAGGAAGAGGAAGAGCAGGACGCGGACAGCGGCGCTGATGACCCCGCCTTGGTGTTCGACGCCAGCGAGGGGGAGGCGGACGCGCTCCCGGCGGCGGCGGATGAGTGACATCGGCATGCGGGTGGTGGCGCTGCTTTCCGGATGCCCCGACGTGGGTTCCTGGGAGGACCCGTTCGCGGGGGGAGGGGGGGGGGGGGGGAAGGCCAGGTGCCTGGTCCGGGCTCCAAGGTCTGCGCCGGCGAGACGGCGGCGCCTCCGACCGCGGGAAAGGCCAAGGCGTACCCGAGCGTCGTCGGCCTTCACAGCCAGTGGGAGGTGACCGGGAAGGAAGCGGCGCCGGTGAGCTGGGTGATGAACGACGGCGGCGAGTGTAGGTCCGTGGGCGCCCGCGACGGGCGCGCTCCTTGTCACTATCGGCGACATTGCTCAGGTACTTGCGTGCAAAACTCTCGGTTTGACCGACGTGAACGTGAAAATTGTAGGGTATCAAACGAACATTCTAACTGCAGTCTGCAACAGTGTTAGATTGTATAAGCATGCACCGCTATCCCTTTTGCTGCTTTGAGTAGTTAGTGCTCAAGCACGTCGGTCGGAAGGTACAAGAAGAAGCCGACAGGGGGCACGGGTGGCGGTTCATGGGAGGGTCGCGCGTTCCACGTAGGCTGGTTTGATCGAACAAGTAGGCTGGTTTCTAAAATTAGTGAAAAAAAGAAACAAAGAGGCAAAAAAAACTGGAAATTAAATTTGACCATTTCTTAGTTTATTTGCTGAATATACAGATAAGAAAAATTCCACTGTACCACACTGAAGACAAGACAGCAATATATAGGGTGAGTGTGTGTGTGTGTGTGTATATATATATATATATATATATATATATATATATATATATATATATATATATATATATATATATAGGGCAGCGCTAATTCACACCCAGGGTGTGAAATATTATATCACACCCTAGCCCACCTCCCAACCAAACTGGCTCAGAAGGCACCAAGACACCTGCGCATGCATGCATGATGTAGTTAAATTAGTATTTAATTGTCTCCATGTTGCTTCCATTATTAACGTAATGACGCAGCATGCATGATTCTCTAGAATAGGAATATTATTACTATTCTTTATTGTCTCCTGCAATCAAACAGTAATACCTCGTTAAATATTGGAAAGTCATTAGTACCAAAATAAAACTTCTATCTACGGTTGGAAGGTAATCAAGATTGGGAACGGCCAAATGTTGGACCTTTTTTGCGATATGGAATTCCCAAACTGCAAATAAATACTCAACTGAGATTAGTTGAGGGTAATGTACTTAGGCAGCTTGATCACAAATAATATTTGAAAAACAATTTTTATTTTGCTATTTGAAAAACTAGATCATAAAATCTGGTACCATGATGAAGTTGATCATGACCACGGAAGCACAGGGCCTCACATGGTAAAATGTTTCTTCAAGTGTAAATATCCGGCCAGAATTTTTATTTTTCTTATAACAAACTCCATTTTCTGAGCAAAGGCTTTCTGCAAAGGATTTGTGATCAGAATACAATGATTTTAAGGCTAACAGCTCATCCCATTTGTGATCAGAAAAAACTAGTATATTTGGCTATTTCACTAACCATGTTTTTTTCGCCAGCAGTAGCAGCTGGAGACAAAGATTGTTCACATCACAATTCCATACGGTTGAAGGAACCTTGAATCCATGTTTTGTTTTTTGAAAAAAAAAAGATGCAAATCATAAAATGTACCACTTTCATATGTAAATACTATCATGCACGATCACAAAAACTCATGGATTGATGTTGATTCTTAGGAATGCTTCTGGCACTAAATGTATAGCTAGATTTTACACAAAGGTGATACTCCCTCTGACATTCGCCCAAAAAAAAAACTGAATGTGATTGTAGGTTCAATATCTCATGACAATAGATCAATCTTGATTATTGGCACTACAAGTTGTCGTGTGAACATAAAAACTTATGTTTATGCAAGAGGCAAACAGATTTACGGTTGACCGAATAGGTTTTAATGGTTAAAAGATGCCATACTAGTGAACCATTTGCGTCAGCGTAAAATGCTTCCCAAGCCATGATCACACATTGAGTACATTTTGCAACTTCATGCACCATGTTTTTATACTTTCATCATTTTTTGTCAGTAAAAAGCTCTATTCAAATACTATGCAAAGGGTTCATGGTGCTCCAATCAAGTTCTGTATTAGGCTAATCGCACATATCAGGGCGTCCTTAGAACAAAAACTTCAATTATTTTTGCTATCTGCTAGCATCCAATTAGATTTTTAGTAAAAAAATTGTATGATTTTCATATGTAAATAGTATCATGTGCGATCACAAAAATTCGTGGATTAATATACAGCGTGATCGGACTGAAAGCTATCTGAATCAATACTCTCTTGATTTTTATTTGATTGAATATTGATAACATGAGATGTGATTTTACGGTTGCAGTTAATGAATTTTATACTGATATGGTTGAGACATCATCCCTTCTACTACCAACTGTCCTTAGACGGCATGCAATTTGCAAGTTGAATTCTAGTTCAACATTTTTGTACATAGAGTAAAATTTACTATTTCAATGGTCATGCTAGAAAGCAAGTATATGAGTTTTACTTTTTACAGCACCGAGTTTTTTTTTTATTCTGATATTCCTTGGACGAGAAGGAAATGCGCGAAAGGCACACCAAATGAATACAAGGTTCCTTGAACTAACAGCCCCAAAAAAACATTATTTTGTATAGCCACATGTTGACCAGAAAAACCTTCTCATATAAGTGTAAAATATTATTTGTTTTATGATCACAACCTTAAGTAGTACAAAACTAACCATACGAGTGTAAAAAGAAATCAGATTTTACATTCTAAGCCTTGCCAAAAAAAAACGTGTTGACACCAAGAAGGCTAGAACCATCACGGTGATGCAAATCTTTCAAGAACGCAAAAACTTAGTCATTCGATTGAAACAATGTTTATTATTTATGAGTATATTATGATTTTGAGGTGAATCCCATTTTCATAAAAAATGATTTTTATGATTTAAATATCAGCACACGACGAGGACCCTTTGCAATGATGTTTTTGGTATTAATGATTTAAAATTAAGGGCAACGTTTTTTGCTACCTAAATATCTGGCCGTGTCAAAAAAAAAAAAATTGCTACCACAAGCAAGTTTTTGTGACCCCAAGCAAGTATTTGGAGCTGAGCACAAAAGAAAAAAAAATTGGCGAGAACGTGACTGTCAAGTTAGCAACAGTAAAATCTTCTTCTTGGTCACCAATGAATTTTACAAATAGAATACAATGGTTCTGGCTGTCACAACTGAATTTTAATCATAAGAAACTGTGTACATTTTACTATTTCAATAACAGATATTTACAATCGAGAACTTCATTGTAATCATAAACCCAAGTATATTTGTGATTCTATTGACCATATTTTTACATTTGTAAATTTTCTTTCTCAACAGCCTTGATCTTGCCCTCAGTCAGTGTACTCTGCTCCTTCGCATTAGATAGACAAATGGAGTAGCAATGTAGCATGTCGGCATTTCACTGATCAGAGACCATTGAACCAATGCGCCTTCAGCAAAAACGAGAAAACTTGCAGAGAGAGAGAGAGAGAGAGAGAGAGAGAGAGAGAGAGAGAGAGAGAGAGAGAGAGACTAATGACAGCAGCAGCGTTGTCGCCTGGCCAAACCAACCATTTCTTGTGCTTCTAATTCATGTAGCTATTGGACCAGGGGTGCCCACCGTGGATTATAGTCAAAGCACTTGCGGACGATTTATCCTACCGCACGCCACCTTATAATCATCCAGGTATGTAGTGTCCATTCTGCAAAGCAACAGGAAAATTAGGCTTGAATCATAGAAAAAGTATGAATTTTCATCAAGATCCATGCGATTCAATCTCAAAGGCAAAACAAGAATACAAACATGGATCCGACATGGTTGCACCCGGGCTTCTAGTACTGTGGAACAACGCCTACAACCGGCAGCGATGCAAGGTACCTCGGCGTTGCGCGGCATCAACTTGATTCCCGGAGTGCGCGCATGGGTCTATCCATGCTGCTGTATACAAAAGCTCCAAAACAAAAGAAAAATGTTGAAAAAAGCTGGCACCATCAGATGAGAAAATGAAAACGGCAATGAGGAAAGTGGCCACGGCAGATTCTTACCAACTTGTTCTCGTGCAATCATGCCTCCCAGCGTACGGCCGCCGGAACATCATCGCGTATGTGGTTGAGGAACGTAGAGAGAGAGAGAGAGGGAGGGGGGGGGGGGGGGGAGGAGAGAGAATATGAAAGTTTTAACGTGGGAGAGAATGAACGAAAATATATAGTACGGGTGCTAATCAACTGGAAAGTATTAAGAGTTTCCCAAAAAAATTGGAAAGAATAATTAAGCCGGTCATCATTCCCTGCCTCCCATTAATGGTTTCCCTAATTCAGCACCTTAATTAGTTAAGAAATAATACGTGACACATGCATGTCCCCATTAATGCTGCAGGCACTCGATTGAAGCATGGCTGGTTCGGTGTGCAATGTGGCTGGGGTGTGAAACAAGGAAGCTATATAGGCTTCCTATATATATATATATATATATATATAGAACCTCTATATTGTACCCTGGGTACTGAATAAGCTATTCAGTACCCAGGCCACCCGACTGAGCCACCCACACACATGCAATCGGGATCAACCCAGCCACAGCCGCATGCATAGGAGATTTACTTTCCAATAAGTACTCCTTAATTATAGGATTAATTTAATGCAAAAACTTTCTATACCATGGACCCAGCCATATATGCACCGGCCACTCAAGACTGAACATTAATTTCAATACCAAAAATTCAGTCAGTAATTATGGGAACTTATTACCCGTAGCATTATTTCCTTCCCGTATTTGTTCCTCTACTTTCTCCTTCCGTCTCAAACAACTCATATAAAGACTAGTTGCGACATGCACCATGCATCAGCAGTGATTTTTGTGTGGCTGGACGATGCCGGTGAATGGCGACGCGCCTCCTGTCCTTATCTTCGCCATGCCGCCCTAGAAGATGCTGGTCTGTCATGGAGGAACGCTGTCCGGTGCAACCCCAGGATCTGCCTGGTACGTGTTTTTGATTATATAATGCATCGTCATTCAAATCCTGGTTGCTTGATCATACTGGCGAATCAATTCCCTGCTGGTTCTGCATCTCGAAATCTCTGGGCGTCATGGTCCTCATGGATCCAAGATTATGTTAGATTCAGTGCAGAATTTGTCACTAATTTAATTCCTTTAAATAACAGGTGCATGATCAAAATAAACAACCAGGCCAAATTTACTAGCATGTGACAATTGACTAGTACTACAGCAGCCAAGTAAACAAGATCATGTACAGGAAAGGTAGCACTTCGTTGCCTTATACTGAATAGAAAACTAGCACTACTAATCATGCGTTCAAGTGCCCAGACTGATAAGATGAAAAAGGCATACATGATTAATCTACTCATGCTTGCATGTACGTATATGACCTGTACGTAACTAGACAAAGCAAGGCACTAGTTTTCAACAACAGAAAGGCTATGGAAGAAATCAAAAGGACTTACGGCAGTGCTTCAACAAAAATGCAGAGCAGGGTCTCCACCAACAGGGACAGAGGTCGATGTAGTCGAAGCAGTCACGAACTCTCGTGGACGATCAAACACGAACTGCCGAGGACGTCGGGAGATGATTGTAGACGAACGGACAAGAACACCGAGCGGCCGCGCACACCGTGCGCTGCCCAGAAACCTCTATGCCGCCCCCGTGCAGGGACTCAAGCGACAAGGGCTCGGAGATACACCGCTCGCCGAGCTGCCGTTGCACGACGAGCAGCACGGCCGGCTTGGAACTGACGATGGCGCAGCTCTATGGCAATGGAGAAGGCAAGGAGGAAGACGAGATGTGGTTCACGTTCTAATCTTTCAGGGACGTCTCCCTGCCATATAAAGGCCTCTGATTGAACGTTATAAAACCGGCAATAACGCAGCTCATAATTCCATGATTATTTCCGTGATGGCCGTGTACGTTTCTTTGGAAAGCACCATCACCTGGTCAGCTGCGGTATCAAGAGATTTGAATGAGAGACAAAGGAATATTTCAGCATAATGCTGCCTTTTATGAGACCCATGCATGCAAGCCTTCACGCAGGCTATCTCAATGGCATTTGAAATTCCAAGAAAAATGTGAAACGCTCACATTATTTTCAACAATCCCCACCAATTTCAAAGCCGTGTCTCTCAATCAAAAGGAACAAAGGAATGAAGTGCCACATAGCTGTTTATATATTAGCTTTTCGATGGAAGTCCCATTCGGGTTGAACTATACCATCTAGAACATCAAGTTCCACTTACCCACGGCTTTGCAATGGACGAACCTTGAATTGCTAGCTTTCTGTGGGAAAGTTTCTCTCAATATCTTTACTAATACTAGGCCACCAGGAACCAAGCCTCAGGTTGGAGCTTTGACGGTCATGCTCCCGTATCTATTCATGAGCTTATTAGAGAATACCCACATCTCACGGGCGCGACCACACAGCCAGGCTCATATAGGTGTGCTCTTTCGAGTGTACCCTGTAGGACGGCACCTCATCTTATAAACAAGACTTTAGAGCACATTAAGACAAAAGTCAGCCTACCATACAGTGTGAGAGTACTGCATCTTCAATGGAAATGGTTAGAAAATTTGTACTCTCCCGCTACACCAACAGTTTGTTTCTACCCATTACCTACTTCACGGGATCTCTGTTCATGTAGGACGGGTTGCCACTGTGGTGCAACTCACACGGGTCTCAATCCCATTTCCCTTGATGCTCTTTCAATCACATTTCGTGATAAACCCTTCGTAAAGGGATCCGCTAGATTCTTTGCTGTTTGGATATAGTCCACAGCAATTACTCCGGAGTTTCTCAAGTTTCTAACGGATTTTAGGCGCCTTTTCACATGTCTTGAGGACTTCATATTATCCTTTGTACTCTTCACCTTTATAAGAACTGTTTGGTTATCGCAGTACATAAGGATCGCCGGAATAGGTTTTTCACCTATCGGTAAGTCCATCAATAGTTCACGCAACCACTCCGCCTCAACAGTGGCCGTGTCAAGTGCTACAAGTTCAGCCTCCATTGTGGATCTTGTCAAAATAGTCTGTTTTGACGATCTCCATGAGACTGCAGCACCACCAAGAGTAAATAAATAGCCACTTGTGGCCTTGATCTCGTCAGCGTCCGAGATCCAATTAGAGTCACTATACCCTTCAAGTACAGCAGGGTACCCGGTATAGTGAATGCCATTCGACATGGTGCCTCTCAAGTATCTTAGTACACGCTCAAGTGCTTGCCAATGATCATCTCCCGGGTTCGAAGTGAACCGACTCAATTTGCTAATTGCATATGAGATGTCAGGCCTTGTAGCACTTGCAAGATACATAAGAGAACCGATGATTTGAGAATATCTTAACTGATCCTTCCCTTGTCCCTGATGCTTTTTAAGCTTACGACTCGGGTCATAGGGCGTGGGAGCAATTTTGCAGTCCATGAAACCAAATCTGGTTAGGACTTTCTCCACGTAATGAGATTGTGAAAGTGTAATCCCATTCTCACCCTTGATCAGTTTTATATTTAAAATAACATTAGCCTCTCCCAAATCCTTCATGTCAAAACTTTGGGACAGAAATGATTTTAATTTGTTTATCACAGAAATATTTGTCCCGAAAATAAGTATGTCGTCAACATATAAGCACAAAATTACTCCTTCACCCCCACCAAATCTATAGTATACACACTTGTCGGCTTCATTTACCACAAAGCCGGCGGATGTCAATGTTCTATCAAATTTCTCATGCCACTGCTTTGGTGCTTGCTTTAGGCCATACAAAGATTTCAGCAACTTACACACCTTGCCTTCCTGTCCGGGTGCCACAAAACCATCGGGTTGCTCCATATAAATTTCCTCATCTAGCTCTCCATTTAGGAAAGCCGTCTTTACATCCATTTGATGGACAAGGAAACCATATGAGGCAGCCAATGACAAAAGCACACGGATAGTAGTTAATCTAGCAACTGGTGAATAAGTGTCGAAGAAATCTTCGCCTTCCTTTTGGGTATAACCCTTAGCCACAAGCCGTGCTTTGTACTTTTCTATCGTACCATCAGGCCTAAGCTTTTTCTTGAAGACCCACTTACATCCAACAGGTTTACAACCATATGGACGATCAATGATCTCCCAAGTTCCATTGGCGATGATAGAATCCATTTCACTACGTATTGCATCCTTCCAGTACTCCGCATCAGGAGATGCGTATGCCTCTGAAATGGATCTTGGCGTGTCATCCACGAGGTAGACAATGAAATCGTCACCAAAGGATTTTTCAATCCTTGGTCTCTTACTCCTTCTTGGAGCCATAACATTGTCATCCTCCTCATGCGTGGTTTTACAATGCTCAATTGGAATAGTAGGTTCAGGTGTTGGATTAATATATGAAGTACTAGATGATGTCCCTGTATTCTTCATAGGAAAAATGTTCTCAAAAAATGTAGCATCACGAGATTCCGTCACCATATTTACCGGTACATCCGGCATATCGGATCTCACTACCAAAAATTTAAAAGCCGTGCTATTTTGCGCATATCCTAGAAAAACACAATCAACAGTCTTCGGTCCAAGTTTGCGCTTCTTTGTTATTGGTACATTGACCTTGGCCAAGCACCCCCATGCACGCAAATATGTGAGAGTAGGCTTTCTCCCTTTCCATCCTTCATATGGAGTCACCTCACTATTTTTAGTGGGAACTCGATTAAGGACGTAGCACGCGGTCAATATTGCCTCCCCCCACCATGCCTTAGACATACCAGCACTATCCAACATGGCATTTACCAAGTCGGTCAGCGTGCGGTTCTTCCTTTCGGCAACACCATTAGATTGAGGTGCATAGGGAGGTGTCACTTCATGGATTATTCCATGTTCCGCGCAAAATTCAGAGAATTCATTAGATGTATACTCTCCACCACGATCGGACCTTAGACGTTTGATTTTTCTTTCTAGTTGATTCTCAACCTCGGCTTTATAGATTTTGAAGTAGTTCAGTGCTTCATCCTTAGTTTTAAGTAAGTACAGGTAACAAAATCTAGTTGCATCGTCAATAAAACTCAGAAAATATATTTTCCCTCCCTTTGTCAACACTCCATTCATCTCACAAAGATCTGAATGAATTAGTTCTAACGGTGCCAAATTTCTCTCCTCAGCAGCCTTAAAAGGTTTGCGGGGTTGCTTTGCTTGCACACAAATTTGGCACTTTGAACCTTTGACCATGGAAAAGTTTGGAATCAAATTCAAGCTACTCATGCGTAAGATGCTACCAAAATTAACATGACATAATCTGGAATGCCAAACAGAGGCCTCATTGTTTAAATTAAAAGCACCGAGAGTGTTTCCAACAAAATTATTTGAAGAATCCAGTAAAGATGTGCGGAACAGACCTCCACACTCATAGCCTTTTCCAATAAACAAACCAAACTTAGAGATAACTAATTTATTGGACTCAAAAACCAATCTAAACCCATCCCGACATAGGAGGGAGCCGCTGATCAGGTTCCGTTTCAGGTCGACCTTCCCTGTTCCTTGTACAGCAGCGCGGGAACCGTTCCCCATCAAGATGGAGGAACCGCTGATAGCCTGATAAGAAGAAAACAAGTTAATGTCAGCACATACATGAATGTTAGCTCCGGTGTCAACCCACCAATCGACAGATTGACATGCCATAAGAACAACAGGAGCAGAATCATACCCTGAAGTTCCGGCCTCACTAACAACCATGTTGGCAGTGTTCTGCCCCAGCTGAACATTCTTCTTATTACCCTTCTTGTGCTTGCATCTATTGGCCTTGTGACCAAACTCGCCACACACATAGCAGGTAATTTCATCCATGTTATTCTTCTTCTTCTTGAAATTGGTTGTATTCTTTGGCTTTGAATTCTGGTACACTTTCTTGCCCTTGCCCTTTGCATTGGATTTCTGAACCAGGTTGGCATTAGATGGTCCTTCAGGTGCCACATAAGGCGCATCTTTAGCACGCGCCTTCTCTTCAACGTCCAGGTGAGCGATCAGGTCATCGACCGTCATATCCTCTCCCCGTTTGTGCTTCAGCGAAGTGGCAAAGCTCCTCCAGGACGGAGGAAGCTTGGCAATGATGCCACCCACAACAAACTTAGCACTGACATTGGCACCGAACTGAGCCATCTCACCCACGATCGCTGTAAGATCATGAGCCTGCTTGACAACCGACTGGTTGTCCACCATCTGGAAATCGTGGTACTGCTCAACCACATAAATCCAGCGTCCTGCATCCGAGACCGCATACTTACGGTCCAGCGCCTCCCACAGCTCTGCTGCGCTCGCATAGGAAGCGTACACATCATAGAGCTGGTCGGACAAGAGCGACAAGATGACGCCCAGAGCCATGTCATTCACAAGCTCCATGTCCATATGCTGCTGATAGGTCAGCGGCCTCACCTGTGGTATAACCCACCACAGGTTCTGGGACAGCAAGTAATGACGGATCTTGGACTGCCATCTCTTGAAGTTTTCACCAGCAAACTTCTCGGGCTTCATGAGGTCAGCAACATGAGCAGCCATGACAAATTGCCGTAGAGGTTTCTGGATTGTTAGATTCAGTGCAGAATTTGTCACTAATTTAATTCCTTTAAATAACAGGTGCATGATCAAAATAAACAACCAGGCCAAATTTACTAGCATGTGACAATTGACTAGTACTACAGCAGCCAAGTAAACAAGATCATGTACAGGAAAGGTAGCACTTCGTTGCCTTATACTGAATAGAAAACTAGCACTACTAATCATGCGTTCAAGTGCCCAGACTGATAAGATGAAAAAGGCATACATGATTAATCTACTCATGCTTGCATGTACGTATATGACCTGTACGTAACTAGACAAAGCAAGGCACTAGTTTTCAACAACAGAAAGGCTATGGAAGAAATCAAAAGGACTTACGGCAGTGCTTCAACAAAAATGCAGAGCAGGGTCTCCACCAACAGGGACAGAGGTCGATGTAGTCGAAGCAGTCACGAACTCTCGTGGACGATCAAACACGAACTGCCGAGGACGTCGGGAGATGATTGTAGACGAACGGACAAGAACACCGAGCGGCCGCGCACACCGTGCGCTGCCCAGAAACCTCTATGCCGCCCCCGTGCAGGGACTCAAGCGACAAGGGCTCGGAGATACACCGCTCGCCAAGCTGCCGTTGCACGACGAGCAGCACGGCCGGCTTGGAACTGACGATGGCGCAGCTCTATGGCAATGGAGAAGGCAAGGAGGAAGACGAGATGTGGTTCACGTTCTAATCTTTCAGGGACGTCTCCCTGCCATATAAAGGCCTCTGATTGAACGTTATAAAACCGGCAATAACGCAGCTCATAATTCCATGATTATTTCCGTGATGGCCGTGTACGTTTCTTTGGAAAGCACCATCACCTGGTCAGCTGCGGTATCAAGAGATTTGAATGAGAGACAAAGGAATATTTCAGCATAATGCTGCCTTTTATGAGACCCATGCATGCAAGCCTTCACGCAGGCTATCTCAATGGCATTTGAAATTCCAAGAAAAATGTGAAACGCTCACATTATTTTCAACAGATTATACCGGGCGAAGGCCAGAGCATCAGTGCAAGTTACATTTCTATTTTGTTTTTATTTCGCCTACTCTTTTGTTTTGCAATTAATTATCTCACACGTTCCCCTTTTTCCATGTTGTGCAGATGGGAGACTCCCCCTGGTTATGGTGCACTAAACAATCGAACAAGACGACACCATTGATTGAACATGGCCTGACTGCGGCACTGCCGTGAGACACTGCCAGCATGTTGAAAAGCAGCAGAGACAATCCAGCGAGGAGGAGGTTCTGGTTTTTACCTGTTTGGCAGATGCGACGCTCTCAGATTAGGGATTAAATCACCATCTTGATGGAGCAAAAGTACCTGAGGTCGATCCCATCAACAGGCCTTGATCTCTTCTACACCGAACTGCTCAATAAACACGCACTGCGGGCGAGTGGCGGGTCACCATTTCAAGAGATTTTAGTAGTTAGCTAGCATGTATATGATATTATGATGTACTCTGCCGTTTCATTTGGCAAAAAAAGTATAGCAGCGGAACCAGTCTGGTATAATCCATGGCCGATCAATGGAAACCTGTTCATACTTTATGATTTCACATCACTAGTTTTATTTTGTAACAGTGCATGTTTATTTATGATGATTCCTAGACATTCTGATTTGTGCGACCAGCAAATGTTTTCATGGTTTGTCATCTCCGCAATATTAGGCTTAAAATCACCTTTTTTTATGTCTCAATACATCAACTCTTTCTAAGGTTTTTACAATGTACATATCACAGCTCCGGTTGTTATAATAAAGCATCTTCATGGTGTGGAGATCCAGAAACTTACGAGTTCAAATCATGATTTTTAAGCCAAACCGTACTAATTTTTATGATGTACAATGACCAATATTTATGCTCGCAATTGATTTTTTTATGGTTCATCATCAATCAATATTATTTTGCAGTTACATGAATATTACTTTTTTATGATTTCACTTGGAAATACTTCCAAAGAAAAGCAAGGACTAGTGTTCCGGACAACACTCCTCCTTGGCAGACCTCGTTTCCAAGTATTTATGTTTCTGTTTGAAGTATTTTCAAAGAAACTATGTCATAAAAATCTTTTCATGTAACAGTAAAATATTATTAGCTTTAACCATAAAATTTATATCGGGAGACTAAAGAATTCATTATATTGCAGTCATTGTTTAACCGTAAAAAATTAGTTCTTACGGTCCAAAACATTTATGGACCGACACTAGTACTCTTTATGACTAACATAGGCAGATATTTATGCTCTCAAACAATGTTTTTTTTTCACTTTCCTTCTCCCACATTTATGATTTTTGAATTATTATTTTTATGGTTACACGTTCTGGGATTTATGCTCACAAACGTATTTTTTTATGTCCAGCATTCAAAATTTACGATTCGTAGCACTGGTATTTATGATTGAAGAACAACGATAACCATTAAGCTCATGGATTCAAGAACCCATTAGCCTAAATGGTTTTACGGTTGAAGTTTATAGGAACATAAAAATCACCACTATAACATAAGTATTTTTACCGTCTGAGTTTATCAGCATGTAAAAATCTTTTCATGTAACCGTAAAATATTATTAGTTTCAACCATAAAATTTATCTCTGGATACTAAAACATTAATTATGTTGCGGTCATTGTTTAACTGTCAAAACCTTGATATGAGAAAGCATACAACTTATAGGTTCATGCACCTGCCCATTACAGTGTTTTAGGTTCATGCACCTGCCCATTAACTCATGACCATAGAACTTTTATGGTTGTGGGATCATCTTTTTACTGACAACGCTTGTGCCTGTGGAAACAAGCACTATTTTACGGTTACATGACAAGGCTTTTATGGGGCCATCACCTTATGCTCATAAAATTTTTATGTCGAATATGATAA
>RWGY01000937.1:0-7500 GCA_007726485.1 Eragrostis curvula | reverse complement strand
AATTCTACAACTTGTCGCACACTAAATTCTCCAAACAAAAAATCCATCTACAACCCGGATGTATGAAATGTTAAAGTCCAAACCCAACAGGCTAAACTTAAATTGATATCCACGCATCCCTAAATTCTATGGCACACTACATTCTCCAACAAGATGGCACACTAAATTCTATGACAAAACACAAACACTAAATTCTCCGACAAAATGGCACACTAAATTCTACGACAAAGTGGCAACCTAAATTCTATGGCAAAACAATGACACTAAATTCTACAACCAGATGGCACACTAAATTCTCCAACAAGATGGCTCACTAAATTCTATGGCAAAAACACTAACACTAAATTCTCTAAAAAGATGGCAAACTAAATTCTCCAACAAGATGGAACACTAAATTCTACAAACAAACTACCTCACTAAATTACTGGCATTAATGTTTTAAATTACTGGCACACTAAATTCTACAACTAGTCTGACACTAAATTCTCCAAAAAAAAAAAATTCATCTACAACCCGGAGGTATGAAATGTTAAAGTCCAAACCCAACAGGCTAAACTTAAATTGATATCCACGCATCCCTAAATTCTATGGCACACTACATTCTCCAACAAGATGGCACACTAAATTCTATGACAAAACACAAACACTAAATTATACGACAAAGTGGCACCCTAAATTCTATGGCAAAACAATGACACTAAAATTCTACAACCAGATGGCACACTAAATTCTCCAACAATATGGCTCACTAAATTTTATGGCAAAAACCCTAACAATAAATTCTCCAAAAATAATGGCACACTGAATTCTCCAAAAAGATTGAACACTAAATTCTATGGAAAAAACACAAACACTAAAATCTCCAAAAAAAAAGATGTCACACTAATTTTTGAAACAAACATGTACACTAAATTCCCAAAAAAATTACTGGCATCGTTCTGAAAACATTTACTGACAGAGCACTAAATTCTACCACAAACTACCACACTAAATTACTGGCAATAATGATTGAAATTACAGACATGTCGCTGCAAACAATTACTGACGACTTGCTGTAAACAAATTCTGAGAAACACAAACAAATACTGACACATGAATAGGAATAATTACTAAGTCTCCTGGAATCAATAAAAAAATAAAGAAAAAAGATGACAAAATGACAACCACATATACACTTTCGAATTTGAATGATCAGATCACATCAGTATACATCACCACCGTGATATTTCCATCAGAATTCATATTTACATACAAAATAATTGACAACATGTCTTCCATCACCAATGTTTCAGCAGAAAAAAAAAAGATAAGCATGATATCAGCATTCATTCAGTCTATCATGCGCGGCAAGCAGGTAAGCTCTGTAGGTGGTGCCGGCTTTGCACGGAGGTGATGTCTTTTCAAGCACAAGATAATTAGGTTAAATAATTGTTTCCTCACATGTGCTACTAATAGTCCCCGTTATAGAATATTTTTTGTAACAGTTTACAAAGAAAAAAGACTACAGATGTATTGATCATGCACTAAAGTTGTATTGGTCGGACCAAAAATGTTCGGCACCTTATACCATAGCCAGAATAGAAAAGATTCCAATCACAGGTCATAGATGCAAGTTTTGGGACACTGCCAAAAAATAAAAGAAATATGTGCTTATATATAGTACAACACAACACAACCTAGTTTAACATAGGCCTCAAAGATTTATTATCACATACAAACATCCTCTGAGGCACTACTTCCAATCAGAGCCTATGTGATATTACATAAAAGGAAGAGAAAAGGCCTTCATTCCGTGCACATCTATCATGGGTATTGGCTATTTTCTAGTCACAGCTTCATTGTACTGTGGTGGAAGTTGAACAGTATTGCGCCCATGATCCATAAATGATTTGAGGAACCATAGTAGGAAATAGTACTTCACATCTCATCTGCATTATGCATCAACAATTATTTCTCAACAGCTTCCTGCATTTTCAACAAGTATTGCTGTCAATTAATATGTTAAACAATAAATTACTTAAAGATGGTACAATAAATTACTGACAAATGATCCAACAAATTACTGGTAGTTGTTGGATGCTATGCTGACACAATGCAAGTAGCACAAATCAAAGAATCTGCCACAGAAAAGTCATTCAGTAAAATGTGACAGAAAATAAATTACTGAATAAAACGAAAATAATTGGCACAGAAACCTACTGCCTTCAAGGTTTAAATACAAAGTGAAACTTACTGAAAATTATATATTGGTGAAATTACTAAAGGGTATAGGTGTGAACCTAGTAAAACATTTTCAATTTACTGAACTAGATGCCTAGTTATTTACTGAATGAAAAATAATTGAACGGTCAGCATGCAACTATCAAAGAATTTTTTAAACAAAGCATTTTCGAAATGAAATTACTAAAAGAGATGCCTTGATATTTATTGAATTATTATAGAAGCAAAGGAAAATAAATTACTGTGCCAAACTATGCAGTAAAATCTTCATAAAAGTAGTGAAGTTTTCAAAAGAAATTTAATGAATGAAGTAAATGGCTTGTTATTTACTGAAGTGGGCCAAAGTGAATTTACTTAATGAAGTAGATGGCTTGTTATTTACTGATACCGGTGTGAAACTGCTAAATCATTTTCAAAGTGAAAATTATTGAAGTAGATGCCTTGTTATTTACTAAAGCATTTTCAAAGTAACATTACTGACTTAGATGTATGGTTAGTTACTGAATAAAAATGACTCAAAGACTAGTCATTTCATTAGTGCAAAATGATCAAATCCGTTTCAATGTGATTACTGAATGATGCCTTGTTATTTACTGAAGGGTACCAGCGAGAAACTACCAAAGCATTCCCAAAGTAAAATTACTGAATGATGCCTTTCGTAAGAAAGGCTTGAATTCAGTTTTTTCTTATCTGTAGCTGTACTACACGGAAGAATATTCTTTATGGACATAGCAATTCAAGTCAACAAATAATTGTTTCACAATGAAATCTCCAGTACACAAAATTCTGATTCAAACAAATATAATTGGATCAATCACCAGTTCACAGAGGTGTACAGTAGATTAGCTTATGAGATGCTAGCATCAGTGTTACGGAAGAACTCTCATTATGCAACAAAAATCCAGAGTGTGTAATTAGTTGAGAGATGGAGGAGCCCACTACCTCATGTAAGTTTAGATACTCGCAGCCACTCCTGCAGCAGAACCCGGCAGAGAAATGAAGCAAATCGAAGTCGCCCTGCATTCCCAAATCAAAATTCCAAGCAACCCATATCACAGCACCATTCAAACTAAAGAAACTGTTGGGAATTCAGAGAGAATCACTTAAAAAAGTTGGCAACGAACTACTGCAGCTCTATTGCAAGGAGATCTGCAGCCTGGTACCCTGCAATGCTGCCTAGTTTCAATTGAAATTGTTGCCCCGAATGGAGCAGATCACAAAATCTAGGTGTGCAGTTCAGAAAATGGAGCAGAGAATTACCTTCACGCGAAAACAGATGCTTGGAGCCACTCCTGCAGCAAAAACTGAGTGAGAAATGAAGCAAATAGAAGACAGCAGCCCATCCCAAACAGAAATCGCTAGAAACACAAATCACTGCATCACTCGCACAGGAAATTTGCACACAACAGGAGCTCTTGTAGGTCGCATGTGCATCCACAAAATTTCAGAGGAATTGAAGGGATTCCTCAAATCGAACCATAAATCCGCTCATATCGAACCACAAATCAAGCACAAAAAGCACATCGAACCAACATCCTAGCAAAAATTTGAAGGGATTCTACATCTGGGTGTGAGAGGAGGGAGCAGTCAGTGCTTATGCATAGAACCTGCAAAGGAATCCATCGAGGATTGCTCATGATCAGAGCTCAGAAGGTGTCGCACCAAATCAGAGCCGAAATTCGCAAACAAGCACCAACCACCGCCGAATCGAACCTCGAATCAACACAAATCAACAAATCATACCGCCAATCAAGTGGATTCTGCATTTGGAGATGAGGGGGACTAGGGGGAATCGATGCTCAGTAGTCAAATTCGACGATGAAGAGCAGGGTGGGGGATTTTACCAATCGCGCGCGAGAAATTGAGGTCGAAGCCGCTCCCCCGCCTCGGGACGCCCGGTCCGCTCGCACAGCCCACCTCTCAGGAAGCTAGGGTTTCGCGAACCCTAGCCCTGGCGAGAACCCTTGCACCAGCCGACGTCGACGCGCTCCGCCACCCTCGTTGCCTCCCTGCTCCGTCCACCTCGCCTCAACCGACGCGTAGGAGGCTAGGGTGTGGCGAACCCGAGCCCCGCCGCACGCCCACGCCTCCAAAATGGCGCACCGCACACCCGCGCCTCCAAACCACGCGCCGCACGCCAGCGCCGCCGTGGACGACGCGCTCCAGCTCGCCGGAGCCATACAAATCGCTGCCGCCGCGCCGCCGCCCTGCTGCTACAGTAACCGGGCGAGTGAGAGGGCGGGTTGGAAGCGAAAGCGACGAAAAGGTCGGATGAAGCGGGTAGGCCTCAATTTATAAGCGGACGGAAGAGCATATCGGGTTAGCGGGTCACGCCTGTACGAGGTTGCGGGCCCGGTTCGCGGTGGGCGCGCTGCGCGACGCGCGCGGGCGTGTGCTGGTTGGGTCGGACCGGTTGGTCTGGCTGGCTGGTTGGTTGGGTTGGTTTGTCTCTAGGTGTAGAATAACTTATTCTACACTCTAGGTGTAGTATAGCATATATATATACATATATATATATATATATATATATATATATAGAACCTCTATATTGTACCCTGGGTACTGAATAAGCTATTCAGTACCCAGGCCAACTGACCGAGCCACCTATGCACAATCCAACCCGGTTGGCTCAGCCATGCACCCCCCCCCCCCCCCCGCAATTACTATTGTGTTTTCCCATAACTGCTCCTTGATTATTTGAATTAGTATGGAAAAAAATGCTGTAATTTATTTCCTCAATATTTGGCTGCCGTGTTCTCTCACTATATTTAGAAAGGCAGCCTGCGTGGCTTACCTGGTGCATGCATCGCAAGATCCATTAGGGTCTCCCAGTTTGCAACACATGATGAACCATGCGCAGGACACAAAATACATGTTTGCAAGGTACGTATCTATTTGGTTCTTGTTTTGCCGACTCATTTGCTTTTGTCATTTTGTCAAATGATTATCTCAATCGCACTCACCGTTATCATCGCCGATGATGGCCTTGGCGACGTTGCCGTCTTCCGATCTGACGAGCACATCTCCTGCCCCAACCAACCAGCGCCTCTTTGGCGGCGAACTGAGCAGGGCACCAGTCCATATTGGAGATTATATGAGTCGGTATTGACACAGTCCATATTGTTGCAGACAGAGAGATTGGGATTCAACTCCATCGGCTGGTGCATCCTTGTTTTGACTTTCTTTTTTTCAATTTTTAGTCCCGCATGGAACCTGCTGTCTACAAGCGTTGTAAGATCTGAGAATAATTTCGTGACCATCACATTCTACCATGACAACATGCCTATGATGTGCAACAACTACGAGACAGCAAGATGGAACAATGATGATGCTCATGATTGCTCTGTTCCACTAGGATCTGGATGTCATTTGGCGCAGATTGTAATTGTACTTCTAGAGTGTAAAGATTATGTAATGAATAGGAAAAAATGTTTGTATCCACATCATAAGATTTAAAATCACTATTTTTATGTTTACACGTTGTGACACCCCGTGTCACGGCAGCCGAATTCTGCAGAAAACACACAATTTAACCGTAAAAACCTATAAATTTGAGTGCCTTTTACACACGCAACCATAATAGTTTTCCATGGGCACAAGGAGTGATCGATGAAATTTTACACTCAATGGCTGGGCTCCTTGTGCCGATGGTAATAGCAGCCCCTTTGCACAAAAGAAAATACAAGTTTGACTAACACCCCCATGACCATAAAAATCTTTTCATGTAACTGTAAAATATTAATAGTAGAATTCAACCTACAATTGTAAAAACTTTAATGACATGATCATAAAAAGCAATCATGTTATGATTGCTTGAATAGGTTTTTACAGTTAAAAAGTGACCCCGTGTCACATCATAGTGTGATATGATTGATGATGATGACTAGTACTGTTATATTTATCTTTCATTACTGTTATATTGCTTATCTGATGTATTGTTACTTTATACCTGTTTTAGAGATAAGTGCACTGTTTTATTGGTTAAGTACTTAATCTGAAATAAAACTTGAAAGTAAGACCAAGTAATTAGTGCGGTTTTATGCTATCGAGTCAGCCTACCCCTTGTAGCCTTTGCATATTAGGAGTCGGCTGTAGTTAGCCACGTTGACGGGTAAGTCTTGCTGAGTATTAGTTGCTCAGGGTTTGGCTCTTTATGTTTTTGTGCAGGTTTGTTCTTGCTTCCGCTGATCTTTGGTGGAGCTTTCAGCAGGTCCACATCGTAGGGCTTCGATGTGCGGCTTTTGTATCGTCGAGAGTAGTAGTTATTTATCTGTCTTCAGACTTCCGCTGTGTACTCTCGTGTTTTAAATCACTTGTACTTGATGTAATAACTTAAAGATGTAAAATTTGTGCTTTTTATGTGATGTACTGTTGTGTCTGTTCATCAGCACTTCCGACTCGATCCTGTGAAAAGCGGAAACGCTTCACACGTGCAAGGATTTATGCTCACAAACGTATTGTTTATCACTCACCTTAAAAACTTAAGATTCGTAGCACTAGTATTTATGGTTGAAAAACAACGACAACCATCAAGCTCACGGATTCTAGAACTCATTAGCCTAAATAGTTTTACAGTTTGAGTTTATATAGGCACATAAAAATCACCACTATAACATAAATAGTTTTACTGTCTGAGTTTATCAGCATATAAATTTCTTTTCATGTAACTGTAAAATATTATTAGTTTCAATCGTAAAATTCCATCTAGGTATGAGAAAGCGTACAACTTATAATCTTTTAGGCTCACGCACATGCCAATTAACTCATGACCATAGAAATTTTATGGTTGTGGGAAATTCTTTTTACTAACAATGCTTGTGACTGAAAACTAGCACTATTTTACGGTTACATGAAAAGGTTTTTGCGGGTCCATCAGCCCATGATCATAAAATTGTTATGTCAAAAATGGTAATTTTTACTCCCAAGCGTGGTGAACATAAAAAGAATATAATGTAGTGTTACTTGAAGAGGTTGTCTGATAATTTTTTACTAACAATGGTTGTGACTGTTAAAACTAGTACAATTTTATAGTTACGTGAAAATGTTTTTATGGGCCCATAAATCTATGATCATAAAGTTGTTATGTTGCTAATGATAGATTTTACTCTCAAGTGTTTGGATCATAAATAATAAAATTTAGTGTTACATGAAAAGGTTTAACATTTTACAATTAGAAATATATGATTTAATATCATTGGTGTTTATTCATTGGCCAGACTAATTTCATGTTTTCTCACGTTAGTGAATTTTTCATTGACATCACTAGTTTCTATGACGAAA
>RWGY01000936.1:0-14761 GCA_007726485.1 Eragrostis curvula | reverse complement strand
ATGCGACCATCGTCCCTCCTCACACACCTTCGTCAACGCGCAGGATTCATTGGTTCCCTCCGCTACTTCTTCGAGTTTCGCGTCGACCGTACCCGTCGCAACTTGCTCGACGACATGGTGCTTGGCATGGTGATCGTCGACATTGGTCTTCGCTCTTCGTCCTCTTCATCAACTCCTCACTTCGGACCAGGCTGGCAGGCTTCCCAGCGCGAGGACGCGCTGGAATTCAATGGCGGAGGAGATGTAATGAGCATGGGCCAGTGAGCCCAGCCCAGCCCGGGCGTGGCAGCCCAACGTGCCAGGGCTGCCGCCGCCCTTGGTGCGCCGCCAGGAGGGCGGCAAGGTGGGGCTGCGGCTCCACCTGCCAAAAGTGGCTAAAGGAAAGTCGTCTTCGGTTAGGATTCTTCAGATTGAGTTAGGAAAGGAATTGTAAGTTAGGAAGGAGTCTTTAAAGATTAGGAAAAGAGAGAATCGTCTATAGATTAGGATTGGGTCTAGTTGGATTGGGAGTCAAGTTAGAGTTGCTTGGAGGTCAAGTTGTCCACCCTCATATATACGTGAGGGCTTGTAATATGAAGAATCAAGAAAGAAAGTAAGGGTTCAACCCTCTCTCTCTCTCTCTCTCTCTCTCTCTCTCTCTCTCTCTCTCTCTCTCTCTCTCTCTCTCTCTCTCTCTCTTGCCGTCGCACCTTTTTCCCTCTCTCCCTGCGCCTGCGCCTGCGCCTGCGCCTCCCCCTCCTGCCCTAGCCGCACCCTCCTCCTCCCTCAAGCAAAGGGGCAGCAGCCCCTTTGATCATAACACATGTCTTGTGCTGTGTATTCTACCACAAGATGACCATTTATACATGATTCCTGCAATTATATTCTATTTTGTTCACCTGACACCCACCTTACTTTTACTATAGAGTGCTGCTGTTTGAAACCTTTGATTGACTTATGCTGCGTGTAGATAACGGTGAATTGATTTATCTCTGAGGCATCAAGCATTTTCATAGTTAACTGTTATGCTAAATAGGAATATAATGCACACTGCATCTATGATAACTGTTCGTTAGCACTGGGCGTTCGGGTTACCCGAGCAGTTCGGGTCGGGTAATTCGGGGTTTCCAAAATTCGGGTTTTGAGAAACAGCACCCGAAATTCCCCCAAAAAAAGAAGAACCCGACAATTCGGGTACCTGATAGTTCGGGTTCGGATTCGGGTAATCCCGATTTACCCGATCCCCTCTCCCTTCCAACGGCAGCAGCGCCGCCCGCCGTCGAGGTCCTGCGCCGGCTCTCGCTGTCGTTCCGTGAGGACATGGCCTCCAGCCCGCTCTCGCTGTCGTGCATCAGGGCAGCAGCGCGATGTGCCGAGTTGTGGGGCGGCAGCAAGGCGTTGCTGGCCGCGGCGGTTGCGCCTTCCCTCGGCGCCGTGGGAGAAGGGAGGAAGCGGGAGGGGCAGGCGGCGGTGAGCACCGACGGCAGCTGTTGCAGCGGGCTTCGGTTTTTTTGGATTTTTAGATGCAGCGTACATGGAGGCAAGTGAGCTGGCTGGTGTGTGGCGCTCGCGTGGAGCTGTGGCCGCAGGGCGTTTTTATTTTCTTGAGATGGTGGCTGCAGGGCGTTGGTTGGCAGGAGGCAACGTGAGGCAGCTAGGGTTGGGATGTTTTGGGCTGGGCCAAAAGCTAAAGGTGAATGGGCTGCTGTACATTCGGGTCAATCGGGTAAATCGGGTACCGTAGGCAAAGACCCGATTTGACCCGAACTTAATTCAGGTTTCATGACTTCCAACCCGATAATTAACATCAGGCATCGGATTTTGGGTATATCGGGTTCGGGGTCGGGTTTTTCGGGTTCGGATTTCGGATCTCGGGTTTTGTGCCCAGTGCTACTGTTCGTTAAGTTGGTAAGTCAAGGCAACATTTTGATTAATATTTTCCTTCTGCAGGTATTGATCCTACTCCTGGTGTTGATTAGTTTTATCAACGGAGGCATGAACCTTGACATTTGTTGCACCGATGGTGCTGCTCTCCATTTGCGATGGCAAAAGACGGCCCTGACTCTTTTGTCTGCTGTTCTTTCAGCATCCTAAAAGTCGTGAAGTGCTTCACTGAGCCTTCTTAGCCGCGTATGCTCTGACCCTTATTAGTTGATCAGATAGTTTCTTTGGGATGTTGTTTGTTAATATATGTGTTCTTGTACATTATCTAAAAAAATGTGTTCTTGTGGTCCTGAACAGTGCAAACATTCCTTTCTCTCATGCTATATTGTTGTGGTTCTGTGCGCCAGATGTTGGGTTTTCAGACCAAGATCCAAACCCAGACATAAATGAAACATGAACCCAAAAAAGAACACTGAGAATTCCACTAACGGCGAAGGTTTTTCAATAATAATTGAACATGAGCCCCCCCCCCCCCCCCCCCCCCCCCCCCCTCTGTGATGAGGAGGAGGTATTTTACATTATACAATAATACCCTCGATTACCCACTAAATTCGTGGCACACACAGCAAAAAAAATGTCCGAGGCTTATGGTGTGACAATTGACTCACACTCTACACTTGACTAGCCTTCGTCATGATAACTGAGGCCCTTGATACAAATGCCGGATCCCACAAGTCAGGGGCCTTCGTTCTTGGTTTCCTTCGCTCTCAGTCAAGGATTGAGAATCTTTGTTCTCGGTTAGCCCCAGGACTGAGTACCCTGTGACAGTTGTTTTCTTCTCAGTCGAAGGTGAAGGAGAGTTTTAAATTGGTTTCTCAGTACCAAAGGGCTCTTTTCCTTGAACCTCCCTATTATGGTCACCTTTGTTGGTGAAGATAAGATCAGGGATGACGTAGGTCGAGAATACGTCGTCTCTTGATTGTCAGTCATCTCCTCATGTCACTGGACCTGCACCATGTTCTTAAATTCATGCACAAACATGACGAAGTCATGGTTAGAATAAGCTGATAACTTACGGCATGATAACTGAAAACCCATAAACTGATAACGGACCAACTTTTAATTGAGAACCTCCGGCTTGGAGACTCATGAACTAATAATAGGTCGACTGAGAATCTCATATTCTAGAACGCATGGGGGTGACTTCCCGAAAGTCAATCCCCAACATAGTGAGTGGAGAACAAAGGTAATGGTCACCGAGAAATATTCACTCCTTGACTCTTGGCCACCTCCTAAGGTCGAGATAGAAGATTATCATCTAGAAGTTCATACTTGTCTCTAGTTTTTGCCTGCACTACATTCTTAGAATCATGTATCAAGAGTGAGGATATCGTCAGTAGAGTACACTGTTCACCTTTGTACTGAAAGTGAAACCGATAACTTGCTGAGATAATAAAGGGGAGCCGAAACTGATAAGGTTCAGTCTGAAACCCAATGAACCAAAAAGCTTGACCTGAAAATGCGCGAACTGATAACACTTGAAGTAATAACATGTCAACCGATAACGTGCAAGGGTGACCTCCTAAATATCAATCCCCAACACCTGATTTTCACATTTGAACTTCAACAATATTAACATTCCGTTATTCTTTCTTGTTCCAGACTATGTCATGAGTCCCAAAATATATGGTACAGGTATTCTTGGATTTGCTTATATATCCTGCAGCTTTGTTGCCCTTTGTCCTTCTCTACGAGTATTTATCCTGCAACTTCAACAACACAGAATTACCATAACAAATTTTGTGGCCTTTAGATTTTGACAAGTTTATTAGTGTTCTACAAGTATTGATACTAAAGGTTCATTTTTTACATTGAGTTCTACATTTGTCCAGTCTTTGTGTTCCTTCACGAAAGGTGATTTTTTCTTCTTCTATGCAGACTTCGACAATTCATTATATATGCCTGTTTCACATCCATATTATTTTGAGTTCGTATGTAATTATTGGTATGTATTTTATTTGGATGAAAATTATTATCCCATTAAACGAAGTTTAAGATCCATGTTATTTGTTTACGCTAATTCTATGTATTCAGGGAAACTATGGTCACAGTGGCCTAAGACATTATCAGCAGTGCAGAAATACAACACTGGTGATGTAGAGAAAAAAAATAGAAAATAAAATAATAAATGGTTATTGAGTAAGGTTAACTCTGCACGCTCCGTCTCCCAACAAATGGGCTAAAGCAAGTGCAAATCCAAAAACAAAAATGCATGGAGAGAAAGGGTCAACTATATGCATATATATAGGATGCTACTAGGCAAGGTTAGGAAGACAGAGTGCTATAGGTGGCGGTGATGGCTCATCGCTTGAGTTGCCCTTATTGGGTGATGGGATCTATATGATATGCACAGTGATATTATGTAATCTAATAAACTCAAGGAAAGCAGAGCGCGCGAGCATAGCTCAGCTAGTTAGGTTCTTTGAAGTGGAACCAACCCACCTGGGTTCAAGTCTCAGACCGGACACGAGTGTTGCATATTTACACCTATTTATTCTCGTAGATAGCGAAGTTGCGAGTGTGTGTTTGTGAGTGTCTGCGTATGAATAAATAGGCTGGATTACCTAAATGTATAAGTTATAAAAAGGAGTGACTACATTCGCTCTCAAGTGCTATGACATACTACCTCCAGATCAAAATGTAAGCATTCGGAGATACACCTCGAGGTCAAAATGTAAGCATTTGAACAAAAGATTCCTAGGTCCCACCTTATCTTCTCTCCCTTTCTCTCCCACCTCTCCCTGACCCACCGCACCTTTCTCTCCCTTTCTCTCCCTGCTGCGACACCTTCTCGATGGCCGCCATCGACGCGGTCGTCCTCCTCGCAGCGCTCGGCTTCCTCGTGGCGCCCTACGCCACGCAGCTGCTCCGCGAGGTCGGCGCGCTGCTGCACCCGGCCGCCCCGCTGCTACCGGCTGCTGCCTTCCTCCGTGCGTCAGCAGCCCCGCCACGTGCCCCTCACCCTCCTCTGCACGACCCCACCGTCCCTCTCCCCCTCGCCGCGATTTGCGCCGTCCCTCTTGAGCTTCAGGAGGCGGCGTGCTGGATGGCGAGGAGACAAAGTTGCGACGGCGCGGCGACAGCGCGCCCAGACCGCCTCCTTGCGCTGCGGCTTCCCTGGCGTCCCGTCCTTCTCCGGCGAGCAACCATTGGCGCTTGGAGCAATAACTATCACGCGTTTTGGTAGTTTGACCGGGGTAGCATTGTCATTTCCTCTCTCTGCTATTTTGGCATTTGAATGCTTCAAATGCTTACATTTTGATCCGGAGGGAGTACCATAGAGCGATAATGAATTACCCTCACTGACAATAATAAATTTTTTGCTAATGACGCCGATATGTTTTAGAAATAACTAACCCAAATCACCTATATAAAAGTTTATAAATTACTTATTATGTTTAGAAAATTAACTACCAGACTTTCAAAAAAAAATAATAATTTAACTACCATTGCCATCTGAAAGAAAAATAGCCCGCACTACTTGTATATGAGGTTACAAATTACAATCTACCTCCATTTAAAAGATGAACATCCGGAGAACAATACAGTAGGAAGCAGTAAGAAAAAAACAATGATAAACAACATTAAATTAAGGACACATCCAATACATAATACAACTGCTATAGTTGGATTATTGATGCTAGCCGCGCAAATGGCAGGCTGCCACACTAGTTTCCCATGAAAGAGGCATGTGTTCGCATCGGTGCCTATTTGAAAATTTGTAATCTATGTGCATAGGAAAGAAGTTTGTGGCTCCTTAGGAGCCAAGTAATTCCCCGTCCGTGTCCCAAACAATTACTTGCCGAATGTTGCATGACACTAGGCAATGTTCGAGTCCAATATGCGAATGCGTGTCATCATGCTCGTCATCATCCGCATTTCACAGCTCTAAGTGATTATCCTAGTCTAGTACTGAGTCATGCAACCTCTACATATTGCCTCCCTTTGAGCCATTATCAATACAAATGACATTCAAGACAGTTTCACCTAAAAGGCAGGAGCTTAAGCTCTATTGCGCAATCCCTTAGAAGATACTACATATATTGAACATGTAATATCTTTATATGTCATTGGATTCATCATAAAATGTACAGTGATAAGATCATCTTTCACTTCAAATACCATATTTGATAGAAAGTTCTGGTCCACATATATCACCTTGAAAAACCACATGTCAGATATATATCACGGTCATAAGCAAGCCGAGCACATATATACGTACAAACCAAGCCCATCAAACGCGCTCTCACGCGCACACCAGTTATACTCGAGTGCTTTTATTTGTCTCAAACACTAGCAAGCTAGTTACATAATGCAGGGTGCCTCCGGCGGTTGATCCTCTAAGAAGTGTTGTTGGTCACGCAGACGCAGCAGGTGACGGAGCCGGAGCAACACTCGTCGCAGCTTGCTGCTAGCACCGTCGTCTGCTCGCCACCGCCGGCGAATATGGTGGTGTAGACCAGGTAGATGGCGAAGGCCAAAGCGAACGCTCCCAGCGACGCCACCCAGGCGTCTAACCCAGATGCTCCTGGAGGAGCGGCGCAGAGGCCAGGCGCGACGACTCGGTAGACGCCGTCGGCGGCGAGGAGGAAGCCGTCCTTTCTGTTGTCCTCGCCGAAGGCGACGACGCGGGAGACGATAATGCGGCCGCCACGGCATGGCACGGGGCTGCTCCTGGAGCATGTGATGTTGGGCATCTGCTGCGAGCCGCTCTCCGGATTCTCGACGACGGAGACCCAAGCGGAGGCGCCACACATGTGCATATACCTACGCGCGTATGATGATCATTATTAGGGCCCTGTTAATTCAATGTGTGTGCGCATGCTGCCACTGACAGACTGCATATGTACATACCTTCCTTTGAATGAGGAAACTGCGGAGCCTCGGTAGACAAGACCACCGAGGATGGACGGCGCCCTACCGGCTGCTGGACGGCCGTGGCTGATGATAGGCGATGAGGCGCTGCCGTTCCCAGTCTTGTTATTGTTGGAAAGGGGAACCACGTACACCGTCTCGTAACGTTGCTACACGTTTATATATATGCGAGCACAGAGATTCAGAGAGCAAGAATACATGTATGCATGGAGCTATGTGTGGTTAATTAGGTAGGTAGGAGTACCTCGTCGACGTTCGCGCAGTACAAGTAGTCTGGCCTCTGGGAATCGAAGCTGCATCCCCTCGGGTTGCTTAGACCCGTGGCGAAGATCTCCGGCCTCGGACTACTGGAGAGGTCCACGCCGAGCCTTACGATTTTGCCCAGAAATGACGCCTTGTCGTCGACCCTGGAGAAGTCTCCGTCTAAACCACCATGTCCGACGATCAGGTAGAGGTACCTGTCACTGTCGGTGGGTCGGAAGAGAATCTGCCCTTCATGTCGCTGGTTGCTGGATGAATTGTAGTAGCCATCAGTAGGCAAGCACATGGTGAAAACCTTCCTGACTTCAGATGGGACAGCCTGAAAAGAAGGAAAAAAAAAACCTACTCAGATTTTGTGCTCTCCTTATTTCAACAAATGAACTGAAATACTTTCGCAAGTATGTTGACCTTGGAATAGTAGTCGCCATCGCCGCCTCTCGTTGCTGCGAACTCGGCGACCACGAGCTGATACCGGCAACTATTCCCACCGGCCGGCGACGGCGAGCCGCTGGCGTAAGAGACGAAGAAGCGGCCGTTGGTGGCGAACAGCGGGTGGAACGCGACGCCCATGAGCCGGAGTCCCTGATGATGATGGTGCGCCCCATCCGTGAGGTCGAGGAACGGGCTGGCCCCCAGCAGGGCGGCGCCGCGTCTGGGGAGAGACGCCAGCCAGATGTTGCCGCCGGGCGTTGACAGGAAGACCATGCCGGAGCCGTCCGGGTGCGGGGCCATGTGGACATAGGATCCCGCGGCGACTCTCTCAAGGCACAGAGTGCTGTTCTCGTCATGCTGCGGCACCGGTGGTGCAGCAGCGTCGGGCAGAAGAAAAGGCTTGCACTTTCTCTGTAAAAAAGTACTAGCTAGTTTGGTTATCACTTATCAGCATATATATATATCCTGCTTATCTTAGTATATCCTGGAATGATGCTGGTGATGCTAAAGTGCGTATATATGTACTCTTTATGTATATGCTGCTTATCAGGGTTAGAAGGTACTGCAGCAGAAATTAGTAAACAACAAAACCCATTTCAGTTCGAAATATTACAACTTGTGAAAGGGGTCTTGGCCTAGCGGTTAAGGCATCCGAGTAACACCTTTGAGGTCCTGGGTTCGACTCCCGGTGGGAGCGAATTTTCTAGGATTTAATGGCATTTGTGCTTTCAGCGGTAGGCGACGTGGCCGTCGACAGCGAGGCGCCAGTGGTGACTTCGGGAATCTGAAGAATTTGCCGGCTCAGTCTTCGAAGATGCTCATAGGGGTAGGGTTTGCGTATATGCGTTCATAGGGGTGAGTGTGTGTGCGTTGTGAGTGTCTGAGTTGTACTGTGTAATTTCTCAAAAAAAAAAATATTACAACTTCACAAAAAGAAATGTTCCACAAGCACAATTTATTTGTTCTAAAAATATAACTGACAGCAGTCACGACCAAAAAATCCTAAGGGTGAAACGTTTCAGGCATATATATGACATGACTCGTGTTTTCTACACACTAGTAAAGATGCACGTGCGTCACGCACGTGTCTAAATAATGACATCACTTGGCAGGAATATGAGCATTATGATATAGTTGACTACATTATCTTTCAGAATGTAGACTTCAAAATAATATATAAAATGCTCAAATGATATCCGTCGATGGAGCTAATAATTACACAAAGAAAATATATTTCTTCTGATTATTATGAAACAAGTAATTAAAAAGGCACAAGCAATGTAGACAATACATTGTATAAAAAAGACAGCTAAGTGAATATCGAAATATTATAAATGGAAATACAAAGGTCTCAGACAGTTGAAATATCATTAACCATCAAAATCAAAGTTGTAAACTTTGTTGAGACCCAATGCCTGCATACATAGACAAAAACTAAAGTTGACTTGCTCTGATTTTGGAAGTAGCAAACTTTGAGCATACTTTCGCTGATTCCAATTTCTCTTTCAGTTTCAGCTTGTTGCAAGCCGTGTTGATGAGCTTGCAAGTGATCTTCATGCTTTAGATTGCTTCTTTTCAATCTCAAAGGAGTCCTAATAAAAATATCTTCATTTGAGAAGCAACAAGAGTAGTAGCTGCATATAAGAACTCAATTCAAATATAACAAACAACCAGACCGCAACCAATGGTCACAATAGAATATTTGTAATCAGACCTCTCAATTCAGCAAAACTTTAGTGGAGTGAATTTGATTGAGAAGAAATTGAACAAAATACTGAGGGATCTTAAGAAACTTTCATACACTTTTCCAAACCACGTTAAAGGTGACATTTTCTCACTCTATTGACTCAGGTATTCGTGACTTGTGATGCGACAGCTGAAAATAATAGAAAAGAGTTACGACATATCAGACAGCTTATTTCTAGCATAAGGCACCATTTTTTTCTTTATGCAATGCATTAAAGCGAAATAGCCAATTGCAGACTTGATTCATCTGCAGACTGCTCACTGCTACTGAATTATTTTAGAAATAATATTGGACAGCATTCATGCTCCTAGAAAAACATGAGTGCCGCAGCTCCAATGAAAAAAGCAACATAATTAACAGATGCTACAATATAAATTAAAAGATGCAGTAAGTATACTTTCAGATTGGGAATATTTTCTTCAAAAAAAAAAAGATGAGATGAATAGTATACATACCTTTCAGATTGGGAAGCAACTTCGGTGGCAAAGCTTTTAAGCAGCATTCCCATACAGGGCAGCATATGTGTATTGCATCAATGATCTAAAAATCATCGAAACATGGCCGGCATCAGGATACGCGTGGCCACTCCGGCCGGTTCCTTCGCTGCAGCCTACTGAATCTCCATCCCGGCCAACTTATCGTTCCCGCCCCAGCTCTTTCTTCTGCAGATGAAGCAGCCTACCAAGAAAGATGGCACTAATTGAAGTTTCAAGATGCAGAACAAATCTTCAAGTTTATGCATCATAAAAAGAACACCGTAGACGTAGCCAGGCTAAAATAAGTGCAAATTGTGAGCTATACATAGTGAACAAAATCAATCATAGCTCATAAATAAATCCTTCAGACTTCAGATAATAAGTGCAAATTGTGAGCTATACATAGTGAAACAAAATCAATCATAGCTCATAAATAAATCCTTCAGACTTCAGATATTACTACCTATTTTTTCTCTCTGCCTGGAGAGTGGACACACATCACAAGTATTATAGGTTTCAATTTAACTTCAGAAACTTTGAGAAACAAAGACACAAAAAGATGGGAAAATTTTGGTTTTGTAAACAAACTTAACTATAAAGGAAATTGAACAGGCCATACGGTTAGCTGGCCTCAACTGTATGGGAAAATAGAATCTAAGTACGGGACTTCAACAACATGAATGCCATTTGTGTCCACCAAACTACAATGCAACAAGCAAAAGTTCACCCAGAAAAAATGCTAGATGACCAGCCTACATATCAAATTGTAGATCGCTGTTCTCGAGTAGCATTTTCCATGGATAAATCACAGATGCTATTCATCTAGGATTCATCAGTGATATATACTGATGATGATAGTATTACATAAAGCGTTATCTTAGTAAAATTCTAGGATAGGGAGTCTCCTACTTACCTTGCACATTGCTTTTACTATTTTTCAATACTGTCATGAAAACCAATACAAACATATGATCGTCGTGCTGTTCTGACATGCGCCATTGCAATCAATCATAACCATGAGCAATCCCATGGCTCTGCATTATCCGGATCAGGAGTCCCCGCATGCCCCACACCTTGATCACAAAACAGCAGAAAAGAACAAATCAGAACATAGGATGAGTAGATCGATTAGGAAATACGTAGCTACAATAATGGAGGACACAATTAAATTACAGTAGTAAGTATTGTATGAATTAATGGTCAGTCGTAGTTCTAGCTAATAAGACAAAGCCATACCAGTGAAAATTTCAGGGAAATAAAATGCAAGCTCATGAAATGAACATGTGCAGGGTAC
Organism: Eragrostis curvula; assembly: GCA_007726485.1. Classification (NCBI taxonomy): domain Eukaryota; kingdom Viridiplantae; phylum Streptophyta; class Magnoliopsida; order Poales; family Poaceae; genus Eragrostis; species Eragrostis curvula. The sequence continues at coordinate 3,753 of RWGY01000936.1, read as the reverse complement.
ACCATTAAGCGGTTTTAAATTCACCGATGGCAGAGAAGGTAGCAACGCTAACCTGAACTGTTATCATATCGCAAGATGAGCAAGACGACCACGGCGTCAACAACGAAGTAGAATCTGGACACCGGCTCTGGCAACTTTATATATCATCAAAGAAAAACAGTACTATAAGAAACACCCAACGGACAGAACTATAATTATCACTTGATTTAGTGCAGGTGCAGGGTTCACCTGACCAAGGAATCAGGCGAGAGAACACATAAAAGATAACACAACAGTTTGTAAGATGAGACAATCTAACTGTATGAGCCAAGGAAAAACAGAGCATGGACAACATGTACTATTTTAATTCTTGGAAACAATTAATTTGTGGACTTTCTTACCTCAAAATCATGGACCAATATTCAGGATTTGTTTATCAGTGCATCTTTGTCCTGTACGTAATCTAACAGTTAGATTGTAAACTTAATAGCAGTATCACTTATTTACAAACTGTTATAAAAAGAGGAGAACATTTTTTTTGTTATCATAATTCACAAGAATGGTCATGTAAACTTAATAGCAGTATCACTTCTTCAAATAAGCTAATTAGCACTTGCTTTTGTAAGGTACTCGCAAAGCTGATATCATTCCATGAGTGCACTACAGTCTACAAGCATCCTTCAATGCAGGAAGAAAGCAAGTTACGTATTGTGATATCTTACTATTACATGATGAGGATTGAGGAAACATGCCTTCAGATTGACGATGGAGTAAGAACCATTCTGCAGCTGAGAAAAATCTACTGAAAACTCAGGCTGGCCGCTGGACCTCAGATCCTGCATCCGAGAATTAGAATCCATTTGTCACCAATCAGAACGAGAGGCATGGGAAGAAATTTCAACCAGACTTGGGGACAGGGGGAAGGAAGGATGGTTCCGGACGGTACCTGCTATCCTGCGAAGGCGCCGTCCAGATCAGTCATTGAGGTTGAGGAGGAGACCGTGCTGTGGTCGTGTCACTGCGGCCGTCATGGACAAACGCCGCCGCTTGGCCGAATTCGTTGAGGAGGGATACGGGATGGAAGAGCATGGCGGCGGGATCTGGCCGCGACCACTCCCGTTCCCCCAATTGCCGCATACCAAATTGTTTCCCCGTCGGTCTCCAATGGCAGATCACGGTGGCCGTGGAGCGGACCTAACCCTAGGGCGGCAATGACGGCGGGGGTGTAGCGTCCTGGGTGGTGTGCGAGGCTGCGCGTGTGCGCCCGCGGAGGAAGCGGAGCAGCGGTGGATGCGGCATGGCGGAGCTGGGACCGGGAGGAGACACGCTTGGGCGTACGTAGATGAGGGTGGGGCGAGCACGATCGCCAGCGCTTGTGACGCAGCCGAGCACGAGGACGGGAGATAGAAGGAAGGAAATCAAAGGAAATAATCACGGATCAAGAGGAAGGAGAGATAGAAGGAAGGAAATCAAAGAAATAATCAAGCACAAATCAAGGAATGGGATGGGCAGGCGAGAGTAGAGCAATCCATCGGTGAGTATGGAAATTGTTCCTAGCTTCACGTCAAACATCTATGGAAATTGCTAATCATCTATGGAAACTATGGAAATTGCTATTAACTTTGCTATTCACGTCCATCCCCTGTATGGAATACCCTGCTCACGTCAATCAATCCCCTGTATGGAATACCCTGGTCACGTCAATTACGTTTTTTCTATTTTTCTTTTCCAAAGATGGGGTGCGGTGGTGGGTTCTGGGTGAGAAAAAAAATTAGTTTAGCGTTACGGTAACGCAACTCGGACCGAAAATATACGTAACCGGTGGGGAGAGAGAGGATGCGTTCGCCCGGGTTTCTGATGGAACGATTCGGTCCGTTAGATTTTGGGCCCACGATATGGCAGGACGGTTAAGATGACAGGGTAGATAGTTTGGCAAGGTAAAAATGATTTCTCCTCGTAACTGGTTCTTTAAGGGGTAGACGCATACCGCGCAAAGGGCACACCTTGACGTCGGATGCACATCAGACGGTGTTGCCCTTCAACATCATCCCCAGGAACTCCTCCCTCAGCGCCACGCAGGCCCGGCCCTGAGCCAGTGCGAAGGGTGCGGCCGCACCGGGCCTCAAAAAACAAGGGGCCTCCGATCTGGCCGTATACGTAGCTTATACGTAGTGTACTTTCTTAGTCAAGGCTTAAAAAAGGCCCCCATCTGCTACCCCTTTCAGCACCAAGAGTCCATCTAGCACACGTTTGCAGTCCGCACTTACGTATTCGCACGGAATGCGACTCGTCGTTCGATCGCCTGACGATGGCTTGTCTCCTAAAAATCCTCCCCTACGCGGTTGCGGTGCTGCGCCTACCTGCCGCCGCCGATCGCATCGCGGCCAGCATCGATCACGCTTTCGGACATCAAGGACCGAGGTTGATCACCGTCACCAATCGCTGATAGTTCTTGCTTCTTACCCGTTATCTCTCAAAATTACAAATCTAAAACATCAATCCCTAAATTCTAATTGAATGTTCTTGCGCGTTCTCCGTAATTTCTGAAGGAAGGGTAAATGATTTGGCAACCTTGTGCATTGAGAAAAATCTGTTGGATGCGATTGATATTGACTCTATTATCAGTGACTTTGCATCTAAAAGTGCAAGAAGAAATTGCTTCAAGATCCATATATAGTGTCTTTTGTAGTAGTTTATGTTCATATTACTGATTAATGTGTCACTGTTAGTGTTAAGGATTTTTTGTCATCAGTAAAATAAAATAGTTGCAATTGCATATTATTTACGGTCATTGAGGGCCTCTATTTTTCATCTTGCACTGGGCCACCGAATTCTCAGGGCCGGCCCTGGCGCCACGTCGTCCACGGCGTCACAGCAGCTCAGTCGGCTGTATCCACAGAAGCTTAGCGCCTCCCCCAGCACCACCGGCGTCCCTAGAAGAAAAGATCGCACCTCAGCACGTGCAGTTTTATTCAAAGGTGACAGTCGATGTTGAAAATTATTACAATATTAAAGATTTTCTAACAAGATTCTATGACTCTTCACAAGAAGAAGAAAAACCCGGTGAAGCCTATGATCAAGATAGAAAATTCATTTTCCATGCTTTAGCATAGAAACAAATTAAAGGGCAAGAAGAAAATAATTGTTTCAGCGTAAAAACCCAAGAGAAACATAGGAAGGTAGACAGTAATTGTCTCTCAGCTAGCAGTGGGAGGAGCTGAGAGAGGAAGCAAGCAGGAAGAAGGAAGTGTGCGATCGAGCATGCATGTTCCAAGCATGCAAGATTATGGCTTCTAGATAGGCATGCGATGGCACTCACGCGGGTGGCAGGGCCGGCCCTGGAGAGGGGCAAGCGGGGCAGCCTCCCAGGGCCCCCGAATCCAAGGGGCCCCTCCCCCATGTATATATACGTAGATGTACAAGGAGACCTATGGTCTTGGACAGCAAAGCGTCCATCTAAACGGCCGCCTGTCGCTGGGTAAAACAGTCCGCTTCTAGCTGTCCAAGCATGTACACGTGTGTAACTTTTGGCCTGCCTCTCCATGTCATCCAGGGCTAATACGGCAATCAGCAACATCAACCCGCGCTTAGCATCACAATTCTGTTGTGCAGCACTTGCTGATTGTTGCGACACGCCGACGCCACAATGCCGCAGTTCAGGCGAGTCGTTGCGCCTCCAGGCGCCGTCGCATCGAGGCCGGAGCTGAGCCTGAATGTCCGTCATCTGCTTAAGGATGTTCGTCTACTACATTGATTGATTGATTTTTCATCGAT
>RWGY01000935.1:0-85107 GCA_007726485.1 Eragrostis curvula | reverse complement strand
TTTTTGGGCAAATCAGGAAGCTTCATTAGGAACAAGGGAGTACCCAATCAGCCAGTAACACTAGACTGACAACCATTGTACACGTGCGATCTACAAGATCGCGCGCCTCTTTCGAATGTGAAGCTACATGTCAAGGATTTTCTCCCCTTCATTTGCAAACATGACAAATACCTGGCTGGATGGAAAGGCTCACTAATGAATCATATGGCTAGAACAACTCTAGTGACCTCTGTACTATCACCACTCTCTACATATGCTATGGGCTCACTTGCTTTATTTGACACCACGATAGATGCAATGGTTAAGAGAAGCAGGGCCTTCCTTTGGGCCGGGGATAGTAAATGTAATGGAGGTCAGTGCAAGGTTGCGTGGGAGGATGTCAGTATGCCCAAGGAAAATGGAGGATTGGGTGTCAAAGACCTTGCCAAATAAAACACTTCTCTGTTACAGAAATTTCTTATTAAGTTTCATAGCTCAGAAGTTACACCATGGCTAGTTTGGATTCGGAACACATATGGATGGACTCCTACTCGTGACTTTGGTGATCATCTCCCTCACGCCACCCCCATATGGAGGGATATTTATAAGAATCTGCCGGCTTTTCGACAGGCGACGAAAGTTCATGTTGGAAATGGTGCGATGACGGCCTTTTGGGTCGATCTTTGGTGGGGCCCTATCACCATCGCTGAGGCTTTCCCTGCCCTCTTTTCGCACTCAAAAAGACCCAATATATCTGTACAGCAAGCCCTCTCTCAACCTTCATTATTTCTAGCGCTACAGCCTTGACTCACTCATGTGGCTGAATCTGAACTACAAGAACTACAAGCTCTAATGGAAAGTGTAAACCTTCAAGAAAACGTCCATGATTGCAGAGTCATGAGGAATGAAAACAAGCCCCCGACATCATCTAGACTATACAACTTGGAATTCAGTCAAGTTCCAGTGGATGCCTTTGCTTCAAACATTTGGGATAATTTTGCCCCTCCAAAGTGTAAGTTTTTCCTATGGCTTGCACATCGGCGGCGGCTAAGCACAAGAGATCGTTTGTTTAGACACAATATGAGAGATTCAGGAGAATGTCCTTTTTGCACTCAGAGTGAAGACATTGGACACCTCTTTCTTCGATGTCCTAGAGCGATCAGCATTTGGCATGCCCTCGGAATGCCTACCCCACATTCAGATAGCACCTTAGAGGAATTGTGGCAAAACTTGGGAGCTCTAAACTCAACCAAACCCAAGATTAGGAGTGCTGTTTTGACGGCAATTCTTTGGAACATTTGTAAATGTAGGAATGCAAAAATTTTCAGACATGAAGATGAATCCAACTCTTCAGTTGTTGCTCGCTGCATTGAGGACCTGATCTTATGGTCAAATAGATGTAGCCAACCTATAGATCGTGCTCTCATGATAGTTTGGTGTGAGAGTTTTTCTTCTTAGAATAGTAGTAGTAGTTTTTATTCTTCCCTTTTCTCTTGCAACCCTCTGTATTCACATTTTTGTAGCAAATTGTTTGTTTGCTACCTATGCAATAAAATGTTCAGGCAATCTCTAGAAAGAGTTGCCGTAGTTTCCTTCAAAACAAGATCGCGCGCATGTACACAGCATAAGAATTAAAACAAACGCAGGCTCCGATGCAAACTGCTAACTGCCCAAGTTCATGCGCAGCATTATTTTGATCTTTCAAAAAAAAACCTTTATTTCGTTCCCAGCCAATCTTCTTAACCTCCGGGCGCTGCAAGCCTTCGTTTTCTTCGACAGCTTCTAGTATGATAGTATCAATGGTGCCATTAGGATCGATCACTGCCTCCAGAATTTAGCTTCAGCATAGCCGAGGTGCAGTCACCTTCAAGCAGAGCGCGGGAGGCGGATCCACCGGAAAAGAGCAAGGCTTGACCAAAGTGTCTCAACATTTTTAGATTTGGTAAAAGTCAAACTTTCTAAACTTTAACCAATAATATATGTAAAAATTTTAAATATAAAGAATTACAAACTAGGAAAAATCTAGCAATGCCATTTTCATATTGTCATTCTTAAGGATAATTTTGCTATTTAGAGTCAACGTTGGGAATGTTTGACTTTGACAAAACCAAGAAATGTACTATATCTTCTTGGACGAAGGGAGTTGCAGTGTTTGTTTTTCTCTGAAACATCATAACCGCGGACTGTCAGAAAAGGTTGACATGCTGTGTAGTTATGCAATGTATATCTTTTTTGCCAATAGAATAATCTTTATATACCTGTACTTACTAGACTGTAATTTATTCTTTGTGCATGGTGGTAGATCAAATGAAAAGATATTGACAATAAGGTTGTGTTAAAAATATGTTTAATTGCTAAATTGGATGTGGTTTGCTTTGTTTCTTGGGAAAATTGCAAAAACCACTTTTAAGTCAGGGGGTTTTAATTCATATACCCACCTACAAAAAAAATTATGCCAGCCTTCCCCTACAAGTGTCTATTGGTTTTCATATCCCCCCTAATAGCTTTGATCGGGCGACATAATCGTATATGTTCTCCGATGTGGCTCCAGGTGGTCTATCATACCTCTATACTCTTTGATGTTGTGTAAACACATAGATATCGAAATGTATATGTTTAATTTTCTCTATTTTGTTCAAAGTGCCGTGACTAAGTTTTAACGTCGTTTCTGATAGCATGGTAATTTTTTACTGTGTAACATATGATTAGATGATAACTACGCTATAGTGGAGTTACAGTGAAGCCTTAGAAGTAATCATAGTGGCCACATAAGAGCGATATCACCTGGTCAAAACTATCATGGGGGAATATGAAAACAAACGAACATTTACAGGGGGTGGGGGGGGGGGGGGGGGGGGGGGACACTGACACAAAATTTCTTGTAGCTGGGTATATAAACCCTCTCCTGACATGTAGGTGGGTTTTTGCAATTTTTCCTTGTTTCTTTTACCCGACCATGCAATTAAATATTTTTTTCAGATATTTTACATTGGGACAATAAAAGGGTAAACCAGTAAATACAAGTGTTGCACATTGAACGTATCACAGGAACAAATTTAGTCATTTGTATTATTTTTTTCTTTCCTTCTAATGTGTTACCATCCACAAGATGGATAATGTGTGATTATTTTTGAAATGGAATAGGTCATATAACTAAGATGGTAAGTGACTTTATATTAGTGGGTGCTCTTGAATTAGTATTACAGTAGTTAAAATGCTGACTAGCAGGGGCACTAAAAATTGATAAAAAATAAATTCAACATAAATAGATGTTAGTGATTCGAATGCATCTTCAAGTAAATAGGGACACAATTTTCTCGTACTTACCATACTTTTTTAGATACCTGAACCATCTAACATGTTATTTCCTTGGGAATCTTAGCACAATATCTCCAATTATATTTTAGTCAATTGTTTCTTTAGAGTATCAAATAGTTGTTTATTGCATAAGTTCTCAATCCTCTCTCTTATGCGCTTTTTTTTTTAGAAGTGATGTATGTGGTCCGTATTTGGGAAATGTTTGCTATTTTAGAAAGGGACTTCTTCAGCATACCCTCCCCGATCGCGTTATGTGAATAGGAAAGTCATGTGTATTTTGTCCCTCCATGAGCGTCTCTTGTCATTCCAGGTGTTCGAGCTTGAGAGAATAGTTGATTCAGCTTCCTGTTTGAACATCTAAAAGTTTGGGCGTGAGCGTGACAAGTGAAAAATTTTCAAAGGTGTAACTTCAATGATGGCAGACTTGTGCTGGTGGACAATAAATGCATTGATACTTTGGAGTTGTAATAAACTAATATGAGTATATTACTACAGAGGGATGATTGTCGGGAAATGCAGAGCTTTTATGAATAAGCCCTATCTTCAGTATGTTGCATTTCCTGTTCATGTGGAAGTTGATTAATTATATTTGTTTGGCAACAGTCAACAACTTAATAATATTCACAATCAGGAGTTTATCGAGATCTTTAATTTTATCATGATAATCATTCTTTTCCTTTTATTATGTGAACTACAGTAGGCCTTGCAGCCAACTTGATCCATTCCATAATTTGTGTTATTGCTTTTTTGAAAGAGACACAAAGAGTTACAAAGCTTGTTGAGAGAAGTAGATCATGCAACAACCTAATTTACATGGTTACACAACCAAATCAAAAGTTATCCTTAATTCTGTTGAGAACTTGTTTCTTTACATACAGAGTTGATGCCAGATTAGTATTATGAATAATAGTGGACAGTGAAGCATTTTGCGATAGAAGAAATATACGATTATTGCAAATCCCTGTCCTATTCGAGAATACTTTCTCAACCCACGCTGTGCCTGTGTTATGTTGCAGAAAAATAACATGCGAGAATCAAAGATACAATTAGAACATTCATATAAAACACATATAACCTATAAATTAAATCCAAGATGGTTCCATATGTTTCATGTCTCAACTCATATTGCAGATTTCTCAATGTTCTGACGTGGCTTCATACTGTTGGCTAATCATTTCCTGTCTCTTGCCACGGCTTCAACCATATTCTTGCTCTTGCGCTTAACTTGAATAATGGAGATTTTAAAGAATCATTCTTACTTGTGTGAAATATATAGGCTTGCTCTCATCAAAGGAAATGGAGCTCTACCACGCAGCTCTGACCCCTGAACACACTCATACTCTCTCTTCGCCAAATTATATTATTTGACTGTGATGTCAAAAGTGTGTGAAAATAAAAGGGCACAAAAACCATAAGTTTATTGGTTAAAACATTTACTAAAATCCTGCAGGACACAACCTCCACAAGGGGTGGCATGGATTTAGCAATCTACAGAAAGAGTTGCAGAAATTGTTAATTGAGTTATTGCCTCCTTTTCTTGCAGGCTTCTCCCGAGGACAGGTAACTTGGCAATTCAGTGGCAATCTTAACAGAGTTCAAACTGAACAAGTGTGGTTCCTTGGAATAATCAGTGACTTCTAGTAGAACCTTCTTCCTCATATCAATCTCAACCATGTATCTTCCTTTAGTGGATCTGGAAATGATGTGATCCTCCTCGACCACGAAGCATACTGCGTTTGGGTTTTCCATGTTAATGATGGGAAACACTAGCTCGACATGGGGGAACCGGTTCTTCGAATCCAGCGCCCAGATATCTTCAGCATACAATCTCTCATCTCTCCTCCATGTGACACCGCCGTCACGCAAGGACCAGATAGTGATCCAAAATTTGCCAGTCCGCTTCCTATGCCCCACTTTAGAGTAGGTGCTTCGCTGGTGGTCGACACTGACAAACTTGAGACAGGAGCTGGTGACACACAAGTTACGGGTGGTATTAGGGTATCCTGGGCCACCGTTCTCCTCCATGTCGGAAGGGTCTTTACGTAGTGGATCCACAGGAAGTGGCACGTACCATAGATCCGGCTTCTTCTCACGACGGGCCATGTCCACGAAAATTAACCCTTGGTAAAAGTCGACCCAGATCAAGTACCGGTTGCGGTAGGGCACAACCGCATCGGTCGTCCACCAGTTCAATTCATGGCCCCTCTTGGTGCCACGGATATCCAGGTTCTTAAAGACCATCCACTTGTCAGACCCGGACCACAGTACGTGGAGGTCGAACTTCCTTGCTGGTCCACAACCATAGTCACGCTGCGATTCAGGACACTCCCTTCGAAGATCAGCAACAACAAAAGACGCGTCCTCCTTGGTGCTGGACCTGGTCGACAGGATTCCGGTGAGTCCCCTTCTCATAAGGTGCTGTACTCGGCGGCCTGTGATCATTTGTTTCCCGTAGTATTGCACAGGTAACAGCAACAGCGATGGTTTCCCGCAGCTCGTCCTGTAGACGAAGTAGTCGACAGGTGGAGGATCAAACGTGGAGCGTGAATCCAACTCGAACAGCACAACGTCTCCGTGCGCGGTGAGGACTTTAACGTCGGACCGGATCATGGGCTCCGTCGGACGATGGGGCCGTTGCGGCATGTCGACGGCGAGGAAGGAGATCCTAGGAGGCTCCATGAACACAAAGGAGACGCTGATCAACTCGCCGGTGGAGGACAGGGACATGGCGCGGTCGCCATTGGAGTCATCGTCCCGGGCACCTGATTCGTGAAGAATCACCCAGGTGGGATGTGACGCCTGCGAACAGGACGATCGCTTAGATCGCCGGTGGCCAGGCACCTCCGTTTTCCTGGTCGACGGCATGGTGGTTGGATGCGAGGCGAACCAACGCGGGGTCGATCGCCGTCACAAAAATAAAGTCCAGTTGAACCGGAAAAAGGTACATATTCACCTGTTCCCTTGTGGAAAAGTCCGGTTCGTTTTTTTTATAAAGTCGGTTCGGTTGAGACTTGGGACCTGCCTTCAACAAGGAATTTCGCAGACACGAGTAATTTAGGAGGTTCCGTCAACCGATTTTGTACCACTGGTTTGAATGGTACAGATTTTTTGGGGTGTTGCGAAAATTGTAGTCGATCTAGTCTAGCTCTAGGGTGCCACAACCTTAATTTTTGTGCCTATTAAGTTTTGTATGGATATTTACAAGTTATTTGGGACAAGGGCCTAGGTACCTTGCCATGTCATATATATCTTCGCATGAAGTATAAAAGCAGGCACTCTGCAGCGTCCCAGGTCGATCAAGCAGGTAGCAGCATCCATCTGTGTTCCATTATTTTGTTAGGTTTAAGGTCATTAAAAACTATTACGCTATCTCTAAAGTGGCGGTGGGCAAGTGACCTACAGTTTTGGGAGGCATATGCTATCTCCAAAATGGAGTACCAAATAATCAAGTGATAGGTTCTCCAGCGAAGGGCATGGCAGTATACGTTTTCCGGTGGATCCTTGCGGTCACACTCCACTTGTCACTTCAGTAGGGCGTAGGTTCAGTTTATCTTCCACAGTTTGGTAAATAATTTGTGAGAGAAAGTCTTAATGACTTTGTCTGCTGCGGGTAATTTACTTTTGAATCGTAGTGTTGACTAATCTCCTCAATGTCTGGCTTAAGCCATATCATTGCCCTTCCACTTCCATTTAAAAAGTGTAAACACTGTAAACAAACGCTCACAGTCCTGCAAAATAGACGGGCTTGCTCCTGTCCCACGAGCTGGAGCTCTACATAATGGGGCTTAACACGCTCATTCTCGTTCATTCAAGAAAAAAAAAAAAAGCTCAGTCTTGCTCGTCTCATTTAGTAATAGTCGTATAGAGTGGGTTACATACAAACATGGTCAATTGGGATGTTATTCCCTTCTTTTCTTGCACGGTTCTCCAGCGTACCGGTAATGTGGCAATTTAGTGGCAATCTTGACGGAGTCCAGTCTGAACAAGAGGCGTTCCATGGAATAATCAGTGACCGCTAGTAGAACCTTCTTTTTGATGTCTATCTCAACCATGCATACTCTGTTACTGGAGTCCGGAGTGTAACAATCGTCATCCGCCACAAAGCATATGGCGTTTGGGTTTTCCATGTTAATGACAGGAAACTTTGGCTCCACGTGTGGGAAACGATTTTTAGAATCGAGGGCCCAAAGATCTTCGGCATACAATCTTGCATCTCTCCTCCATGTTACACCATCCTCACGCAACGACCAGGTGGTGACCCGGAACGTGGAGGTCCACTCCCAGTACCTGACTCCAAAGTTGCTCCTGCGCTGGCGGTCTACACTGACAAACTTGATGCCTGAGCGGGTGGCACACAAGTTACGGGAGGCTTTAGGGCACTTTCGGCCATCCGTGGAATCCCACTCGTTGGAGTTGGAGAACTCTTTCGGCGGATTCACAGGAAGCGGCACGTACCGGAGATCAGGCTTCTTCTCCGGACCGGCCATGTCCGCAAAGATGATCCCTCGGTAATAGTCTACCCAGAGCAGGAACCGGCTGCGGTAGGGCATGACCGCGTCGGTCGACCACCAGTACAAGTCACGTCCGCCGTTGGCGCCGTGGATGTGTAGGTTCTTGAAGACCATCCATTTGCATGACACGGACCACAGTACGTGGATGTCAAACTCTCTCAATCCTTGGTTATTACACCATCGGTCCTTGGATTCAGGATACGTCGCCACAAGATCAGCCACGACGAACGACGCGTCCTGATTATCCATGCTGCTGCTACCGGATGACAGGATGCCCGTGCTGTCCGGTGTCAGGAGGAGCTGCCTTGGACGGCCGTCGCACGTTTGCTCCCCGCAGTAGTACTGCAGAGGTAACAGGAGCAGTGACGGCCGCTCCGAGGCGCCGCAGCTCGCCTTGTAGACGAAGTGGTCGTAGGGAGCAGAGTCTGACTCGGACATGGCGCGAGGATTCACCTGGAATAGCACGACGTCGCGGTGCGCGGCCACGACCATCACGTCGGACAGGATCGTCGTCGTCGACGGAGTCGACGGCGGTTGTTGTTGCGGGAGGTCGACGGTCAGGATGGAAATCCGTGGCGGTTCAACGAGCTTAACGGAGACGCAGATCTGCTCGCCGGTGGAGCTCAGTGACATGGCCCGGTCGCGGTTGGAGTCAGAGTCATCGTCCCGGCAGGCACCGAATTCGTAAAGAATCGCCCAGGTGGGATGGGAGGCCGGCGGGCAGGATGACCGCTTAGACGGCCGTTTGCCGGGCACCTCCGTCTCCCTTGTCGTCGGCATGGCGGTAGCTAGTATGTGAGTCGGCCAGGGAAGATTGCCTTGATCGCAGGTGGCCGCTCACCTCGAAGTCGAGGCCGGTATAGCAGAAAATTGCAGGCAGAAAAGTAGAATCGAACGGCCGGTACATATTCGTCGCTTCGGCTTGAGAGAAGTCCGAATCGTTTTTTAAGTCGGTTCCGTTTGGATTTCGAACCATTGTTAGTAAAGGAATTTCGCCCAAGAAAACATTGAGTGGAAATAAAAAAATTCTGTGATTTAGCTGGAATCGTATCAGTGCAATTACTGCGGCCATGTGCATTCGAACTAGCCCATCATATTATCCTTTGATACGGTAGATCAAACTTAATGACGAATGAATGTCTATATACCACCATATAAGGCGTCAAGAGTGTTAGCACAAAGTGTATGGATTATCGAAAAAAATCGCATACAAATAAATAATTGGATGTATCCACCAACACATAAAGAGATGAGCAGTTCTTCATAGGTCTAAAAAAATGTTGTTAGCTTAAAAATTTGTAAGCTGTTTACACGAGCTAATGCCTAATTTTCTTGCAAACAAATTGACATCGGACAAACAACTACTATTACGGTTTCTTTATAGGTCCGAACCTACTCACAATTTTTTGTATTCATGGATGTCTAAGGTTTGTTTGTAAAATATGTCAATTATTGTTAGCAACAGTGATTGGGAGCAAACCAGCAGCCAAATGATAATGGGACCAAGTGGAGCATCAGATATTTCTTCTTCGCCTCAGACATCGAGCCATATCGTTATTCCATTTTAGATAGTCAGATGTCCTTAATTCTGAATAGAATTTTTTACCTCTGTATCCACAGAACAAAAACTAGAATGGTATTACGAACAGAGGGCAGAAGGCATTTTGGAATGAAAAATTACTGCTCTCTCTTAACCTCATTCATATTCTACAATCTGATAAAGTTTATTTGAAAAAATGGTTGCAAAAATGGCAAGCAGAAGCAAAGTAACATCCAAGTAATCACATACCATATAATGAGAACATTAATATGAAGTACATAGAAACTTTCTGGACCGAACCAAGTTGATTCAGTGTGTTGATCAATCTACTCAGTCTCCTGCCATGACTTCAACCATATTCTCGTAGTTCCACATAACGTGTTGAATGAATATTTGTAAACAAACTGCTAGTTGTGAGAAGGGCTTTCTCTTGCCGGAGGAGATGGAGCTCTACGAAATAGGCCCAAACATACTCATCCCCAGTACTCTTTCGTTATAATAATATCATGTCCATGTGATGTGAAAGGTGTATTCAAAATCAGCAGTGTAAAATTTTTACCAGTCGTATAGAGAGTTGCAAAAATGGTTTAAAGGGAAGTTATTGCCTCCTTTTCTTGCAGGCTTCTCCAGCGTACATGTAACGAGGCAATCCAGTGGCAAACTTGACAGAGTCGACACCAAACAATTGTTGTTGCTTGGAATAATCACTGACTGCTAGTAGAACTTTCTTCTTCATATCGATCTCAACCATGCATGCTCTTTCACTAGAACCGTGACTGTGGTGTTTCTCGTCCACCACGAAGCATATGGCGCTAGGGTTTTCCATGTTGACGACAGGAAACGCTGGCGTTACGTGTGGGAAAAGGTTCTTAGAATCCATGTCCCAGAGGTCTTCCTCGTACAATCTGGCTTCTTTTATCCATGTAACTCCGTCGTCATGTAAGGACCAGGTGGTGATCCGAAATGTGTGGGTCCATTTCCATTGCCCCACACCAAAGTTTGTGCTTCGCTGGTGGTCCACGCTGACGAACTTGATCCCATGGCGAGTGACACACAAACTACGGGAGCGATGAGGATACCCTCGGCCACCATACCTCTCGATGTTGTAAGGGTTCCCTTCTACCGGATCCACGGGAAGTGCTACGTACCAAAGATCGGGCTTATTCTCTTGATCGGTCATGTCCGCAAAGATCACCCCTCGATAATAATCCACCCAGATCAAGGAGCGGCTGCGGTAGGGCACGACCGCATCGGAACACCACCACTCCAAGTCTCGTCCACCATTGGTTCCGCGGATATGCAGATTCTTGAACACCGTCCACTTGTCTGACCCAGACCACAATACGTACATATAAAACTCCTTGCGTCCACGATCGTGGTAATCCTGCGATTCTGGACACTCCCACGAAAGATCAGCCACAATGAACGACGCCTCCTCCTTGCTGGCGGAAGATAGGATACCCGTACTGTCCTTCGTTAAAATGATCTCCATTGGGTAATGTACAATGGACATATTTCTTCTCTCGCAGCATTGCGCAGGTAAAAGCAACATGGATGGCCGACAAGAAGAGCCGCAACTCGCCTTGTAAACGAAGTAGTCGATGGTAGCGGGAGCAGAGTAGTGAGAGCCGGAGCTGGATCTCACCTTGAATAGCACGACGTCGCGGTGCGCCGCGACGATCGTCACATCATAAAGGATCTTTTCTGTCGGGATTGGTCGTTGCGGCAGGTCGACGGTGAGGAAGGAAATCCGAGGCGGTTCCACGAGCTGAAAGGACACGAAGATCTGCTCGCCGGTGGTGGTCAATGACATGACGCGGTCGCTGCTATGGGAGTCGTCGTTGCCCCGGGCACCTCTTTCGTTAACAAGCACCCAGGTGGGATGAGACGCAGGCGAGGAGTATGAGGATCGCTTAGACCGCCGGTGGCCGCTCGCCTCCGTCTGCGGCGTCGAGGTCGACATGGCGGCAGATACAGTTTGTTGGCGCAGATCGTAGGTTACATATTCGCCTCTTCTTGGGACAAGGAAGTCCGATTCGTTTTCTGAGGTCGGTTCGATGTGCACTTGGTGCCTGCCTAATTTGTTTCTCCCTTCGTTTTTTGAGGTCGGTTGGAATTTTGCCAAAAAGAAGTGAAAAAAACTGATTTTTATATTAGTTAATTGAGAAATCCAGAATTTTAAAACTAGTAATTATTTGCAACATTTTTATTAATGGGAAGGACGTTATTTCCGTTCATCTCGGCAACTAGACGCTCATCTCGGAGCAGAGCGCCAAGGTCAACGGCGCCGTGCTGACGGTGAAGCCACTGGCTGAGCCGGCGGAGACGACGACCACCACCGCCGCTGGCAGCAAGGATGATGAGGCGGCGACCACTACAACTACTGCCGAAGAAGACAAGAAACTACGTGTTGCAGGAACATAACGCTGCGTTCCCGGGCGGCGGCACGCAGTTCAAGCACGGCGCGCTGCACTACATCGACCTCATCCAGGAGGCGTTGCCGGAGATCGCCTGGGAAAAACGCAGCCGCGTCGCGCTCGACGTGGGGTGTGGGGTGGCGAGCTTTGGGGAGTACCTGTTTGACCGGGACACGCTGACCATGTCGCTGGCGCCGAAAGACGAGCACGAGGTGGTCCGGAGCTCGTACCTCACCGGCATGGGCATCGACTGGAAAACCGTCCGGAACGTCATGCACATGCGCGCCGTCTACGGCGGGTTCGCGGCCGCGCTGAGGGAGATGAACGTGTGGGTCATGAACGTCGTCACCATCGACTAGCCCGACACGCTGCCGGTGATCTACGAGCGCGGGTTGTTTGGGATATACCATGATTGGTGCGAGTCGTTTAGCACCTACCCGATGTCCTACGACCTACTCCACGCCGATGAGCTCTTCTCCAAGCTTAAACCAAGGTACTAAAAACTGTAGTATCTCCGATCGGATTCCCTACTTCTCGTTCAGGAGAATATGGACATGATTCTTAATGTTATTTGGTTTGGCAGGTGCAAGGTGTTGCCGGTGATCGTGGAGGTGGACCGGATACTGCGGCCGAACGGCAAGTTCATCGTGCGCGACGACAAGGAGACGGTGGACGAGGTGCAGCGTGTGGTGAGGTCGTTGCAGTGGAGGTCAGGATGACTGTCTCCAAGAACAACCAAGTGCTGCTGTTCGCCAGGAAGACGACGTGGCGGCCCTATAATCAACTTATTAGATGTAGTCGAGTTTCAGAGCTGGGTCTACATTCTACGTTAGTGTTTTTTTTCCGATGGATTGTACGTTAGATTCGGCGCCGCTGCAGTATTGCAATAACTGAGTGAGCTCGAAGATGAGGTTGTAGGTGTTGTTCTTGTTGCTCTCTTGTTTTGGGGGTATGGAGATCATTTACGACTTGATTGATCAGAATACACAGATATTATATGCAGCGTTAGGTCACACTTGTTTCTTTTTTGGGCAAATCAGGAAGCTTCATTAGGAACTAGGGAGTACCCAATCAGCCAGTAACACTAGACTGACAACCATTGTACACGTGCGATCTACAAGATCGCGCGCCTCTTTCGAATGTGATAACTGTTAAGGGGAGTCCGACAACGACGTCCATACAAAGCCTCAAAGGGTGCCATCTTGATGCTCTCCTGATAACTGTTGTTATATGAGAACTCTGCTAGCGGCAAACATTTCTCCCAATCCTTGCTATGAGTCAGCACGCAAGCACGAAGCAAGTCCTCAAGAATCTGGTTGACCCTCTCAGTCTGGCCATCTGTCTGAGGGTGATAAGCAGCACTGTGGATCAACGTGGTGTCTAAAGAAGCATGTAGTTGCTCCCAGAAACGGGAAACAAACTGAGGCCCTCGATCTGAAATAATGGTCTTAGGCACTCCATGCAAACAGACAATCCGAGAGATATAAAGCTTAGCATATTTCTGCACACTGTAACGGGTATATACCGGAATGAAGTGAGCTGACTTGGTCAGTCGATCAACAATCACCCAAATAGAATCATGCTTCTGCGATGTGAGAGGCAACCCAACGATAAAATCCATGCTGATATCCTCCCACTTCCAAGCAGGAATACTCAAAGGCTGAAGTAATCCGGCAGGCTTCAAATGATCTGCCTTGACTCTCCTGGAAATGTCACACTCAGAGACATATTGTGCGACCTCCCGCTTCATGCGGGTCCACCAGAACCGACTCCTCAAGTCTTGGTACATCTTGTTACTGCCAGGGTGGATAGAATACTTGGACATGTGCGCCTCATCAAGAATCTTCTTGCGCAACTCAAAATCCTTCGGCACCACCAATCTGTTCTTGAACCATAGAACTCCATCCTCATCTTCTCTGAAACACTTGACTCTGGCTTCCCCAAGCTTGAGTCTTCTCTTAAGGTGACCCACTTTCTCATCCTTCTTCTGCGCTACCACAATCTCATCACGCAAGGTCGGAATAAGTGATATATTGGCCAAAGAGCCATTAGCATACACTCGAAGACTGGGCTCTGCCTCTGCGTATGGAGCAGCGATAAGATTATTGCAATGAGCCTTGCGACTCAAAGCATCAGCAACCACATTAGCCTTCCCTGGGTGATAGTGAATCTCCAAATCATAGTCCTTGATCAGCTCTAACCATCTCCGCTGACGCATGTTCAGATCTGACTGCGTGAAAATATACTTGAGGCTCTTGTGATCTGTATAGATATGCACCAGATTTCCCAACAGATAATGCCGCCATACTTTCAAAGCAAGTACAACAGCTGCAAGCTCAAGATCATGGGTGGGGTAATGCTCTTCATGTCGCTTAAGCTGCCGAGAGACATAAGCAATCACCCTACCATCCTGCATCAGCACACAACCAAGACCAGTACCAGAAGCATCACAATACACATCAAATGGCTTGGTGATATCAGGTTGAGCTAAAACTGGAGCGGTAGTGAGAAGCTTCTTCAGATTATGGAATGCCTCACCACACTGCGGGCTCCACACAAATCTCACATTCTTCTTCAGCAACTCAGTAATGGGCTTGGAGATCTTAGAAAAGTTCGGAATGAACCGACGGTAGTAACCAGCCAAACCAAGGAAACTGCGAATCTCAAAGATAGTAGTGGGAGCCTTCTAATTTAGAACATCCTGTACCTTGCTAGGATCAACTGATATGCCCTCTGCTGAAATAACATGGCCCAGAAAAGGTACTTCAGTCATCCAGAACTCACACTTGCTAAACTTGGCATACAACTTGTGATCTCGCAGACGCTGCAACACAATGCGGAGATGTTGCTCATGCTCCTCCTCATTCTTGGAGTAAATGAGAATGTCGTCAATGAAAACCACGACAAACTGGTCCAACTCAGGCATAAACACAGAGTTCATCAGATACATGAAATAAGCTGGAGCATTGGTCAACCCAAATGACATGACAAGATACTCATACAACCCATATCTGGTAGAGAAAGCAGTCTTTGGAATGTCCTCTGCACGGATCTTAATCTGATGATACCCTGAACGAAGATCAATCTTGGAGAACACTTTGGCTCTAGCTAGCTGATCAAACAAGATATCAATGCGAGGCAATGGATACTTGTTCTTGATGGTCACAGCATTGAGCGGTCGGTAGTCCACACATAGCCTAAGTGTTTGATCCTTCTTCTTCACAAACAAGGCGGAACAACCCCAAGGTGAAGAGCTTGGACGAATGAAACCCTTGTCCAATAGCTCCTTCAACTGATTTTTCAGCTGTGCTAGCTCATTTGGTGACATCTTATATGGCTTTCTGGAGATAGGTGCTGTGCCTGGCTGCAAATCAATCTGGAACTCCACATCACGATCTGGTGGCATGCCTGGCAACTCTTCTGGGAATACATCTGGGAACTCACGTACCACTGGTATCTCATCAAGACTCTGGCCAATAACCTGATATACAGCTGGATTCTGGGCAGATGGAGATGGAAGCTGAATAATCATCTTCCCATGAACGGGATAATCAAGTCTAACCGCACGCGAAGGGATATCAAGTAAAGCACCATGACGTTTCATCCAACTCATCCCAAGGATCACATCAATCCCTTGGTTCTCAAGTACTATCAGACAACTCTGGTAGATCTTTCCTCCTAAAACAAGAGGTGCATGTAAGATCATCTGATTTGTAATTGACTGCCCTCCTGGAGACCGAATGACATAAGGTGACTTCATAACACTTATCGACAACTGATGCTTCTGTGCAAAAGACTTGCTGATGAAGTCATGAGAAGCTCCTGAATCAAAGAGTATGACCACAGGATGTCCCTTGAGTGAAAAGATACCCGCTAACACCGGTTCACCATCTGGAACTTCCCCCAACGTGGTATAGTTGACATGGCCTTTCTTCATTGGAGCCACTTTGCCATGAGGGGGCTGCTGACTTGGGGCTGGAGGTGCATTGCCCCTCTTTGGAGAAGGACAATCACGTGCAAAGTGTCCTGATACACCACAGTTGTAGCAAGGACCTACATCTGGTCGAACTGTGAACCGCTGCACATGTGGCCTTGTAGCGCTCATAGGAGGAGCAACATGAGGTGCTCTCGGCTGTGGTGGAGGCGGCTGACACACCTGCTGCTGCTGGTGGTGAGAAGGTAGTGGTCCACTGTAAGCAACTCGATACTTCTGCACTGGACTACTGGAAGGTCCAAGTAAAGCTCTTTTCTTCTTTTTCTTCTCCTCCTGATGGGCTCGCAGACTATCCTCCAACACAATAGCAGCACTAACCAACTCGTTGTAACTGCCAAACGTGTTGATGACCAAGCGAGTATGCAACTTGGTGGTAAGCCCTCTCATGAAGAAATCTCTTTTCTTCGCATCAGTGTCAACATATTCAGGGGCATAATGAGCAAGATTGTTGAACACCCTGGAATACTCCAATACATCCAACGAGCCTTGCTTGAGATCTAAGAATTCCATAAGCTTCCTTCTGATGATGCCCGCAGGAATATAGTGAGCTCTGAAAGCCTCTCGAAACTCAGGCCAGAGAACCTGGTGATCAGCAGGAAGCATCGCCTGGTAATTGGCCCACCAAGCTCCTGCATGACCCTGAAGTTGTTGGGATGCAAACAACGTCTTCAGCAACTCTGTGCAATTGATAAGGCTGAACTTGGACTCAATGGTACGGAGCCAGTGGTCAGCCTCAATTGGATCATCACCTTCACAGAACACGGGAGGTTGAGTTGCCAAGAAATCAGCATATGTGCTATGCTGGGGTTGTACTAACTGACGAAGCAATTCGTTCTGTGCAAGAATAGCTGCCCCAAGCATAGCTGCAGGTGGAGGATCTTCCTCATTGTTCTCGGCATTAGCAGCCATGCTGCAAGATAGAATGTCATACAACATTAGATACATTTATCTTGCAAGATCAAAATTCAGCAATTAAATGCGCCAAAGCTGAAAATGATAACCATTGATCCAACAGCACAACCATGCAAAATAAAAATTATGACATGGTGAGAGACTTCTCAAAGGTCGTAGCAAGTAGCTACCAGCAGCCATTCGAGCAAAATGTGAAAGCAAAAGCCATCCAAACTGACAGATTGAAATCTGTCCCAACAGCGAGCAGCAGTCACTAAAACGAAAACTGGCACTTCTGGAGACGTCAAACGGAAAAAGTCATAACACGAAACATGTAGATAACTTCCAGATCTTTCCAACAGTGCTTAAACTCACATAACCGACAATCAAAACTAGAGATATCGAATTCTGAAGATGGCAGACAGATTCTGGAAAAACTGGTCGAGGCAGAAATTTGGTTTCACTTGGTCGATAGATTTAAAGGGGATACTGACAGAATCAAAAGGGAAAATATGAAATAAAGTTTTAGTTCAGGTTGTAAGCTTTCCAGCAAGTCTTGGTTTGCAATTTTTGGCCCAGCGGTTTTTGAGTTATGGATTTTTGAAGTTAGCTTGTCAGTCTGAAATTTTTGTGTGATCTGAAATTCGTGGAAGTGTTTTAAATCATGAAGATGCAATGCATGCACGACCTATACGTCCTCACAAAATGAAATTTGCCCAAGTATAGCAGGCCGTAGACAGTGGTGGCAACTAAGTCGCACTCACAAACGTTTCTACACGATCTACGCGCGAGTTAGTGTACCTGCAGAAAACCACACAACGTCACCTCAAACAAACTACACAGGTGACGTAACTTTGCAGAAAATAAATGCATGGCTCAATCCTCATCGTCTCATGAACTCGATGGTTCATGCCAGAAAATCAATGTCACCCATGAACTCGATGGTCCATGCCAGAGAATACCATATCCACGGAGCCATACATGATCCTTACCTTCTTACCTGGGCGTCGGTGCGTCGTTACAGAAAAATAACAATCAACTCCTATTGCCACCTGATTACTCTAACATCCTTATAATGGGCTTTTCGTTCCTCACTCGCAACGTGGTTAGTTTTTCGAAAATAGGCCGTTTATATGATGTACTGTCCCAACACGGCTCTGGTACCAGCTGAAGCGTTTCCGCTTTTCACAGGATCGAGTCAGTGCGCGCTGATGAACAGACGCAACAGTACATCACATAAAAAGCATAAATTTTACATCTTTAAGTTATTACATCAAGTACAAGTGATTTAAAATACGAAAGTACACAGCGGAAGTCTGAAGATAAATAAATAACTACTACTCTCAACGATACAAAGGCCGCACATCGAAGCCCTGCGATGTGGACCTGCTGAAAGCTCCACCAAAGATCAGCGGAAGCGAGAACAAACCTGCACAAAAACATAAAGAGCCAAACCCTGAGCAACTAATACTCAGCAAGACTTACCCGTCAACATGGCCAACTACAGCCGACTCCTAGTATGCAAAGGCTACAAGGGGCAGGCTGACTCAAACTTGCGAAAGCAGCACTAATTACTGGATCCTTACTTTCAAATTTTATCTCAAATTTAGTATTTAACCATGTATGAGATGTGCAACTAAGAACTAGATCAGGTAAGTAAAACAGACATCAGTCGATATAATAATAAATACAATAGTAAGTACAGCAGTAACATAATCAGCATCATCATACATAATCACACTACGATGTGACGCACTGAACAAGGGTGCTCATGACCGAGAGCGGCGGCATCGATGTATATCCTGCAGGAGAAACCTGACCACACGACATATGCAGCACAAAGGCCACATATGGCAACCTTTTACAAAGCCCTCGCAAGGCCGACTCGATCTGCTGCTCCCGACAGAAGTCTTGGGCCCACAAAACACCCGGCCCAGCCGTCGTCCGTGGGTGGCTCCCCTCATTCCCCCGTAGCAGCAGGCGCCGATGTCGTCCCCACGATTGCTAAGCTACTCGGTTTACTGGCCCCCATAAAAAGCCAACATGTGAGTCAGTACGTTCAAGACTTGCTCAATAGGGCCAACAACGGTACGGTCCTTAATCGACACAGACGGGGCTACAGCACACAGGACCTCCAATGCCCTGCTACACAACCTACTAATCAACCCCCGTCCGGTCTCCAACAACCTAAATTCTGCTAGTACAATCCAGGGTGTCATGGTCCTACTATGCGAGTGGGACCTACCACTCGACTTCTACCGGTCACTAGCAACTAAGCATAGCAGCGCTAACGATCGACAAAAGATTAACATATTACTAACCACAGGCTAATCAAGGATAACCAAGAAGGGTAACCTAATGCAATTCTAAGGTCCCAATCAATTCATATAAACCTAGTGCACAATCAAACTAGACCTCAATCATAGTGATAAAATAAAAACGGAAACATAGGTCAGAATGCACCGGGGCTTGCCTTGGGCTGACTCGGGGTTAGTATACTCTCGACCAATCTCCTAGTAAGAATCCTCCTCCTGGACCTGCTCCGCACACGCACGTTGTTCACCTCCGATCCTATATGTTATGACAAAGTTATGTAAGTTAAATGCAATGCATAAGAGATATGCTGCAGTTTACAGATTTTAACTTAATAATTAAGTGGACATTCATTCACGAGGGAGAGCTAAACTGAGGTGGGTTCATCAGAGGGTCAGGTTCACCGATGACAGATTACAAATTGATTTACTTTGTATAGAATTTCCTCCTGAGAAAAGAAGGAATATTTCATTGATTAAACATGGGTTGCACAAATAAATTTCAGGACAGGAGACAAACTTGAATTATGGGTGTGTGTGACTTACAGCAGGTGACTACTGATATGATTAGCATTCTTGCAACAATTCAATGATTTTCTTATCAGGGATCATTTAGTACAGTTTAACAAGTAGTTAGCATAAGAAATCTATTTCACAAAACAGGACAGAGATTTTGGACTTGCAAACATAACTGAAGATGTGTGATTTTCAGAGCATATTGTGCATTTCTTAGAACCATTGCATGTACATGCTATGCACAGTTTAACAAGGAGAAGATGACATAAAGGATTTCTAACAGGAGCCTGAAAGGTATCTAAACTGAGTTAACATTTTTTATTGCTTAGATATAAACATGCAGAGCATAACAGAGTTGGTTTCGTAATTTTCTGAGATCCCACTGATTTTTGATAATTTTTGGAAGGACTGAGATTGACTAGTACTACAGAGATGCTAGCTAGCTTCTTGCTGCCTTCCCTGTACAACATGCATGGTCGACAAGCTCGCCAGGCACATGACGAACCATGGCAGCTCAAGCAACGCACAAGCAGGACAGAAGCTAACAGAGGAACTAAAGGCACAAGTGCAACACGAAGGCCTCACCGCAGTGCGCGGACAGCTCGGAGACGCGTCATGGCAGCGTGGCACCGTGAGATTCTAGGCGTCGGCTCCAGCGGCGTGCATGCAGAGGAACGCAGACCACGAGCACCACCTTGTGTGTGCTAGCTCATCAGGGATGACGCTGTAGGCGAGGATGGCTGGGCACAGGTGCTCGGAACGGCGAAAGACGCCGGCAGGAATACAAACCAATTCCTGAAACTTGCAGCTACCGATCGAGGTAGGGAAAAGATCAAACGGATGCACAAGTGAGTTAAGAAGGTTCCCATACAAGAAATCAAAAGGCGGCTCACCGTGGAGAGAGTATTTGACAGCGGCGTGTTTCCGGTTCAGTTGGGGAAAAGAAATTCGATCTCCTTGCTCATTGTGGGGATGGGGAAATGATGACCGGGAGGAGCTTCAAGAGCCTCTAGTGTAGCTCCTGTTGCAGCAGCTTGTGCGGAGATGGACTGTGGCGGCGGGGCAGCGAGCTTGGGCTCAGCTCGGCAATGGAGGAGGTGGTGGTCGGGAGAGGAAAAGAAATGGGGAAGGAAGCGACCTGGGGAGGCAAAGAGAATGCGGCTGGAGTGCTTGACAGGTGGGTCCCGGCGAGGATTTTCATTTACCAGACAGGATTTCTCCCCTCTCTTGTGCACACTAAACAAATTAGCAAACAAGCTTCAAAAATCACGAAACTTGGCAGGATTGTAGATTGAAATATGCTGAATCCAGTGGTGTAACATGCACATCTTGATTCCCAGTAGATTTCAAACTGCAGCTGGTCAAAGTATGACACTTTCTAAGCTTCTGGGATTTATTTGGGCATCTAAACGAATTTCAAAAAATCTTGGAAAAATCTTCACAACTCTCTTTTCAGAAGGGTTATCCAGGGAATTTTTGGTTTGGTCAAGTTGTTACTAAAAAGTTTGAGTTCCTTCATAAGCCTTGATTTGACAATTGTTTCAATATTTGATTTTGAATTTTGATTTGCTTCAGATTTGTGTTCTGTTCAAAAAGAGTTGATATCACGAGTTGGGCTCCAGTGACACGGGGTGTCACATCCAACCCATTCCCATCATCAGCTCCATCTTCATCACCTAACACGGTTGTGCTACTCCCATACCCAAGTATTTACTCACACCACCAAACTCATTTAACACATTTTCAAAAACAAGTGTGTGAGAGGTGTGGCAATGTAGAAACATTGCGAGGGGTCCTAAGCATTTCTATTAGCAAGGAAATTGTACCATCATAGAGATGATGGAACTGTCCTAGGGTTATCAAGGAGAGGGGTAAACAAGGGTAATCAAGGATTCTGGTATTTATGCCTATATAGTGGCATCATTATCAGCAAACAAGTAGGTCATAGCTACACAAGCAGTAAAATAACAAGCAATGCATATTACTAGAACAGGTTCTATAGGTGCGATGCGAAAACAATAGGTTCAATCATGATCAAGGAGATGTAGAGCTTGCCCGACAAACGCTTTCCTAATCTTCGAGTTCTGGGTCTTCGAACTCTGTTGTCGAAGTCGAGGTCTTCGAGTCTTTCCTTGGAGCTTGTATCTTCTGAATCTTTCTTGTAGCTTGGATTCTTTGGGTTCTTCTAGATCTTCCTCGGTTCTCGCGTAAACTAGCGTATAAAGATAAAGCGTATAAACAAACTACCGCAAAAGAAAATAAAGATCGGAAAAGAACCAGATAAGATCCAATTAAACTCTGATTAAGAACCAGAAGAATCCCAGTGAAGAACAAGTGATATGAATTATGTATGATGCAGCATATTCAATGCAGGGCATGTTATGCGTCATAAGTGATACACCTGGCCTTGTAAGGGCCATATTCACCTAGACAAGTTATTAGTTTCTTATGTTCTCTAATATATGAACATGGGTGTGTGGTTATGCATACGAGCTCTGCTAGTTGAACACCTTAGGGTGAAGATGATGAGATGCACATGATTGATTGATGGTGATTGCGTGCATATCTAATATGTAAGCTTCTATATTATTTCTATAAAAGAACATGCTTGATTGCAGGTGAAAGTGTATGCAGCGGGTGTACGTGATTATGCGTGATATGAATGCATGACTGCGGATAGAATGCCAAAATCGAATAAGGGCAAAAGGCAATTAAAATATGAACGAGCGTTAACTCCAATAAATCAATTGAAAGATCATTTATAAAAGAAGGTGATAAAACGATAAGACTTGATAAGGTATCGGTGGTAATATTGGAATAGGTGTTGGTGGCAGGGTTAGGTTTAAGATTGATTGAGCGAGGATTGATCAAAGCTAGGTTCGGAGTCGGACTCAGAATATAGAAGGTTACGACTTTTAGAAGCGATACCGCCTGAAAGATTTACTGTTAACGGGTAAATAAATGAATGTGCAGTACAGGAATGGAGCGGAATGTGAGTTGTTATGTGGGAGGTACTAGACGACTAGCACCACAGAATTGGTTAGGTCTTAGGTGAACATCAATCGTGACATGCGAGTTTGACCCCGCACGATTGCCGTTAAAAGGAATATATTAGGTCAGAGGGGTTTTTAGGACATTGATGATGTTTAGGTATGATGTGGGATTCCAATAGTAGTACCATGATGTACTACGCGTTTCTACGAATCCGTGAGCGCAAGAATCGCTCAAAATGGAGTTATGGTTGAAAAGATATCGATATTTAAAGATCTAGGGATTATTTGTAATTACAAAGGATTTATTTGTAATTACAGAAAGGATTTAAGGACTTGTTTGTAAGGTCAGAAAGTTCTAGGGACCTATTTATAATTATGGATAAGCTTGGGGTCTTTATGTAAAAAGGTGGGGGCTAAAACATAATTACAGAAAAGCTTAGGTACTTTTCTGTAAAAAGGTGGGGCTTAAACATAATTATAGAAAAGCTCGAGGGCTTATCTGTAAGATGTACAGGGCTGGGAAATTCCTGAGATTTACGGATTTATTTTTGTATAGGGAATGTTTTATTGCGCAGGGCTGACGCAATAAAGGAATAAAGGATTTTGGGAAAATAGGAAAACCGGTGGACCGGGTTCATGGACCCGTGGACCGGGTCCACGGCTCGGGCTCACGGTGTACCGTGGGCTGAGGCCGTACGGGCCGTTGGATCTTGATCGAGCGGCCTAGGGCAGAGGGGGCGCGGCGCGGTGGCCGGAACTTCGCCGGAGTTGCCTATACGGCGCTCCGGTTGGCCATTTGAGGAGGGGAAAGGACCGGAAGAAAGAGGAGGAGTTGGGGAATCTATTTGCGGAGCATATCGACGTCGAGCGGCGGTGAGACGGGCTGGCGACGACGAGAGGCGGCGGAGTTGCGGCGATGGTCGACGAGGTGCTCGTTCGAGGGGGAAGGGAGGAAGGGGAGAGGCGCGGAAGGGAGAGAGCGAGCCCGGGGGTCTCACCGAGGGGGCAACGTGGTCGGGGAGTGGCCGGAGAAGCTCGGCGAGGTGTGGGGTTGCCGAAACCCTAGCTACTCGAGGGCGGCGCGGCTCCGGGCGAAGGTGTGCACGGGGAGAGCTTGCCGGTGCAGGGCGTGTCTCAGAGGAGTTGGGGAGGAAGGAGAAAGAGGGCGGAGAGGCTCACTCTGGGCACGGGCTAGGCGGAGGTGGCCGGGAGCGGGTCGTCGGCGGCGAGGAGAGTTCGCCGGAACCCTAGCTTTGAGTCGGGGGGAGAGAGGGAGAGGGAGAGAGAGCTCACGGGAGGGAGAGGAGCGGCTTATTTTATGGACAGCGGTTTCGTGGCCGCAACGGTGTCGTCCGGCAACGCGGCGGGTCTTTCGGCGCGTGCGGCGGAGGCGGGTCGGGGAGGTAGGGGCCGGCGGACGGCGGCGCGCCGCGTTGGAGAAGACGACCGACAGCGCGGCCCCGCCTGTCGGTGGCTCGGAGGAGAGGGGCCGAGACGCTGGGCCGGGAGGAGGGAAACGGCCCGGGAAGGAAGAAAGGGAGAAGAAAAAAGGAAAAGATAAGTTGGGCCGGGCCAGGGAAAGGGTTTTCGGCCCGAAGGAGATTTAGGAAAAATAAATAGGCTTTTATTTTCCTGGAGTTTGCATTCGAATGAATTTCAAATTCAAACAAAAACAAAAACAAATCAAACATTCAAAATAAAGCCAATAAAATCCAGAAATGCACATGGTGAAGTTTTTGCAAGATTTCAAAATCAAAACTTTTTAAATTCATGTGTGTTTGATAAACTTGAGACAAATTTATTTATTTTGTTGTAAATTCAAAATGGATCATATTTTTAGTAGATTTAAATGAATGCAAACACTTGAGCACTTGTTTTATTATTTCAAAATTTCAAATTCAGCTAGGTTTGATTTATTTGGTGAATTTTATTTTCGAAAATCATTGGAAGGAAAGAGATTGGACAAAAATTTAAATTTGGAGTGATTTTTATTCCCTTTTTGATTTTTCTTTTCTTTTTCTTCTTGGCTCCAAAAGTGAGGGTATTACAGTGAAGCTACATGTCAAGGATTTTCTCCCCTTCATTTGCAAACATGACAAATACCAGGCTGGATGGAAAGGCTCACTAATGAATCATATGGCTAGAACAACTCTAGTGACCTCTGTACTATCACCACTCTCTACATATGCTATGGGCTCACTTGCTTTATTTGACACCACGATAGACGCAATGGTTAAGAGAAGCAGGGCCTTCCTTTGGGCCGGGGATAGTAAATGTAATGGAGGTCAGTGCAAGGTTGCGTGGGAGGATGTCAGTATGCCCAAGGAAAATGGAGGATTGGGTGTCAAAGACCTTGCCAAACAAAACACTTCTCTGTTACTGAAATTTCTTATTAAGTTTCATAGCTCAGAAGTTACACCATGGCTAGTTTGGATTCGGAACACATATGGATGGACTCCTACTCGTGACTTTGGTGATCATCTCCCTCACGCCACCCCCATATGGAGGGATATTTATAAGAATCTGCCGGCTTTTCGACAGGCGACGAAAGTTCATGTTGGAAATGGTGCGATGACGGCCTTTTGGGTCGATCTTTGGTGGGGCCCTATCACCATCGCTGAGGCTTTCCCTGCCCTCTTTTCGCACTCAAAAAGACCCAATATATCTGTACAGCAAGCCCTCTCTCAACCTTCATTATTTCTAGCGCTACAGCCTTGACTCACTCATGTGGCTGAATCTGAACTACAAGAACTACAAGCTCTAATGGAAAGTGTAAACCTTCAAGAAAACGTCCATGATTGCAGAGTCATGAGGAATGAAAACAAGCCCCCGACATCATCTAGACTATACAACTTGGAATTCAGTCAAGTTCCAGTGGATGCCTTCGCTTCAAACATTTGGGATAATTTTGCCCCTCCAAAGTGTAAGTTTTTCCTATGGCTTGCACATCGGCGGCGGCTAAGCACAAGAGATCGTTTGTTTAGACACAATATGAGAGATTCAGGAGAATGTCCTTTTTGCACTCAGAGTGAAGACATTGGACACCTCTTTCTTCGATGTCCTAGAGCGATCAGCATTTGGCATGCCCTCGGAATGCCTACCCCACATTCAGATAGCACCTTAGAGGAATTGTGGCAAAACTTGGGAGCTCTAAACTCAACCAAACCCAAGATTAGGAGTGCTGTTTTGACGGCAATTCTTTGGAACATTTGTAAATGTAGGAATGCAAAAATTTTCAGACATGAAGATGAATCCAACTCTTCAGTTGTTGCTCGCTGCATTGAGGACCTGATCTTATGGTCAAATAGATGTAGCCAACCTATAGATCGTGCTCTCATGATAGTTTGGTGTGAGAGTTTTTCTTCTTAGAATAGTAGTAGTAGTTTTTATTCTTCCCTTTTCTCTTGCAACCCTCTGTATTCACATTTTTGTAGCAAATTGTTTGTTTGCTACCTATGCAATAAAATGTTCAGGCAATCTCTAGAAAGAGTTGCCGTAGTTTCCTTCAAAACAAGATCGCGCGCATGTACACAGCATAAGAATTAAAACAAACGCAGGCTCCGATGCAAACTGCTAACTGCCCAAGTTCATGCGCAGCATTATTTTGATCTTTCAAAAAAAAAACTTTATTTCGTTCCCAGCCAATCTTCTTAACCTCCGGGCGCTGCAAGCCTTCGATTTCTTCGACAGCTTCTAGTATGATAGTATCAATGGTGCCATTAGGATCGATCACTGCCTCCAGAATTTAGCTTCAGCATAGCCGAGGTGCAGTCACCTTCAAGCAGAGCGCGGGAGGCGGATCCACCGGAAAAGAGCAAGGCTTGACCAAAGTGTCTCAACATTTTTAGATTTGGTAAAAGTCAAACTTTCTAAACTTTAACCAATAATATATGTAAAAATTTGAAATATAAAGAATTACAAACTAGGAAAAATCTAGCAATGCCATTTTCATATTGTCATTCTTAAGGATAATTTTGCTATTTAGAGTCAACGTTGGGAATGTTTGACTTTGACAAAACCAAGAAATGTACTATATCTTCTTGGACGAAGGGAGTCGCAGTGTTTGTTTTTCTCTGAAACATCATAACGGCGGACTGTCAGAAAAGGTTGACATGCTGTGTAGTTATGCAATGTATATCTTATTTGCCAATAGAATAACCTTTATATACCTGTACTTACTAGACTGTAATTGATTCTTTGTGCATGGTGGTAGATCAAATGAAAAGATATTGACAATAAGGTTGTGTTAAAAATATGTTTAATTGCTAAATTGGATGTGGTTTGCTTTGTTTCTTGGGAAAATTGCAAAAACCACTTTTAAGTCAGGGGGTTTTAATTCATATACCCACCTACAAAAAAAATTATGCCAGTCTTCCCCTACAAGTGTCCATTGGTTTTCATATCCCCCCTAATAGCTTTGACCGGGCGACATAATCGTATATGTTCTCCGATGTGGCTCCAGGTGGTCTATCATACCTCTATACTCTTTGATGTTGTGTAAACACATAGATATCGAAATGTATATGTTTAATTTTCTCTATTTTGTTCAAAGTGCCGTGACTAAGTTTTAACGTCGTTTCTGATAGCATGGTAATTTTTTACTGTGTAACATATGATTAGATTTAGATGATAACTACGCTATAGTGGAGCTACAGTGAAGCCTTAGAAGTAATCATAGAGGCCACATAAGAGCCATATCACCTGGTCAAAATTATCATGGGGGAATATGAAAACAAACGAACATTTATAGGGGGTGTGGGGGGGGGGGGGGGGGGGGGGACACTGACACAAAATTTCTTGTAGCTGGGTATATGAACCCTCTCCTGATATGTAGGTGGGTTTTTTGCAATTTTTCCTTGTTTCTTTTACCCGACCATGCAATTAAATATTTTTTTCAGATATTTTACATTGGGACAATAAAAGAGTAAACCAGTAAATACAAGTGTTGCACATTGAACGTATCACAGGAACAAATTTAGTCATTTGTATTATTTTTTTCTTTCCTTCTAATGTGTTACCATCCACAAGATGGATAATGTGTGATTATTTTTGAAATGGAATAGGTCATATAACTAAGATGGTAAGTGACTTTATATTAGTGGGTGCTCTTGAATTAGTATTACAGTAGTTAAAATGCTGACTAGCAGGGGCACTAAAAATTGATAAAAAATAAATTCAACATAAATAGATGTTAGTGATTCGAATGCATCTTCAAGTAAATAGGGACACAATTTTCTCGTACTTACCATACTTTTTTAGATACCTGAACCATCTAACATGTTATTTCCTTGGGAATCTTAGCACAATATCTCCAATTATATTTTAGTCAATAGTTTCTTTAGAGTATCAAATAGTTGTTTATTGCATAAGTTCTCAATCCTCTCTCTTATGCGCTTTTTTTTTTAGAAGTGATGTATGTGGTCCGTATTTGGGAAATGTTTGCTATTTTAGAAAGGGACTTCTTCAGCATACCCTCCCCGATCGCGTTATTTGAATAGGAAAGTGTAACGCCCTGCAAATTCACCTTTAAAATTCACAAATCAAATCAAAACTAAAATCGGAAGTTTTCAAAATCTTTTAAAAATCTTTCTCTCCTTCTCTGCATCTGGGTCGTTTCCAGCCCAATTTGTCATCCCTTTCTCTTCCGTCGGCCTGGTCTATCTCTCCTTTTTCCCTCTCTCCTTCGATCCAGCCCACTGCTACCTCCCAGCCCATCTAGCCCAACCAGCCCGTGCAGCCTTCTTCCACCTCCAGCACTGGAGCAGCACGCATGCGTGAAGAGCTTCACCAACCTCTCGACAAGCTTTTACTCTCCCAGCTGCCCGTCTACCACCTTTACTCCTCTGCCCGAGCTATCTCATCGCTCTGCACCGTCCAGCAGCTAGCGGACGCCGCAGGCTCGCGTCCCGTCGCTCCAAAGCCGCACGCCACGCCGTGCCGTTGCCTACTTGCAAGCACGCGCGCGCCCAGCCTTCACTCCGCCTGCTCGCCTCGTCCCATCGCCTGCGCCGCGCACTGCCGCTACGCGACGCACCGCCCCACGCGCCACTGCCCGTGCACAGCGCGTCAACTGCGCCATCGCCTCAGCCACCGAGCTCAGCTCGAGCTCTGCCACCGCTCTGCCCCGCCCCTGGCGTCAAGACCAGCCCCGCGGTGCACGCAAACGCCCACGCCCTGCTCTGCACGCCGCACAACGCCGGCGACCCGCGCACAGCGATCCCACTGTTGCCGTCGCGTCTGTCGAGCCGAGCCCAGCCCCGGCGAGCTCCCCGCCCGCCTATAAAAGGCGCCCTTTGAGCCTCGCCTCACCCCAGCCCCGCCGAGCCGTCGCACAGGTGAGCACCAGCCTGTCCCATGGCCGTCTCCCTCCCTCTCCCGAGCTAGCACCGAGCTCCATCAGCCATGGCCGCTCATGTTCTTCCCATCGCAGTAGCCGTTCCCCGCAGTTCCTCCCCAAATTGATGCCTCATTCGGATGCACCATAGCCTAATCCTTCGATTCCCCCACTTCCTGGCCTCCCTCCTGCCCCCTCCCCAGGTCGATTTGAGCATCTGGTGCTCGTCCATGAACGGGAGCAGAGGAGGAAGAAGACTCCTGTCTTCGATCTCTCTCTCTCCCGTAGTGCTTCTCTAGTGGGCCAAGGGAGCCCAGTTGTTAAACAATCCATTCAGCAGCAAATAAACCATCTGGCCCATATCCTTCTCCCGCAAGCCCAATTTCTTATGGGCTGGTCGACTTTGAGCCAGGCCCGTAAAGAAATATTCCCACGATTTTATTTTTCGGATTAATTCAATAGCCTCTACTGTAAATTCAATATCTTCCTCGTCCGAGCTCCGATTGACCTCATTCTTCCTCCTAAATTCATCTAAAACTGAGCTCTATCCATTTCTATCACTTTCATATTTTTCAGAGCTCATTTTCTATTTATTTGTATTTATTTATGTTTGTTTGCTTGTATGTTTGTGTGCCGGTTTCGTGTACCGTAGCGAACGGAGAGTACGAGGAGGAGGAGCAGGAACCAGGAGCCGGAGACTTCGAGCAGGAGATCCCCGAGGACGTCAACGAAGGCAAGTCACAATCCGTTCCCTTTTGATCATATTGCTCCTATATTTTATAAACACAACCCGTAGCAGCCATTTTATTGCATGAAATACTTGACCTGATGTTTGCAAAACCTTTGTGTAGTATGACCAAGACCACTTAGCCCTATATTACCTGTCCTAATTTATTCCCTGTGAAACCTAGGTTATCCATGTATGTACATTATTTACGCATGGATGATTGCCTTGTTATAGAATGCTTAGGACTGTGTATCACTAAATGCTTTACTTACACTTAGCTTTTGCAAATGTGAAACTGTGATTGGTGTTGTGTGGTAGTGGTAAGGTTGGGTGATAACTAAAGCTAAGATTGAATGAATGAACTTGGGTTAGAGCTGAGGCAATGGTGGTGATGATGATATTTATGGAAGATTAAGCGTCGCCTCTGTGGTGTGCTTATGACAAGTTTTATGGGAGGTGAACGCTGCCTCTGTGGTGGGTTCATGTTTGCGGAGATGATTGCCTTGGCTCGTATAAGGACCGAGTTGCTTGTGACATCCTACCTAGCCGTTTATCCAGTGCGACCACATTTCCGTGTATGCGGCACGGCTTAGTCTAAATCCCGCCGGCTAGTCTGTTAATCGCCCGGTGGCTGGAGATGCAATGGGAGCCCATGGAGAAGGTGGACGTGATGCAGACGTGTGCGACCCGGTTGAAGGCCTAGAAGAGGACAAGACCCCTGGATAACTCCCATGGCGATTAGTCGGGACGATGCTGTGATGGGTAATGGCTTTGTGAGTCTTCACACCCACGTCGCGGGTGGTTTGTGATGCACTCAGCTTGTGGGTACAGCGTACAACCTCTGTAGAGTGTTAAAATCTATTCGAATAGGCGAGTCCACGGTCACGGACATGGCTTTGGTTCGGTCCAAGAACTAGCATGGGGTGGGTACTTATCTCCTTGTTGGGTGAGTTGTTTTGAGAATAGGTCCGGCTTCCGCCGAAGGTTGTCGTGGACGGGGTGTCCGACAACGTAAAACTTGACCAACCCCATAATACTTAATGTGATGCTTTTGCTAAAACTGTTTTACAAACTGAACCCTTGCATGTGTAAAACTTGCTTTACTGCAATATTAAACCTGATGGCCTTTACCTTGCTACTGCCAAATGCATACATATATCCATTGTTGGTAGGGCAAGGGTTGCGACTTGCTGAGTACTCTTGTACTCATTCTTGCTTGCTCTTACAGAGGAAGATCCAGACTTCGTCGACGCTGACGGTGAGGAAGACGAATAAGCTTGGTCTCGTCCGCACCCGGGCTGCCTGTGGTTTAGTCTACCGCTTAGTTGCTTCCGCTATGGAGGACCTGGAATATATCTTCTGGGCCTGGTTCTGTGTGTTTTTAGTTTATTTCCTTATGTTATGTTGTTATCTATCTCGACCCCTGCCAGGTCGCGACTTGTAATATCACCTGTTGTAAGACTTGATTGTACCAGCGACTGATCCAGGGACTGGTATAATAAAGTGTTTAAGCTCCTGTAATAACAGGGGTGCTTCAGGTGGTATCAGAGCCGTGCTTGGCTGTAGGACGTGACCAGTAGGCTTGGACGTGAAAATTATTTTGCAAAAACTATTTTACAAAACTTCTTAAGCTCTTTCCCCCTCTATTGCAAAGATCTTATTTAATCCCTCCTCTACAGATGGAAGAAGATGGATGGGTGACTGACTACTGCTTGGAGACCCCTGGCTTCCCAAAGGTGCTACGTGATGCCATGGTCAGACTTGGCATTATGGAGCCTGCTGAGTATGTCGGAAGAGAGTATGAAGAGTTTGGCACTGAGCGCTGTGAAGTCACAATTCACATTGGAGCAAGTGTTGACCACCCAGAGATGAAGCCATGGAACGTGACTACAGTTGGGTCACGATTCCCCGACACCTATCAAGCAGTGGCACGCAAGGCCCTTCGGTACTTGTGCCAGATGTATGAAAGGCCCGTCGGTCGCTCGCCAATGAGGTTTTTCCCTCCCATGGAGAGAAACCGCCCCACTTGGCTTGCAAGGATGAGAACAATAGAAGGCCTGGGAATGAGTGAAAGGGACCCCACAGTGGTTGCCATGACTCGTTATCTGCTCGCCTTAGATGAGCTGTATGACGGGACAGCAGCCAGACTGCGAAGGTGCACCATTCGAGCTGAAGAAGCTGAGACACGAGTTAGGACCCTCCGTGTCCAGCTAGCTGAAGCCAAAGCTCGTGAAGCAGAAGCAGAAAGTCGTGTTGTTGCTGCCACAGAAGCCTTGAAGTCAGCAGAAGACCGCTACAACAAGCTAGTCGGCACTGCCTACTTACTGGGCGTGCCCACTGCAGGACCCTGCATATCCCTGGAGTAGGAGAACGTCCTGTTCTGGATGGAATTCCTATCTGCTCTGCTGGAAGCAAAATCAAGAGGAAGTACGCAGAAGATCTCCCTGCACCACCACCCTCTGAAGCAAATGGTGAAGATGGAGAAAAAGAAGAAGAAGAAGAAGAAGAGCCTCTACCTTTAACCCAGCCCTTTCCAAAGGAGAGTGAAGATCACATCTCCATTGCTTCGGATGAAGGTTCCCCAGCTAGAGACCTGGAAGACCCGGCGAACCTCATGGATGCCCAAGACCCGTGAGTGTCCATGAAGTTGAAGATCCAATCATCGTGGGATGAAGCTACCGGTCCGAGTTCAAGAAAGCAGCCGTAGTAGAATGTACCCCGAAGTCCTTAGTTTACCCTTTGTATCCCTGGTGTAACCGTTAGTAGCCTTTCGCTGGTGTTGTACCCCTGTTGTTTTAATAGATCTGAGTGCTGCTTGTTTGTGTGAATTGCTTGTGTGTGCCAGCAAGGCCCTTGTGCCCTGCGCCCCTTTTATAAAAATAATAACAAAGAGAAGTAAATAACAACATAAAGAAGACCTTAAAACCCGCTCTCGTCTAATGCTCTTCCCCTTTATCCTCAAACAGATGCCGCCAAAGCGCTCTATCAGGATCCAGCAGCGCAACCGGCGCCAGCCAAACAACAACCGTAGGCAGGAAGAAGAAGTGAACCAAGATGGAGAAGTTCAAGCTGAGAACTCCAACCATGGACAGCCGCCTAACCCTCCACTCACCACCCTAGTGGAAGTTATGGCACAGCAGACACGTCTGTTGGAGGCACTTGTGCAGAACAACAACAACAACAACCCACGCCGTCAGCAGCAAGCACATGGTTTTCAGAGTAAGATGGCTGAGTTTGTCAGAATCAAGCCACCAACCTTTGGAGGATCTGAAGACCCACTTGAAGCTGATGACTGGTTAAGGAACATTCAGAGGAAGCTTGATGCTATCAACTGTGAGGGTAGAGACAGAGTTCTCCTGGCATCCCATCAACTCACCAGGACAGCCTTAGCTTGGTGGGAGAACTACTGTGAAGCCGCTGATGATGCCGCTACCATCACTTGGGATGAGTTTGTGGAAGAATTCCGCCGCTACCATGTTCCAGAAGGTACTATGCAGCTCAAGGCAGATGAGTTTCGCAAGCTGAAGCAAGGAAGCATGTCTGTTAATCAGTACATCCGCAAGTTCATTGAACTTTCTCGCTATGCTCCTGAGGAAGTTTCAACTGACCAGAAGAAGCAAAACAAGTTCAAGAAAGGTTTATCAGGAGAGTTAGGAACCCAGATGACCCCTCACATCTATCCTGACTTCAACACCCTGATGAACCAGACCATCCTGACTGAGGAAAGAATGACAGAGATGTCCAAAGAGAAGAAGCGCAAGTTCGCAGCTCATGAAGTCCGTCAGCAGGAAAGATTCCAGAGGCCTAGGAACTCCAACTATCAAGGCCAGAAGAGTCAAGCCCCAATGCAGTTCAGGACCCCAGCTACTGTCTCTCGTCAGCCCAACTTCCCTCAGAAGAGTCAGAACAACACCAAGACCCAGCAGTACAGCAGTGGTCAAGTGACTAACCAACCCAAAGCTTGCTTCAACTGTGGTGATCTTAGCCACTTCATTGCCAACTGTCCCCACAGGAACAAGCCAGCTGCTTCCATTCAGTCCAACACTGTGAATGGACCAAGGATGTCTGGAGCTACTCGTGGAACTACCCACATCTCCAACAACCAGCCAGCAAGGACCCAGCAGTCCTTCGGACGTGCCCGCGTCAACCACATCAATGCTCAGGAAGCTCAGGACGCACCCGGAGTTGTGCTTGGTGAGTTCCTTGTTGAATCAATTCTTGCAACAGTTTTGTTTGATTCTGGAGCATCGCACTCTTTCATATCATCAAGTTTTGTGGAAAAACATAAAATACCTACAGTGTTGCTTAAAACCCCCTTAATAACCCGATCACCCGGAGCTGACATCAAGTGTCACTTGGGTTGTTCTCGGATAAGAATCACCCTAAGTGGGGTAGCCTTCCTAGCTAGTCCAGTGGTACTAAAATCCAAGGGAATAGATCTAATCCTTGGAATGGATTGGTTAACAAAGCATGATGGTGTAATAGCATGTTCAGACAGAACAGTTAAAGTGACCAACCATGAAGGAATCAGAGTAGTCTGTCAAGCCCTTGGAAGTAAGCCTGACCCGATGGTGTTTGCCATGGAAACTAAGACTGTAGAAGAAGTGCCAGTGGTAAATGAGTATCCAGATGTGTTCCCTGAAGAATTGCCTGGAATGCCACCAGATAGGGATATTGAGTTCATCATTGACCTTATCCCCGGAACTGCCCCAATAGCCAAGCGACCCTATCGCATGGCTGCTGCAGAATTAGCAGAGCTCAAGGAGCAGTTGAGAGAACTCCAAGAGAAAGGATACATCAGACCCAGCTCTTCACCTTGGGGAGCACCAGTTCTGTTTGTCAAGAAGAAGGATGGAAGTATGAGGATGTGTGTAGATTACAGATCCTTGAATGAAGTGACCATCAAGAACAAGTATCCTCTGCCCAGGATTGATGATCTGTTTGACCAGTTAAAAGGAGCTAAGTACTTCTCCAAGATTGACTTAAGGTCTGGGTATTATCAACTAAAGATTAGAGAAGCAGATATACCAAAGACAGCTTTTGTATCCAGATATGGCCAGTATGAGTTCACAGTTATGTCCTTTGGATTAACCAATGCACCTGCATACTTCATGAATCTCATGAACAAGGTCTTTATGGAGGAATTAGATAAGTTTGTCGTTGTCTTCATAGACGACATACTAATCTATTCTAAGAGTGCCGAAGAGCACGAGCAACATCTGAGAGTAATTTTGGAAAAGCTCAGAGCTCACAAGTTGTATGCTAAGTTCAGTAAATGTGAATTTTGGCTTGAGAAAGTTGCCTTCCTTGGCCACATTCTGACAGCCGAAGGAGTTGCCGTAGATCCAGAGAAAGTTGAAGCAGTCACACATTGGCCGCAACCGACAAATGTGTCAGAAATCAGAAGCTTTCTTGGATTGGCGGGTTATTACCGCCGATTCATTGAAGGATTTTCCAAGATAGCAAGACCCATGACAGAACTTCTCAGGAAAGATAAGAGATTTGAATGGACACAGCGTTGTGAAAGAAGCTTTCAAGAGTTGAAGAGGAGACTGACAACTGCACCAGTGTTAGTCTTACCGGACATTCATAGAGATTTTGTCGTCTACTGTGATGCATCAAGACAAGGTTTGGGATGTGTTCTAATGCAAGATGGTAAAGTTGTTGCATATGCATCAAGGCAGTTGAAGTCTCATGAGCAGAATTATCCAACTCATGATCTGGAGTTAGCAGCAGTAGTGCATGCCCTCAAGATTTGGAGGCACTACTTGATTGGAAACAAGTGTGAGATCTACACAGATCATAAGAGCCTGAAGTACATCTTTACTCAGCCAGACCTGAACCTCAGGCAAAGAAGATGGTTAGAGTTAATCAAGGATTATGATTTGGAGATCCACTATCATCCTGGAAAAGCAAATGTTGTGGCAGATGCCTTAAGCAGAAAAGCCTACTGCAACCACCTCATGACCCACAACGATCAACTGCTAGCTGAGATGAAGAAGCTGAACCTGCAGATAGTACCTCAAGCTTGTGCTAATAATTTGAGTGTGCAACCAACACTAGATGACAAGATTAGACAAGCCCAGCTCAAGGATCAGGAGTTAATGAAGATCCGTAAACACACCGGAGAGGATAAAGCCCCAAACTTCAGAGTGGATGATAAAGGAACCCTTTGGTATAAAGACAGGATCTGTGTACCTCAGAACGGACAGTTTCGAGAGTTGATCATGGATGAAGCCCACAACTCAGCTTATTCCATCCACCCAGGGTCTACCAAGATGTACCTGGATTTAAAGGAAAAATACTGGTGGAATGGAATGAAGGCAGATATAGCCAAGTTTGTTGCAGAATGTGATGTCTGTCAGAGAGTCAAGGCAGAACACCAGAAGCCTGCAGGACTGCTCCAGCCGTTACCAATTCCAGTATGGAAATGGGATGAAGTAGGCATGGATTTCATAGTTGGTTTTCCTAAAACAAAGAAGGGATATAACTCTGTATGGGTAATAGTGGACCGACTCACCAAAGTCGCTCACTTTATTCCTGTACGAACCAACTATGGAGGAGACAAGCTAGCACAGTTGTACATTGACAACATAGTGAAGCTGCATGGAGTGCCTAGCAGAATTGTCTCTGATAGAGGTACCCAATTCACCTCAAGGTTTTGGAAAAGCTTACACTATGCTCTGGGAACAAAGTTGGATTTCAGCACTGCTTATCACCCTCAGACTGATGGTCAGACAGAGAGGATCAACCAAATCCTGGAAGATATGTTGAGGGCTTGTGCCCTAACCTATGGCAAAGACTGGGAGAAGAGTCTCGCTTATGCAGAGTTCTCATACAACAACAGTTATCAAGCAAGCCTTAAGATGTCACCTTTTGAAGTGTTGTATGGCAGAAAATGCAGGACACCTCTCATGTGGTCTGAAGTTGGAGAGCGTTCCCTCACAGGACCGTCCATCATTAAAGAGGCAGAAGAAAAAGTTGCAGAAATCAGGGAAAAACTGAGAGAAGCACAGTCTCGTCAGAAGAGTTATTCAGACAAGAGACGAAGGGATTTAAGCTTTCAAGTTGGAGACTATGTGTACCTTAAGGTTTCCCCAATTAGAGGTACACGTTGTTTCCAGGTCCGTGGCAAGTTAGCACCACGCTACGTCGGACCCTACCGAGTGTTGAAGAAGATTGGTACAGTGGCCTACAGGATCGAGCTACCACAAGAGTTAGCAGATGTGCATAATGTCTTTCATGTGTCACAGCTCAAGAAGTGCTTGAGAATCCCAGAAGAGCACGTCTCTGTGGAGACCTTGGACTTGCAGGATGACCTTCGTTATCGGGAAGTGCCAATTAAAATCTTGGATGTAACAACCCGTCAGACCAGAGGATCAACAGTTCGTTTGTGTCGTGTTCAGTGGAGTCGGCACACAGAAGCAGAAGCCACTTGGGAGCGAGAAGATGCTTTGAGGAAGGAGTACCCCCATCTCTTTGAGGATCAGCTTGAATCTCGGGGACGAGATTCCTTTAAGGGGGGTAGGTTTGTAACGCCCTGCAAATTCACCCTTAAAATTCACAAATCAAATCGAAACTAAAATCGGAAGTTTTCAAAATCTTTTAAAAATCTTTCTCTCCTTCTCTGCATCTGGGTCGTTTCCAGCCCAATTTGTCATCCCTTTCTCTTCCGTCGGCCTGGTCTATCTCTCCTTTTTCCCTCTCTCCTTCGATCCAGCCCACTGCTACCTCCCAGCCCATCTAGCCCAACCGGCCCGTGCAGCCTTCTTCCACCTCCAGCACTGGAGCAGCACGCATGCGTGAAGAGCTTCACCAACCTCTTGACAAGCTTTTACTCTCCTAGCTGCCCGTCTACCACCTTTACTCCTCTGCCCGAGCTATCTCATCGCTCTGCACCGTCCAGCAGCTAGCGGACGCCGCAGGCTCGCGTCCTGTCGCTCCAAAGCCGCACGCCACGCCGTGCCGTTGCCTACTTGCAAGCACGCGCGCGCCCAGCCTTCACTCCGCCTGCTCACCTCGTCCCATCGCCTGCGCCGCGCATGCCGCTACGCGACGCACCGCCCCACGCGCCACTGCCCGTGCACAGCGCGTCAACTGCGCCATCGCCTCAGCCACCGAGCTCAGCTCGAGCTCTGCCACCGCTCTGCCCCGCCCCTGGCGTCAAGACCAGCCCCGCGGTGCACGCAAACGCCCACGCCCTGCTCTGCACGCCGCACAACGCCGGCGACCTGCGCACAGCGATCCCACTGTTGCCGTCGCGTCTGTCGAGCCGAGCCCAGCCCCGGCGAGCTCCCCGCCCGCCTATAAAAGGCGCCCTTTGAGCCTCGCCTCACCCCAGCCCCGCCGAGCCGTCGCACAGGTGAGCACCAGCCTGTCCCATGGCCGTCTCCCTCCCTCTCCCGAACTAGCACCGAGCTCCATCAGCCATGGCCGCTCATGTTCTTCCCCATCGCAGTAGCCGTTCCCCGCAGTTCCTCCCCAAATTGATGCCTCATTCGGATGCACCATAGCCTAATCCTTCGATTCCCCCACTTCCTGGCCTCCCTCCTGCCCCCTCCCCAGGTCGATTTGAGCATCTGGTGCTCGTCCATGAACGGGAGCAGAGGAGGAAGAAGACGTCTTCGATCTCTCTCTCTCCCGTAGTGCTTCTCTAGTGGGCCAAGGGAGCCCAGTTGTTAAACAATCCATTCAGCAGCAAATAAACCATCTGGCCCATATCCTTCTCCCGCAAGCCCAATTTCTTATGGGCTGGTCGACTTTGAGCCAGGCCCGTAAAGAAATATTCCCACGATTTTATTTTTCGGATTAATTCAATAGCCTCTACTGTAAATTCAATATCTTCCTCGTCCGAACTCCGATTGACCTCATTCTTCCTCCTAAATTCATCTAAAACTGAGCTCTATCCATTTCTATCACTTTCATATTTTTCAGCGCTCATATTTTATTTCTTTTGTATTTATTTATGTTTGTTTGCTTGTATGTTTGTGTGCCGGTTTCGTGTACCGTAGCGAACGGAGAGTACGAGGAGGAGGAGGAGCAGGAACCAGGAGCTGGAGACTTCGAGCAGGAGATCCCCGAGGACGTCAACGAAGGCAAGTCACAATCCGTTCCCTTTTGATCATATTGCTCCTATATTTTATAAACACAACCCGTAGCAGCCATTTTATTGCATGAAATACTTGACCTGATGTTTGCAAAACCTTTATGTAGTATGACCAAGACCACTTAGCCCTATATTACCTGTCCTAATTTATTCCCTGTGAAACCTAGGTTATCCATGTATGTACATTACTTACGCATGGATGATTGCCTTGTTATAGAAATGTGTAGGACTGTGTGTCACTAAATGCTCTACTTATACTTAGCTTTTGCAAATGTGAAAACTGTGATTGGTGTTGTGTGGTAGTGGTAAGGTTGGGTGATAACTAAAGCTAAGATTGAATGAATGAACTTGGGTTAGAGCTGAGGCAATGGTGGTGATGATGATATTTATGGAAGATTAAGCGTCGCCTCTGTGGTGTGCTTATGACAAGTTTTATGGGAGGTGAACGCTGCCTCTGTGGTGGGTTCATGTTTGCGGAGATGATTGCCTTGGCTCGTATAAGGACCGAGTTGCTTGTGACATCCTACCTAGCCGTTTATCCAGTGCGACCACATTTCCGTGTATGCGGCACGGCTTAGTCTAAATCCCGCCGGCTAGTCTGTTAATCGCCCGGTGGCTGGAGATGCAATGGGAGCCTATGGAGAAGGTGGACGTGATGCAGACGTGTGCGACCCGGTTGAAGGCCTAGAAGAGGACAAGACCCCTGGATAACTCCCATGGCGATTTGTCGGGACGATGCTGTGATGGGTAATGGCTTTGTGAGTCTTCACACCCACGTCGCGGGTGGTTTGTGATGCACTCAGCTTGTGGGTACAGCGTACAACCTCTGCAGAGTGTTAAAATCTATTCGAATAGCCGAGTCCACGGTCACGGACACGGCTTTGGTTCGGTCCAAGAACTAGCATGGGGTGGGTACTTATCTCCTTGTTGGGTGAGTTATTTTGAGAATAGGTCCGGCCTTCCGCCGAAGGTTGTCGTGGACGGGGTGTCCGACAACGTAAAACTTGACCAACCCCATAATACTTAATGTGATGCTTTTGCTAAAACTGTTTTACAAACTGAACCCTTGCATGTGTAAAACTTGCTTTACTGCAATATTAAACCTGATGGCCTTTACCTTGCTACTGCCAAATGCATACATATATCCATTGTTGGTAGGGCAAGGGTTGCGACTTGCTAAGTACTCTTGTACTCATTCTTGCTTGCTCTTACAGAGGAAGATCCAGACTTCGTCGACGCTGACGGTGAGGAAGACGAATAAGCTTGGTCTCGTCCGCACCCGAGCTGCCTGTGGTTTAATCTACCGTTTAGTTGCTTCCGCTATGGAGGACCTGGAATATATCTTCTGGGCCTGGTTCTGTGTGTTTTTAGTTTATTTCCTTATGTTCTTCTGGTATCTCAATCGACCCCTGCCAGGTCACGACTTGTAATATCTCCTGTTGTAAGACTTGATTGTACCAGCGACTGATCCAGGGACTGGTATAATAAAGTGTTTAAGCTCCTGTAATAACAGGGGTGCTTCAGAAAGTCATGCGTATTTTGTCCCTCCATGAGCGTCTCTTGTCATTCCAGGTGTTCGAGCTTGAGAGAATAGTTGATTCAGCTTCCTGTTTGAACATCTAAAAGTTTGGGCGTGAGCGTGACAAGTGAAAATTTTTCAAAGGTGTAACTTCAATGATGGCAGACTTGTGCTGGTGGACAATAAATGCATTGATACTTCGGAGTTGTAATAAACTAATATGAGTATATTACTACAGAGGGATGATTGTCGGGAAATGCAGAGCTTTTATGAATAAGCCCTATCTTCAGTATGTTGCATTTCCTGTTCATGTGGAAGTTGATTAATTATATTTGTTTGGCAACAGTCAACAACTTAATAATATTCACAATCAGGAGTTTATCGAGATCTTTAATTTTATCATGATAATAATTCTTTTCCTTTTATTATGTGAACTACAGTATGCCTTGCAGCCAACTTGATCCATTCCATAATTTGTGTTATTGCTTTTTTGAAAGAGACACAAAGAGTTACAAAGCTTGTTGAGAGAAGTAGATCATGCAACAACCTAATTTACATGGTTACACAACCAAATCAAAAGTTATCCTTAATTCTGTTGAGAACTTGTTTCTTTACATACAGAGTTGATGCCAGATTAGTATTATGAATAATAGTGGACAGTGAAG
The DNA here is from genome assembly GCA_007726485.1 of Eragrostis curvula. Lineage (NCBI taxonomy): Eukaryota > Viridiplantae > Streptophyta > Magnoliopsida > Poales > Poaceae > Eragrostis > Eragrostis curvula. Next base: position 44,285 of record RWGY01000935.1, on the reverse strand, counting down.
CATTTTGCGATAGAAGAAATATACGATTATTGCAATCCCTGTCCTATTCAAGAATACTTTCTCAACCCACGCTGTGCCTGTGTTATGTTGCAGAAAAATAACATGCGAGAATCAAAGATACAATTAGAACATTCATATAAAACACATATAACCTATAAATTAAATCCAAGATGGTTCCATATGTTTCATGTCTCAACTCATATTGCAGATTTCTCAATGTTCTGACGTGGCTTCATACTGTTGACTAATCATTTCCTGTCTCTTGCCACGGCTTCAACCATATTCTTGCTCTTGCGCTTAACTTGAATAATGGAGATTTTAAAGAATCATTCTTACTTGTGTGAAATATATAGGCTTGCTCTCATCAAAGGAAATGGAGCTCTACCACGCAGCTCTGACCCCTGAACACACTCATACTCTCTCTTCGCCAAATTATATTATTTGACTGTGATGTCAAAAGTGTGTGAAAATAAAAGGGCACAAAAAACATAAGTTTATTGGTTAAAACATTTACTAAAATCCTGCAGGACACAACCTCTACAAGGGGTGGCATGGATTTAGCAATCTACAGAAAGAGTTGCGGAAATTGTTAATTGAGTTATTGCCTCCTTTTCTTGCAGGCTTCTCCCGAGGACAGGTAACTTGGCAATTCAGTGGCAATCTTAACAGAGTCCAAACTGAACAAGTGTGGTTCCTTGGAATAATCAGTGACTTCTAGTAGAACCTTCTTCTTCATATCAATCTCAACCATGTATCTTCTTTTAGTGGATCTGGAAATGATGTGATCCTCCTCGACCACGAAGCATACTGCGTTTGGGTTTTCCATGTTAATGATGGGAAACACTAGCTCGACATGGGGGAACCGGTTCTTCGAATCCAGCGCCCAGATATCTTCAGCATACAATCTCTCATCTCTCCTCCATGTGACACCGCCGTCACGCAAGGACCAGATAGTGATCCAAAATTTGCCGGTCCGCTTCCTATGCCCCACTTTAGAGTAGGTGCTTCGCTGGTGGTCGACACTGACAAACTTGAGACAGGAGCTGGTGACACACAAGTTACGGGTGGTATCAGGGTATCCTGGGCCACCGTTCTCCTCCATGTCGGAAGGGTCTTTACGTAGTGGATCCACAGGAAGTGGCACGTACCATAGATCCGGCTTCTTCTCAGGACGGGCCATGTCCACGAAAATTAACCCTTGGTAATAGTCGACCCAGATCAAGTACCGGTTGCGGTAGGGCACAACCGCATCGGTCGACCACCAGTTCAATTCATGGCCCCTCTTGGTGCCACGGATATCCAGGTTCTTAAAGACCATCCACTTGTCAGACCCGGACCACAGTACGTGGAGGTCGAACTTCCTTGCTGGTCCACAACCATAGTCACGCTGCGATTCAGGACACTCCCTTCGAAGATCAGCAACAACAAAAGACGCGTCCTCCTTGGTGCTGGACCTGGTCGACAGGATTCCGGTGAGTCCCCTTCTCATAAGGTGCTGTACTCGGCGGCCTGTGATCATTTGTTTCCCGTAGTATTGCACAGGTAACAGCAACAGCGATGGTTTCCCGCAGCTCGTCCTGTAGAGGAAGTAGTCGACGGGTGGAGGATCAAACGTGGAGCGTGAATCCAACTCGAACAGCACAACGTCTCCGTGCGCGGTGAGGACTTTAACGTCGGACCGGATCATGGGCTCCGTCGGACGACGGGGCCGTTGCGGCATGTCGACGGCGAGGAAGGAGATCCTAGGAGGCTCCATGAACACAAAGGAGACGCTGATCAACTCGCCGGTGGAGGACAGGGACATGGCGCGGTCGCCATTGGAGTCATCGTCCCGGGCACCTGATTCGTGAAGAATCACCCAGGTGGGATGTGATGCCTGCGAACAGGACGATCGCTTAGATCGCCGGTGGCCAGGCACCTCCGTTTTCCTGGTCGACGGCATGGTGGTTGGATGCGAGGCGAACCAATGCGGGGTCGATCGCCGTCACAAAAATAAAGTCCAGTTGAACCGGAAAAGGTACATATTCACCTGTTTGTTCCCTTGTGGAAAAGTCCGGTTCGTTTTTTTTATAAAGTCGGTTCGATTGAGACTTGGGACCTGCCTTCAACAAGGAATTTCGCAGACACGAGTAATTTAGGAGGTTCCATCAACCGATTTTGTACCACTGGTTTGAATGGTACAGATTTTTTGGGGTGTTGCGAAAATTGTAGTCGATCTAGTCTAGCTCTAGGGTGCCACAACCTTAATTTTTGTGCCTATCAAGTTTTGTATGGATATTTACAAGTTATTTGGGATAAGGGCCTAGGTACCTTGCCATGTCATATATATCTTCGCATGAAGTATAAAAGCAGGCACTCTGCAGCGTCCCAGGTCGATCAAGCAGGTAGCAGCATCCATCTGTGTTCCATTATTTTGTTAGGTTTATGGTCATTAAAAACTATTACGCTATCTCTAAAGTGGCGGTGGGCAAGTGACCTACAGTTTTGGGAGGCATATGCTATCTCCAAAATGGAGTACCAAATAATCAAGTGATAGGTTCTCCAGCGAGTTCAGGGCTTTGAAGAGGAAGGGCATGGCAGTATACGTTTTCCGGTGGATCCTTGCGGTCACACTCCACTTGTCACTTCAGTAGGGCGTAGGTTCAGTTTATCTTCCACAGTTTGGTAAATAATTTGTGAGAGAAAGTCTTAATGACTTTGTCTGCTACGGGTAATTTACTTTTGAATCGTAGTGTTGACTAATCTCCTCAATGTCTGGCTTAAGCCATATCATTGCCCTTCCACTTCCATTTAAAAAGTGTAAACACTGTAAACAAACGCTCACAGTCCTGCGAAATAGACGGGCTTGCTCCTGTCCCACGAGCTGGAGCTCTACATAATGGGGCTTAACACGCTCATTCTCGTTCATTCAAGAAAAAAAAAAAGCTCAGTCTTGCTCGTCTCATTTAGTAATAGTCGTATAGAGTGGATTACATACAAACATGGTCAATTGGGATGTTATTCCCTTCTTTTCTTGCACGGTTCTCCAGCGTACCGGTAATGTGGCAATTTAGTGGCAATCTTGACGGAGTCCAGTCTGAACAAGAGGCGTTCCATGGAATAATCAGTGACCGCTAGTAGAACCTTCTTTTTGATGTCTATCTCAACCATGCATACTCTGTTACTGGAGTCCGGAGTGTAACAATCGTCATCCGCCACAAAGCATATGGCGTTTGGGTTTTCCATGTTAATGACAGGAAACTTTGGCTCCACGTGTGGGAAACGATTTTTAGAATCGAGGGCCCAAAGATCTTCGGCATACAATCTTGCATCTCTCCTCCATGTTACACCATCCTCACGCAACGACCAGGTGGTGACCCGGAACGTGGAGGTCCACTCCCAGTACCTGACTCCAAAGTTGCTCCTGCGCTGGCGGTCTACACTGACAAACTTGATGCCTGAGCGGGTGGCACACAAGTTACGGGAGGCTTTAGGGCACTTTCGGCCATCCGTGGAATCCCACTCGTTGGAGTTGGAGAACTCTTTCGGCGGATTCACAGGAAGCGGCACGTACCGGAGATCAGGCTTCTTCTCCGGACCGGCCATGTCCGCAAAGATGATCCCTCGGTAATAGTCTACCCAGAGCAGGAACCGGCTGCGGTAGGGCATGACCGCGTCGGTCGACCACCAGTACAAGTCACGTCCGCCGTTGGCGCCGTGGATGTGTAGGTTCTTGAAGACCATCCATTTGCATGACACGGACCACAGTACGTGGATGTCAAACTCTCTCAATCCTTGGTTATTACACCATCGGTCCTTGGATTCAGGATACGTCGCCACAAGATCAGCCACGACGAACGACGCGTCCTGATTATCCATGCTGCTGCTACCGGATGACAGGATGCCCGTGCTGTCCGGTGTCAGGAGGAGCTGCCTTGGACGGCCGTCGCACGTTTGCTCCCCGCAGTAGTACTGCAGAGGTAACAGGAGCAGTGACGGCCGCTCCGAGGCGCCGCAGCTCGCCTTGTAGACGAAGTGGTCGTAGGGAGCAGAGTCTGACTCGGACATGGCGCGAGGATTCACCTGGAATAGCACGACGTCGCGGTGCGCGGCCACGACCATCACGTCGGACAGGATCGTCGTCGTCGACGGAGTCGACGGCGGTTGTTGTTGCGGGAGGTCGACGGTCAGGATGGAAATCCGTGGCGGTTCAACGAGCTTAACGGAGACGCAGATCTGCTCGCCGGTGGAGCTCAGTGACATGGCCCGGTCGCGGTTGGAGTCAGAGTCATCGTCCCGGCAGGCACCGAATTCGTAAAGAATCGCCCAGGTGGGATGGGAGGCCGGCGGGCAGGATGACCGCTTAGACGGCCGTTTGCCGGGCACCTCCGTCTCCCTTGTCGTCGGCATGACGGTAGCTAGTATGTGAGTCGGCCAGGGAAGATTGCCTTGATCGCAGGTGGCCGCTCACCTCGAAGTCGAGGCCGGTATAGCAGAAAATTGCAGGCAGAAAAGTAGAATCGAACGGCCGGTACATATTCGTCGCTTCGGCTTGAGAGAAGTCCGAATCGTTTTTTAAGTCGGTTCCGTTTGGATTTCGAACCATTGTTAGTAAAGGAATTTCGCCCAAGAAAACATTGAGTGGAAATAAAAAAATTCTGTGATTTAGCTGGAATCGTATCAGTGCAATTACTGCGGCCATGTGCATTCGAACTAGCCCATCATATTATCCTTTGATACGGTAGATCAAACTTAATGACGAATGAATGTCTATATACCACCATATAAGGCGTCAAGAGTGTTAGCACAAAGTGTATGGATTATCGAAAAAAATCGCATACAAATAAATAATTGGATGTATCCACCAACACATAAAGAGATGAGCAGTTCTTCATAGGTCTAAAAAAATGTTGTTAGCTTAAAAATTTGTAAGCTGTTTACACGAGCTAATGCCTAATTTTCTTGCAAACAAATTGACATCGGACAAACAACTACTATTACGGTTTCTTTATAGGTCCGAACCTACTCACAATTTTTTGTATTCATGGATGTCTAAGGTTTGTTTGTAAAATATGTCAATTATTGTTAGCAACAGTGATTGGGAGCAAACCAGCAGCCAAATGATAATGGGACCAAGTGGAGCATCAGATATTTCTTCTTCGCCTCAGACATCGAGCCATATCGTTATTCCATTTTAGATAGTCAGATGTCCTTAATTCTGAATAGAATTTTTTTACCTCTGTATCCACAGAACAAAAACTAGAATGGTATTACGAACAGAGGGCAGAAGGCATTTTGGAATGAAAAATTACTGCTCTCTCTTAACCTCATTCATATTCTACAATCTGATAAAGTTTATTTGAAAAAATGGTTGCAAAAATGGCAAGCAGAAGCAAAGTAACATCCAAGTAATCACATACCATATAATGAGAACATTAATATGAAGTACATAGAAACTTTCTGGACCGAACCAAGTTGATTCAGTGTGTTGATCAATCTACTCAGTCTCCTGCCATGACTTCAACCATATTCTCGTAGTTCCACATAACGTGTTGAATGAATATTTGTAAACAAACTGCTAGTTGTGAGAAGGGCTTTCTCTTGCCGGAGGAGATGGAGCTCTACGAAATAGGCCCAAACATACTCATCCCCAGTACTCTTTCGTTATAATAATATCATGTCCATGTGATGTGAAAGGTGTATTCAAAATCAGCAGTGTAAAATTTTTTACCAGTCGTATAGAGAGTTGCAAAAATGGTTTAAAGGGAAGTTATTGCCTCCTTTTCTTGCAGGCTTCTCCAGCGTACATGTAACGAGGCAATCCAGTGGCAAACTTGACAGAGTCGACACCAAACAATTGTTGTTGCTTGGAATAATCACTGACTGCTAGTAGAACCTTCTTCTTCATATCGATCTCAACCATGCATGCTCTTTCACTAGAACCGTGACTGTGGTGTTTCTCGTCCACCACGAAGCATATGGCGCTAGGGTTTTCCATGTTGACGACAGGAAACGCTGGCGTTACGTGTGGGAAAAGGCCGCTCCGAGGCGCTCCGAGGCGCCGCAGCTCGCCTTGTAGACGAAGTGGTCGTAGGGAGCAGAGTCTGACTCGGACATGGCGCGAGGATTCACCTGGAATAGCACGACGTCGCGGTGCGCGGCCACGACCATCACGTCGGACAGGATCGTCGTCGTCGACGGAGTCGACGGCGGTTGTTGTTGCGGGAGGTCGACGGTCAGGATGGAAATCCGTGGCGGTTCAACGAGCTTAACGGAGACGCAGATCTGCTCGCCGGTGGAGCTCAGTGACATGGCGCGGTCGCGGTTGGAGTCAGAGTCATGGTTCCAGGCGCCGAATTCGTAAAGAATCGCCCAGGTGGGATTGGAGGCCGGCGGGCAGGATGATCGCTTAGACCTCCGTTTGCCGGGAACCACCGTCTCCCTCGTCGTCGGCATGGCCGGCAGGATGATCGCTGCTGGCTTCTGGCCTCAAAGTCGAGGTCGGTATAGCAGAATACAGAGGCTTTGTCGGCAGAAAAGTAGAATCGAACGGTACATATTCGTGTCTTCGGCTTGGGAGAAGTCCGAGTCGTTTTTTAAGTCGGTTCCGTTTGGATTTCGAACCATTGTTAACAAAGTAATTTCGCCCAACAAAACATTGAGTGGAAATAAAAATTCTGTTATTTAGCTGGTACTGGTGCAATTACTGTGGCCATATGCATTCGAACTAGCCCGTAGCCATACGAGTGCATTGGAAGCGTAAGTTGTTGATTGTACCTCCCTTTTTTTTTTGCGACTGTTGATTGTACCTCCCTGCACACCGAGGGCTAATTAAATCCAAAATTTTGACGTTTGTGTGTCTTACAGTGTGGCTAATTTTTAAGTAGGTGTCGTGTGAGTCAATGATGCATGAGACATTAATTAGAGAAATGCGTGTGCTTTCTGCAACCTCTTAATTTGGGGGATGTGTCACCACTACCAAAAAAAAAATTTGTTGCCGCTCTTTCATGGTACATGCATCGCCGATCGTAATTAAATCTGCAATATACAGAGCCCCATAGTCAAAAATTGGGCTTCAATCCACAGCTCGCACTAGCCACTGCCACTGACTCGACGCGCCCCTACTCGCAGCCTCTGGCACCGGCACCACCCACCACATCAGCATCTCCCCCCTTAAATGATAACTATGCTCCAGTTAAGTCTGAAGTAATTGGGAGAACAAACAAGAACCACGGTCGCCATGCATGTCAAATGGTGTAACGTGCGTGGTAGCATTTTACATAATGTGCCCCACATAAACAGTTTTAGCAACCTAAGTGAGCATTTTACAAGAGAAGTTTGTCTTGGATGCACTCATCATACAAATCGTTATACCTGTAAGAGATTTACTCATTTGAAACTTTCTGGTAGGTAAAGTAAAGATATTTAGTAACAGTCGTACAGAGAGTGGCACTCATCATACAAATCGTTGTATCAGCAGAGAGAGTAAACATATTTAATAACAGTCGTACAGAGAGTTGCAAAAATGGTTAAAAGGGAAGTTATAGCCTCCTTTTCTGGCAGTTTTCTCTAGTATACATGTAACGTGGCAGTCCGGTGGCAAACTTGACAGAGTCCACATCAAACAATTGTCGTTGCTTCGAATAATCACTGACTGCTAGTAGAACCTCCTTCTTCATATCGATCTCAACCATGCATGCTCTTTTACTGGAGCGACGCCTATATTGTTCCTCGTCCACCACGAAGCATATAGCGTTAGGGTTTTCCATGTTAACTACAGGAAAATCTGGTGCTACGTGTGGGAAAAGGTTCTTAGGATCAAGGGCCCAGATGTCTTCCTCGTACAATCTCGCTTCTTTTATCCATGTAACTCCGTCGTCATGCAAGGACCAGGTGGTGATCCGAAATGTGCAGGTCCACTTCCATTGCCCCACGCCAAAGTTTGTGCTGCGCTGGTGGTTGATGCTGACAAACGTGATCCCGTAGCGGGTGACACAGAAGCTACGGGAGCGATATGGATACCCTCGGCCACCATACTGCTCGATGTTGTAAGGGTCCCCTTCTACTGGATCCACGGGAAGTGGTACGTATCGGAGATTGGGCTCCTTCTCTTGATCGGTCATGTCTGCAAAGATCATCCCTCGGTAATAATCCACCCAGATCAAGGACCTGCTGTGGTAGGGAACGACCGCATCAGAACACCACCAGTCAAGGTCACGTCCTCCGTTGGCGCCACGGATGTGCAGATTCTTGAAGACCATCCACTTGTCAGCCCCAGACCACAATACATGGATATGAAACTCCCTCCGTCCACGATTGTGGTAGTCCTGTGGTTCAGGACACTCCCACAAAAGATCAGCCACAACGAACGACGCCTCCTCCTCTCTGCCGGAGGATACGATGCCCGTGCTTCCCTTGGTCAAAATGAGCTGTAATGGGAAGCGTATAGGCATCGTTTTTCTTCCCTTGCAGTATTGCACATGGTCGTACAAAAGTCTACCAAATGGGTGTACTCTATAGCAGTGCTCAATTTATATATGCTGTATTTGTAAACCAGAGAGGATTTTGTCTGTCATGCATTTAGAGCTGGAACATATGGTTCTGGTGATGAAATGCGTAGAAATAAAGAAAAACTAAGAGTGCTCTTGATAGATTTGTTGTTGAAGGTCAAACTACTGCAGGAAAATTGAACTCTTGAGGCCAATATTGATGGTGTTTTGGTGTTAACTAAGATATAATCGAAAATATATTCATTTGCGAAAATGCTTTTTTAATGTAGCAGATAAGATGATATCGGTAAGAAGCACTCATCCTTTACTCTTTTAGCATGAATGTCAATTGTATTTCTATGCTTAAAAACATACAATTTATAATGAAGTAAAAAAATACACAATTTTGTTACTTGTGCTATTGGGCCCCATTACGTGTTTTTGTATAAGGGCCTCAAAATTTCAGGAAAGGCCCTGGTAAAAGATGTAGCAACAGTCGTACAGAAAGAGTTGCAGTCATTGTTAATTGAGATGTCATTGCCTCCTTTTCTTGCAGGGTTCTCTAGCATACAGGTAACGTGGCAAATCAGTGGCAATCTTGACGGAGTCCAAGTTGAACAAGTGACGTTCCTTGGAATAATCAGTGACTGCTAGTAGAACCTCCCTCTTTATGTCGATCTCAACCATGCATACTCTGTCTCTGGAGCCAGGACTGTGGCGTTCCTCGTCCACCGTGAAGCACATGGCGTTAGGGTTTTCCATGTTAACGACAGGAAACTCGAGCGCGACGTGCGGGAAGCGGTTCTTCGAATCTAGGGCCCAGAGGTCTTCGGCGTACAGTCTTGTGTCTCTTCTCCATGTGACGCCGTCATCACTCAAGGACCAGATCGTGATCCGAAATGTATGGGTCCACTTCCAATGCTCCACCCCAAAGTTTGTGCTGCGCTGGTGGTCGACGCTTATGAACTTGATCCCGTAGCGGGTGACAGATAGACTACGGGAGAGTTCCGGGTGTCCTCGGCCGCCATACTCCTCTATGTTGTAAGGGTTCCCTTCTGGCGGTTCCACGGGAAGCGGTACGTACCGGAGATCGGGCTTCTTCTCTGGATTGGTTAAGTCCGCAAAGATCACCCCTCGGTAATAATCCACCCAAATCAGGGACCGGCTTCGGTAGGGCACAACCGCATCGGAACACCACCAGTCCAATTCACATCCATCATTTGCTCCGCGGATATGCATGTTCTTGAAGGCCATCCAGTTGTCAGACCCAGACCACAATACGCGGAGGTTAAACTCCCTTCGTCCACGATTGTGGTGCATCTCAGGACACTCCAAAAGAAGATCAGCCACTAAGAACGACCCCTCCTTCTTGCTGCTAGTTGATAGGATGCCCGTCCTTCCCTTGGTCAAAATGAGCTGTATTGGGAAGCGTACAGACGCCGTTCTTGATCCCTCGCAGTAATGCACTGGTAATAGCGACATGGACGGTCGCGGGGAGGAGCCGCAGCCCGCCTTGTAGACGAAGTAGTCGACGGGATCGCGAGCAGCCGAGTTCACCTCGAACAGCACGACGTCGCGGTGCGCGGCGACGACCTCAACGTCGTAGAGGATCTGCTCCGTCGGTCTCGGCCGTTGCGGCAGGTCGACGGTAAGGAAGGAAATCCGAGGCGGTTCCACGAGCTCAAAGGACACGTCACACGACGATCTGCTCGCCAGTGGAGGTCAATGACATGACGCGGTAGCTGTCATTGGAGTCGTCGTCGTCGCCCCGGGCACCTCGTTCGTTCAGAATCACCCAGATGGGACTACGGGGCACCGGCGAGCAGGATGAGGATCGCTTAGAACGTCGGCGGCCGGGCACCTCCGTCTCCCGGCAGGTGGCATCATGGGACGATCGCCTTGATCGCCGGTGGGCGCTCGACTCCGTCCTCGGCGTCGAGGCCGACATGGCGGTGGATTTTATTTTTCCAGATGATGATGGCGGTAGATCGGGTTTGTTGGTGCAGATCGTAGGTTACTTATTCGCCTCATCGGGTTGGGGGAAGTCCGATTCGTTCTTTGAGATTGGATCCACTACAAGAAAATTGGGGTATTGCCACGGTGAAATATCATTGCGATAGGGCCTAAATGGTTGCAATAACCTACTATCGCTGCAAAACTCATTTCGTGGGCTGTTGTGGCAAGTAGTAGCGTGGCAATAGGCTTACGCAACCATTTTTTTGTTTGGTTGCAATACATATGTCTGTTGCCACAAAATAACACGTTGCAATTAGCAATAGACACAACGACTCAAACCATGGTAATAAGTGGTTATTTGAACTGTATTTAGTTGTGACAATAAATTCGGCAAAAGAAAAAAAATGAAGAAATACTGCACCTTAATTTGCTCTAGACATGACTTGAACCCAAGATCTTGATGTTATGAAGAAGATGCTTTACCACCACACCAGTGTTGCTATTTGTATAATAAATGGCAATATTATTTGTTTATCATCTCTCATGATGTGGAAAAGTTTATGAAAAAAATGTGGCAATAGCCAAAAATGGTTGCAATAGATTTTGCATGTTGCAACGATTCTTTTGTTGTGGCAAAAACTTTTCTTCTATTGCAACGAACTTTTTAAAAATTACAACGATAATATTTTGTTGCAATATAACATATCTATTGCAACGACAAGACAATCGTGGCAATACTATTTGTGTATTGCCACAAAAACTTTGAAATTGATGCAACAATTATTGTTTTGTTGCCATAGATGTCAATCTATCGCAACCATTTTATTGACCGTGGCTACTAACACATACCTCTTACAATGAAAGCTGTTTTGTGGCAATAATGTCCACATATTGCAACCATGTATGAAAAACGTTGCAACAACACCTAGCTATCGCAACCAATATTTTGTTGTTGCAGCACCGCTCGTGGCAATACCCTGATTTCTTTGTAGTGATCGATGTAGACTTCGGGCCTGCCTAATTCTTCTTTGTCCAAAAAAAAAAATCTTCATTTTTTCTGAGCCGGTTGGCATTTAGCGTAAAAAAGAAAAACAAAAACAAAAGGGAGACGGCTCTATCTCTTTCCTGGCCGCTCTATTTCCTTAACGCAAGAAACCACGAAACCCTCGACGCCGCCATGCCAATCTCCACTACGACAGCCCAGATGTCCGGCCACCGCCGGTCAGGGCAGCCGTCCAGAGAATCTCCGGATAGAGAGTCCACGGAGGCCTCAACCATGGAGACGGAGAGGCCAAACCGATCGCCTGGGGCCTTGTTGGGGGATCGAAGGTCTCGGTGGGACAGATCGAAGCCCTCCAACGGATGATTGAGGTGTTTTGGTTCTGGCGAAGCCTTCGGAGGTTGTCGATGCCTTCGAGTCTCCTCGCGAAGCCCTCTTCGCTTGTCGTCGTTGTCTTCTGGTAGGAGCGAAGCCCTCTTTCGTGGTCCGCGGTGCCGGACGAAGGGGTTCTCGTTCAGGTTCCCTGCAGTTCAGTTGCGCGAAGCTCTCCTTCTCCCGCGATGCCGGGCGAAGGGCTCAGGTGATTAGAGAGTTCGGAACACGGTGCGAATGATTCTTCCTTTGGCTCGTGGCCCGAAAAACCGATGTCGTTACATGATCATCTCCCTCCATATTTATAAAGGGTGAGATGATGATATTTACAAGCATGCCCTTGGCTGCTTTAACATGGATTTCAGGTTGCCTTATGTGAGTATGGCTTGGCCTTCGCTACCTCCCATGCCGTATACTTGTTGCTAGGACCCCAACATTAGCCCTCAACTGACGAAGTGGCACGTGTAACGAGGTCCTGAGTCAGTTTCTTTCGAGTTCTGCAACAAGTCTGTTTGTCACGTCTTTTCGTCTTAACGTCGCGTCCTTTCGTTGCTCGATGTCTGACCCGCTTCCCGGTGTGTTTCGGTTGCTATAAGAAGCGTGTCGATCTTGGCTTGCTGTTTGAGTTCTCTTTTGACTCTTGTTGCTTGCCTTTCCTTGTCTCCTTCGCTTCTTCCGATCTTTCCCCTTCGCTCGTTTAGTGTTTGTTTTTGCGAAGATGGCTCCGAAGAAGATCTCTTTGGCTCAAAGGTCTTTTAACAACAACTTCGGTCCCTTTGACTGTACCGAAGCCTTCCTTGATAGCGCCTTTGTTTCCGCCTTCGGAGCCCGGGAATGTGCTCGTTCTCCTGGTTCTCACACAGTTCCTGAGCCAAGACCTGATGAAGCCGTTGTTTTCCTTGATTATTTTCTTTTCGGCCTTCGCGTTCCGACTCACCCCTTCGTAGCGCAGGTCCTTCGTGCCTTCTGTTTGGAGATTCATCAATTGACTCCTAGCGCCTTCGTTAGGCTTGCTTCTTTTATTTGGGCTTGTAAGTCTGAAGGCTCTGAACCCAGCTTGGCTGTCTTTACTCGCAATTATAAGCTTCACTTTCAGCCCACCTCCGCGGATCATTCAGATAGCTTCGGCGTGATTACTTTCGTTCCTATTAGACATGGGTATGCCCCTTCGTATAGCTTGACCAATAAGGTTCTCACGTCTTGGAAGCATAGATGGTTTTATCTGAAGTTTGGCGGAGGTTCAGGGATTGTTAGTACCATGAAGCATCCTGAGTGGCTAATAAACGTCCAGGTTGAACCAGATGCTAATTTTGAAGCTTGCGCTGATGCTCTTCGAAGGGTTAGTTCCCTTTCGAGTACCCGTGATCTTGTCGAAGAGTACGTTTCTGCTGGGGTTAGTCCACTTGGTTCCGGCTTGGAGCTTCATTTCGCAGGGGAGAGATATGCCAATGGCCTTCGCAAATATTTGTTGACTGACGAAGGTCTTCCTGTTGCTGATGTTGAGAGTCGGGTCAAGGGTGTTCTTGGCTCTTATATTGAGAAGGAAGCCCTAAGCCGCGAAGAAGCTCGTCTACCGGCCCGTTTTAACCGGTCCTTTACAGCTCGTGGTCAAGCTTATGACGACTATGGGGCTCCTGCCCCGAAGAGGCAGAAACGCTTTAAGGCTTCGACTGCTGAAGATGCTGGTCCTTCGCGGAAACGTCGTCGTACTGAAAGCAGTTTGCATCATGGACCAGCTTTAGTCGTGAATCCTATCAGTTCTGCTCCCCCTCCGGATGTTTCCAGTGGTGAGGAAGGCGAAGGCTCTGAATCTAGCGAAGATCCCTTCGCTGAAATGCCTCGTTTCTTCCCTTATGATAATGAGGAACCTGTGGCTTTTTCGGACAGCGAAGAAGGAATTGAATTGAAGCTTCCTTCGCTTGCCTCGTCTGACGTCTTCCCTAGCGAAGAGCTTTCGGAAGATGTTACTAGAATCATGGGGGATCTTCGCTTTTATCGCGAAAGGCGAAAGCTTGCCTGCGTTGACTCCGGATGGCTTTTGAAATCTCTTTACACTAATCATATCAAGGTATGTTTTTATCCCTTTACTTATTTTCTTTTATTTCAAGGTATGCTTCGCTCTAAAGCATCTCTCTTTTTTTTTTTAGTCCCTTCCGGTTGTAGGCGCTATTGACACCCAGTTCCGCTACATTCACACTCGCCTTAATCGCACTAAGGGGAAGCTTCGCGAAGCTCAGCGTCAGCTTAATGAGAAGCGAACAGAGGAGAGGAAGTCTTTGACTTCTCTTTTTAATGTTTGTAAGAATTTGAGGGATGCCATAACTTTTCTTGGCGGTGGGGTTTCGGACTTCCCTTTGCCGAATGCTTCGGCCATTGAGTTCGCCGAATGGATTTCAGCGAACTCTGGCTCTCTGAAGGAAGTGGCCAAGAATTATGGCGTCGTTGCTGGAGCTGCTGGTATTGAAGAAGCCTTCGTGCAGCTGAGCTTATCTGGAGGTAGCGTTAGTCCAATTTTGGATGATGGCTTCGCTGTTTCGACCGAAACAGAATCAGTTGCGGAAGTGGCTCGACAGTCAGCGAGGAAGTTAATTCCTCATTGGAGCACTGTCGGTCCTGGACGTATTTCTGCTATCTTCGGAGCTTCTGCTGGAGGACAGAACGCAAGTCCTTCGGTCGACCAGAATGCTGGTTCTTCTAGTGGTCGGGATGCCACTGACAGCGAAGGTTCCAGTACTTCGAGTGAGTCTGGTGATGATTCTTCCGAAGAATAACTGCTGCTTTTGTTTTGGGTTTTGTAGAAAACTTTACTTTGAACGAAGGTTAACTCTGTGTATTTATTTAGTTTGCCCTTCGATTAATGTATTTGAATGACCTCGTTGGTCTCTACGCGATGTCTGAAATTTGTTTTAGTATTTCTCTTTCGCGTTTCATTTCCCTTGTTTTTTGGGAAGAATTCTGCTTGATCGAAGGCTTCTTCTTTTGAAGCTTCGATTCGTAGTGAACAATAGACTATTTTGTCTGTTGTTCTTTTCATGTCCTTTCTGAACGCAATCGAAGGGTGTAAGCTTTTTTGGCGCCTTTGTCCTTTGATTTTTTTTTTTTGTATATTTTTCATGTCCTTTTGGACGCGGTCGAAGGTTATTTGGCTTTTGACGCCTGACCTTCGACTTTTAGCTTTTGATGTCTTTGTCTTCCCTTTTTTGGGGGATGTCGTCTGTTCAATTTTGTCCTTTGGGACAGTGTACGCGAAGAGTGTCTTGTTTGAGGGGAAAAGATTTTATTCCTCGGTCCTGCCTCGTTAAAAACCTTGCTCCCTTCGGAGGGATCCCCTTTTGCAAGGAAAAGAGTACAGGCCGGTTTTTCTTTTATACATGGTATTTTTTCAACTTTTCTACATTCCATGTGTGGCTAACTTCCTCTCCTTCGGAGCTTAGTAGTCTGAAGGCTCTTTCGTTTACAGTTGCCTTCGCTATGAATGGCCCTTCCCATTTGCTCTGCAGCTTTCCCACAGTTTTCTCGTTTGGCTTTCGCCGAAGTACCAGATCCCCATCTTTTATTCCCTTCGGTCTGATGTTTTTGTTTTTCCACTTTAGTGTTTCTTCTTCATATTTCTGAAGGTTGAGGACAGCATCGTTGCGAACTTCTTCCAAGCTATCCTTCGAAGTTATAGTTGACTCATCAGAGTTTCCTGCTAGGCTTCGAAGTGACTTGTTTTGAATTTCTTCTGGTGTCATTGCTTCTTCTCCGAAGAGTAACTTGAAAGGACTAAAGCCAGTTGACCTAGAAGGAGTTGTTCTTAACGACCAGAGTACTGAATGAAGTTCCTCTGGCCATTTTCCTTTTTTGATGTTTAGCAGCCTCTTTTGTACTGCTTCGAATATTCTTTTATTTGCACTTTCGACAGCTCCATTTGATTGGGGGTGATATAATGATGCGAAGCGTAAGTTTATCCCCAATGACTCGCAGAATTCTGTGAACAGATGACTGTCGAACTGTTTCCCGTTGTCCACTACCATCTTTTTAGGTACTCCGAATCTGCAGATTATCGCTTGCCAGACAAATTTTTTCATGTTTTCTGAAGTGATCGAAGCTACTGCTCTGAACTCGATCCACTTTGAGAAGTATATTGGAGATTTCCTGGAGCTGCCGGTAGTTTTCCAACTATATCGATGCCCCATTGGTAGAACGGCCAAATGGGTTGCATTAACTGTACTTCTGCTGCCAGGCTTCGCTGATGTCTTGCGAAGAATTGGCATTCGGTGCATTTCTTGACTATTTCTTCTGCGTCTTTGGTGGCCGTTGGCCAGTAGAAACCCATTCTGTACACCTTCGCAACAAGAGGCCTTGATGCGATGTGAGATCCACACATGCCAGAATGTATTTCATGAAGGAGTTGTTTTCCGTCTTCTGGTAGAATGCATCGCAACCAGGCCTGACAGACTCCTCCTTTGTATAGTTGTCCTTCGATTAATTTGTAATTCCTTGCCTTTTGCGCTATTCTCATTTCTTCGGCTTCGTCTTGAGGTTCATACTGATTATTAAGGTGGGCTATTATCGGAGCCCTCCAATCTTCCCATTTCTGAAAGAGGTGGTGAACTCTTTTTGTTGATTCTTCGGCGGTTGATATGCTTAGAATTTCGAAGAAAACGTCTTGAGGGAGGCCTTCGCCTTTAGCGGCGGCCTTCGCTATAGCATCTGCTTCTTGATTCAGATTTCTCTTTAGGCTTTGCACAGTGAAACCTTTGAAATATTTTTGCATTTTCATGACCGCTTTATGATACTTGATCAGTTCTTGGTCCTTCGTCTTGTAATTGTTCTCGACTTGATTTGCTACTACTTCGGAATCTGTGCTAATGAGTACTCTTCTTGCATCCAATGCCTTTGCTTTACGAAGCCCCAATAATACTCCTTCGTACTCTGCAATATTGTTGGTTGACTGAAAGTCTAACTTGACAGCATATCTTAATTTGATTCCCGAAGGTGATGTTATTACTGCCGCCGCTCCGGCTCCTGTTGCTCGCCATGCACCCTCAGTGAATATTGTCCAGCAAGATTCTTCAGTTTGGATTGAGGCTTCGGGAGTAGGAGGGGTCCATTCTGCTATGAAGTCTGCCAGAGTTGCTGCCTTGATGGTTGTTCTTACTTTGAACTCGATGTCGAAGGGTGCCAATTCTGTTGACCATTTTCCTATCCGTCCAATCGCTTCTCTGCTTCGCAGTGTGTCCCGAAGGGGGAAAGAAGTTGGAATTATTATTTTCCTGTCACTGAAATAATGTTTCAATTTCCTTGAGGCCATGACCACTGCGTAGGCCATCTTTTCTATTTCTGAGTAGAACAGCTTCGCTCCCGAAAGGGCTTCGGAGACGAAGTACACAGGTTTTTGAACTTTGTCTTCGCTATGCTCTTGAACAAGTACTGCACTTACGGCTGATACCGAAGCTGCAATGTATAAGAGCAGGTATTTCCCTGGTTTTGGGCTGGCCAGAGCAGTTAATTCTGTAAGGGCTCTTTTTATGCCTTCGAAGGCTTCTTGTTGTTCAGATCCCCATTGAAATTTTTCTTTCGCTCGGAGTGTTTTGAAAATGGGATTACTTCGTTCCGCCAATTTCGGAATGAATCTGCTTAGAGAGTTAAGCCTTCCAGCTAGTCTCTGCACATCTTTTAGGCATTTTGGTTGTGCGAGGTCCTGTATGGCTTCGATCTTCTTCTTGTTGGCTTCGATCCCTCGTTGGGAGACCATGAATCCCAGTAATTTGCCTGATTCCACTCCGAAGACGCATTTTGCTGGGTTCAGCTTTACATTGTGCTTTCTCAGATTTTCGAAGGTCTCATCTAGATCTTTTAAGTGGTCAGCTCTTTCTTTTGTCTTTACCACTATGTCATCCACGTATGCTTCGACATTTCTTCCCAGTTGGTTTTCGAAGATCATCTTCACAAGTCTGGCGAATGTTGCTCCTGCGTTCCGAAGGCCAAAAGGCATTCTTACGAAGCAAAAAGTTCCTTGGTAGGTGATGAAGGCTGTCTTTTCTTCGTCTTCCTTCGCCATATGAATTTGGTGATAACCTGAATATGCATCTAGGAAACTCAACTGTTGACAACCGGCTACCGAATCAGTTATTGTATCGATTCGGTCCAGTGGGAAGTTGTCTTTAGGGCAAGCTTTGTTTAGCCTTGTGAAGTCGATGCACATTCTCCATTCTCCTGTCTTCTTCTTGACGAGGACGACATTGGATAACCAGCTTGAGAATATTGTTGGTCTTATGACACCGGCTTTTAACAACTTGTTCACCTCATCTGTTGCGGCTGCCTTCTTTTCTTCTGACGCTTTTCTTATCTTGTCTGCGAAGGGTCTTATTTTTGGGTTGACTTTTAACTCGTGCTGGATTGTCTCTCTTTTGACTCCAGTGATGTCTTGTGGTGACCATGCGAAGACGTCAGAGTTTTGTTTCAAGAACCTGGTAATTTGTTCTCTTTCGTTTTGAGACAGACCCTTTCCTATCTTGACCGTTCTTTCTGGTTTCTTTGGCCATAAGATTACTTCTTCGACTTCGCTTGAAGGCTCGAGCTTTGCTTGTTCTGCCTTCGCTTGTTGGCCCTCGTGTTCGTTCTCTTTTGAGTTGTCTTCTTTGCTACTTCTTGATCTGAAGGGGTTACAGCATATACTGATGGTGCCTTGCTCCGAAGGTATCTTCATCATCAGGTAATTGTGATGGATTGCTGCTCCAAAAGCTACTATGATTTATCTTCTGAAGATTGCGTTGTATTCGCTGGATGAGTCTATGACTGTGAACTCTGTTTCCTGAGTTATCGATCTGTCTTTATCTTTGAAGGTTACTTTCAACATTACTTTGCCGATCGAAGATGCTTCTTCTCCGCCGAAATCCTTCAGCGTTGTTTTGCTGGCATTTTCATGGCTGTTGATTTGCATGCGAATCAAAGTATCTTTGAAAATGATATTTTCTGGGCTTCCATTGTCAATCATGATTCTATGAACCATATAGCCTTCGATGTCGGCTTTGATCACGAAGACGTCTGTATGTGGATAATCGGAGACTCTGCTGTCGTCCGTTGTGAACCGGATGGTTGAATGCTTCCATCCTTCCTGCTCTGTTTTTACCTTCGCAGCTTTTGCTTGATGGTAGTCTTGTTTTCTTTTCATCGTGGGTTCGGCCCACGGACGGCGCCAAATGTTGGGGGATCGAAGGTCTCGGTGGGACAGATCAAAGCCCTCCAACGGGTGATTGAGGTGTTTTGGTTCTGGCGAAGCCTTCGGAGGTTGTCGATGCCTTCGAGTCTCCTCGCGAAGCCCTCTTCGCTTGTCGTCATTGTCTTCTGGTAGGAGCGAAGCCCTCTTTCGTGGTCCGCGGTGCCGGACGAAGGGGTTCTCGTTCAGGTTCCCTGCAGTTCAGTTGCGCGAAGCTCTCCTTCTCCCGCGATGCCGGGCGAAGGGCTCAGGTGATTAGAGAGTTCGGAACACGGTGCGAATGATTCTTCCTCTGGCTCGTGGCCCGAAAAACCGATGTCGTTACATGATCATCTCCCTCCATATTTATAAGGGGTGAGATGATGATATTTACAAGCATGCCCTTGGCTGCTTTAACATGGATTTCAGGTTGCCTTATGTGAGTATGGCTTGGCCTTCGCTACCTCCCATGCCGTGTACTTGTTGCTAGGACCACGAGCCATCACCCGTCCCCACCCTACCTGGGTGATCCTTACTCAATCCGGAGCACGATCTCTGTGACACCCCGTGTCACTGAGCACCTATCTGATCAAGAGCGAAACAGAGAGAGAACACCAGCTGTCCATTTCAAGAATTCGAAATTCAAATTTCAAACAAGGTTCAAACCATAGCTTCTGAAGAAACTCCAATTTTTGCATAACAAGTTGATCAACAAAAAATACCAGTGGGTAGAACATCTGAAATAAGAATTTTGGAGATTTTATGGTGATTTTAGAAATTCATTTGCTGGCTCCAATAAATGCTCAAAGTTTAAAGAGTAGCCAACTTTGAAATGCAACCATTTGAAATTCCTTTGGATTTCAGATGTGCCTGTTGGCCATTTGAAAGAGGTCATTGAGATCTTTCCAACAAGACCAAATTTGCCAATTTTGGAGTTCGTTTACTAGTCTAAATTGTGTGCATAAGATTGGGGAAAAATCGGAGTTTGAATAATTCGCAAAAATAAAAGATTCCAGCGGGACCCACCCGTCAGCCTCACGTATCCTTCTCCCCCGACGTTGCGCGCCGCGTGGACGCCGTTGTACGGCGCGGCCGCACTGCTCTCGCCGCTTCCCGGTCGGACAGCCGCGGATAAGACCATCCCCCCTCCTGTCCGAAGCTGCCCCCACTCCAGCCCGCTCTTCAGCGCTCTCTCCGGCGTCGTCCTCCTCTCGCTGCAGCCACCCGCCATTGCCGAGCAGGAGCTCGAGCTCGCCGCCCACCACAACAGCGTGAACCCCGGCCGAACCACCCCCACCCGAGCTTCACCAAGGCCCCTCGCAACTCCGCCATGGCCACCATTACCCTATCCCGGGGCTGAGGAGCTCGAATCGCGTCGTCTTCCCCAAGCCCCACAACTCGCACCCTGCCACCTCATCGTCGATTACTCCTGCTACGGTGAGCTTCTCCGCCAGTCCCTGAACCTAGAGCTTCGTCACTCGCAGGCGCACCCCTCGGACCTCACATTTCCCCTCCTTGCGCAGCCGGGTCGCCGGAATCTGGCTTTTCCCCATCGCCGTCGTCGAGCCACCGCGACCTCTCTCCGTCAAGCCCCGCCATTCCCGGCCTCTCGTCGTCAATGGAGCCAACGCCGACGTCGCCCAGGACACCATGAAGCCCTAGGACTAAACCGTGAAGATCCTCGTTGACCACGGCGAGCCCGCGACGTCGCCGCACTGCTTCCGTCCGCCGCCGCACGTCGCCGACCCCTCTCCGGCCTTCCCCGAGCAAGACCGTGACCCTAGGTGAGCTACCCGACTTCCCCGCTACCTTCCAGTGCCCACCATTTTTCGAGACGCCGCCGGAATCCACTCTCCGGCGAGGGCGCCGCCCGTCTCCGGCGACGACCCGGCCAGCACACGCGTGGCCACAGCGCCAGGATCGCGTGTGGCTACACCGGATCCGGTGCTCCGCCTCGTGTAACCCTCGGTGTGTCTTCACCACTGAATGGCTGGATCCCGTGTGGCACGGTAGATCTGGTGCGGCCCAGACCTTGTGGTCCTTTGTGTGGCCCTCGTCTGATTGGCCCGCCCAATTTTTAACTCGTTTCTCGAATTAGTTTAATTCTCAGAAATCTACTGCAACTTGTAAATTACGTAGAAAAATAAATACAACTCAGAAAATTATGAAACCGATTTTGTTAGCTTCCTTATGCCCAGATCTACCCAAGATCTTACAAATCTTACAACTCATTTTCCTATTTTCTGTAAAATTATAAATGTGCAGATTTGGTTTAATTCCTTATAAATTTATTATTGCTCCATAAATCACCAAATCTTGCATGCTTGAAAAACATCTGATTACACACCTACAGAGCATTTTTCTACTGTAATGTCTTATTTAATTATTTTCCTATGATTTAAATCTTATGTTGCGTTGTATAAATTATGATAAATAATTCCTTCAACCAAAATTATTGAAACTTCACCATAATTCATTTCCAGTGGTGTGCTTCACCATAAAAATGCGACTGGACATAAATTAATTTTTAAAATTAATTAAGTTAATTAACTCACTTAAGCTGATTGAGAAATTAACTTAAACAAAAATTAATTAAGGAAATACTTCAGACAAAAGTAATTAACAAAGTTAATCTGTTGCACTTACAGTATAAATGATTGTCCCATCAAGTAATTAAAATCTTTATTGCATCATTTTATTGCATCTAACATGCATTTCTCCTTGTCATGACATATAGTATTCGAGGTGGCCAGGAGCAGGTGGAGGACCATGATGCTGAGCCACTCAGGAGGAGCCACTGACTGATCCCTTGCTGACTGTGCTTGTGATAGCGTCACTCTTGAGCCAGGCAAGCCCCGGTGCATGCCTACCTATTTAGATTTTTATTTATCACTTGATTGGGGCTAGTAATTGTTTGTGCATTAGGTTTATTAGGAGTTGATGTGAAACCCATAGAATTGCATTAGGACTCCCTTCCAGATTTACCTTGTGTCCTATTTTGTAGTAGTTGGTTCTAGGTTAACGTTAGAACTTGATAGGCTTAGTGGCTAGCGGACGGTAGAAGACGAGTGGTAGGTCCCACTCGCAAGATAGGAATCACCCTGGATTGTACTAGCAGAATTTAGGATTTGTTGAGACCAGACGGGAAATTGTTTGTATAGGATGGATGGAGAAGGCTGGGCCTTCAAGGTGGTAGCCTCGTCTGTGTCGGTTAAGGACCGTCCGTTGTTGGCCCTGTTGAGCAAGTTCGAACGTACTGATCACATGCTAGTGTTTTATGGGCCTAGTAAACCTAGTAGCTTAGCAATCGTGGGGACGAACCTTACCCTGCTGCTTCGGGGAAATGGGACCATAGGCAACGGCGGGGCCGGGTGTTGTGTGGGGCCTGATGATTCGCCGTGAGCAGCAGCTAGACTTCGGCCTTGCGGGGGCTTTGTAAAAGGTTGCTATATGTGGTGCCTTTGTGCTGCATATGTCGTGTGGTCAGGTTTTCTCCTGCAGGATGTACATCGATGCCGCCGCTCTCGGTCAAGAGCAACCTTGTTCACTGAGTCACATCGTAGTGTGATATGCTTGATGATGATGACTAGTACTATTATATTTATCTTTTATTACTGTTATATTGCTTATCTGATGTATTGTTACTTTATACCTGTTTTAGAGATAAGTGCACTGTTTTATTGGTTAAGTACTTAATCTGAAATAAAACTTGAAAATAAGACCAAGTAATTAGTGCGGTTTTATGCTATCGAGTCAGCCTACCCCTTGTAGCCTTTGCATATTAGGAGTCGGCTGTAGTTAGCCACGTTGACGGGTAAGTCTTGCTGAGTATTAGTTGCTCAGGGTTTGGCTCTTTATGTTTTTGTGCAGGTTTGTTCTTGCTTCCGCTGATCTTTGGTGGAGCTTTCAGCAGGTCCACATCGTAGGGCTTCGATGTGCGGCCTTTGTATCGTCGAGAGTAGTAGTTATTTATCTATCTTCAGACTTCCGCTGTGTACTCTCGTGTTTTAAATCACTTGTACTTGATGTAATAACTTAAAGATGTAAAATTTGTGCTTTTTATGTGATGTACTGTTGTGTCTGTTCATCAGCACTTTCGACTCGATCCTGTGAAAAGCGGAAACGCTTCAGCTGGCATCAGAGCCGTGTTGGGACAGTACATCATATAAACGGCCTATTTTTGAAAAGCTAACCACGTTACGAGTGAGGAACGAAAAGCCCATTATAAGGATGTTAGAGTAATCAGGTGGTAATAGGAGTTGATTGTTATTTTTCTGTAACGACGCACCGACGCCCAGGTAAGAAGGTAAGGATCATGTATGGCTCCGTGGATATGGTATTTTTTGGCATGGACCATCGAGTTCATGGGTGACATTGATTTTCTGGCATGAACCATCGAGTTCATGAGATGATGAGGATTGAGCCATGCATTTATTTTCTGCAAGGTTACGTCACCTGAGTAGGTTGTTTGAGGTGACGTTGTGTGGTTTTCTGCAGGTACACTAACTCGCGCGTAGATCGTGTAGAAACGTTTGTGAGTGCGACTTAGTTACCACCACTGTCTACGGCCTGCTATACTTGGGCAAATTTTATTTGGTGAGGACGTATAGGTCGTGCATGCATTGCATCTTCATGATTTAAAACACTTCCACGAATTTCAGATCACCCAAAAATTTCAGACTGACAAGCTAATTTCAAAAATCCATAACTCAAAAACCGCTCGACCAAATTCGATGAACCAAGACTTTCTGGAAAGCTTAGAACATGAACTAAAACTTTGCTTCAGAGTTTCCCTTTAGATTCTGTCAGTATCCCCTCCCAATCTGTCTACCAAGTAGAGTCAAATTTTAGCTTCGACCAATTTTCCAGGATCTGTCCACCAACTTCAAAAATCGATATCTCCAGCTCTGCTTGTCCGTTTGAGGCGTTTGAGTACTCGTTAGAAAGATCTCTAAGTTTTCTACAAGTTTGATGTTCTGACTTTTCCCTTTTGATGTCTCTAGAAGTGCCAGTTTTCGTTTTAGTGACTACTGCTTGTAGTCGGGACTGATTTCAATCTGTCAGTATGGAAGGCTTTTGATTTCTCATTTTTACTCGAATGGCTGCTGGTAGCTACTTGCTACGACCTTTGGGAAGTCTCTCACCATGTCATAATTTTTATTTTGCATGGTTGTTCTGTTGGAGCAATGGTTATCATTTTCAGCTTTGGCCCATTTAATTGCTGATTTTCGGTCTTGGCAAGATAAATGTATCTAATGTTGTATGCCGTTTTATCTTGCAGCATGGCTACTAATGCTGAGAATAATGGAGAAGATGCACCACCTGCAGCTATGCTTGAGGAAGCTATTCTTGCGCAGAATGAATTGCTTCGTCAGTTGGTGCACAACACAGCTAATGAGGGTCAACCCCAACCGGGCACTTATGCTGAATTCTTGTCAACTCAGCCGCCCATGTTCGTTGCAGCTGATGAGCCACTTGAGGCTGACTATTGGCTCCGTACCATCGACTCCAAGTTCAGTCTTATCAATTGCACAGAGTTGCAGAAGACGCAATTTGCAGCCCAACAACTTCATGGTAATGCAGGAGCTTGTTGGGGTAATTACCAGGCGACGCTTTCTGCTGATCACCAGGTCCCTTGGGCTGAGTTTCGTGAAGCCTTCAGAGCTCACTATGTTCCTCCTGGCATCATAAGGAAAAAGCATAATGAGTTCCTAGATCTCAAGCAGGGCACCATGAGTGTAATGGAATACTCCAATAGGTTCAATCAGCTTGCTCAGTATGCTCCAGAGCATGTGAACACATATGAGAAGAAGAATGAGTTCTTCTACAGAGGACTCAATACCAAGTTGCAGTCCCGCTTGGCTTTGAGTCTTGGTGGCAGCTTTAATGAGCTGCTTAGTGCTGCCATTATGGTTGAAGACGCCGTTGTCAGACGTCAAGAGGAGAAGAAGAAGGAGAAAAGAGCTCTTACTGGACCTTCTTGTGTTGCACCACCGAGGTATAGGCTGGCTTTCACTCCACCTCCAGCCCGACCTCCATGTCCTCCTCAGCCGCAGCAGCTTGCAGTCTATCATCCTCCTCTAGAGCAGCAGTATGCACAGCTACCCCGCTCAGAGCAGCATATTCAGAGTAGCACTCTTCCTGTAGCGCAGGGCAAGGCATCTCATGTTCAGCGCCAGTCCTCTAGTCAGCAGCAGCCTCAGAGAAAAGCAGCCCCAACTAAGACAGGTCATGTCAACTATACCACATTGGTGGATGTTCCAGAAGGAGAACCAGTTCTAGCGGGTACTTTTTCACTCAGGGGCCACCCAGTTGTCATACTCTTTGATTCAGGAGCTTCTCATGACTTCATTAGCAAGTCATATGCGCAGAAGCATGAGCTATTGATGGGTGTTATGAAGTCTCCATACATCATTCGCACCCCTGGGGCACAGATTGTTACCAATCAGTGGGTTAGCCATGCACCTCTCCAGATGGAAGGAAAAGTGTTCTCGACATCTCTCATAGTACTTGAGAACCAAGGGATGTGATCCTTGGTATGAGTTGGATGAAACTCCATGGCGCTTTGCTTGATGTCCCATCCCGTGCTGTCCGACTTGATTCTCCTGTACATGGCAAGATGATCATTCAGCTTTGCTCTCCATCTGCCCAGAAGCCAGTTGTGTATCAGATTGTTGGCAAGAGTCTTGATGCGATTCCAGTGGTGTGTGAGTTTCCTGATGTGTTCCCAGATGAGTTACCAGGCATGCCACCAGATCGAGATGTAGAGTTTCAGATTGATTTGCAGCCAGGCACAGCACCTATCTCCAGAAGGCCGTATAAGATGTCACCTAATGAGCTAGCAGAGCTGAAGATTCAGTTGAAGGAGCTATTGGACAAGGGTTTTATACGTCCAAGCTCTTCACCTTGGGGTTGTTCCGCCTTATTTGTGAAGAAGAAGGATCAAACGCTTAGGCTGTGTGTGGACTACCGACCGCTCAATGCTGTGACCATCAAGAACAAGTATCCGTTGCCTCGCATTGATATCTTGTTCGATCAGCTAGCTAGAGCCAAGGTGTTCTCCAAGATTGATCTCCGCTCAGGTTATCATCAGATCAAGATTCGTGCAGAGGACATCCCGAAGACAGCATTCTCTACCAGATATGGGCTTTATGAGTATCTTGTTATGTCATTTGGGTTGACCAATGCTCCAGCTTATTTCATGTATCTAATGAACTCAGTGTTCATGCCTAAGTTGGACCAGTTTGTCGTGGTTTTCATTGACGACATTCTCATTTACTCAAAGAATGAGGAGGAGCATGAGCAGCATCTCCGCATTGTGTTGCAGCGTCTGCGAGATCATAAGTTGTATGCCAAGTTTAGCAAGTGTGAGTTCTGGATGACAGAAGTACCTTTTCTAGGCCATGTTATTTCAGCAGAGGGCATAGCAGTTGATCCTAGCAAGGTACAGGATGTTCTAAATTGGAAGGCTCCCACTACTATCTTTGAGATTCGCAGCTTTTTGGGTTTGGCTGGTTATTACCGTCGGTTCATTCCGAACTTCTCTAAGATATCCAAGCCCATTACTGAGTTGCTGAAGAAGAATGTGAGATTTGTGTGGAGCCCGCAGTGTGGTGAGGCGTTCCAGAATCTGAAGAAGCTTCTCACTACCGCTCCAGTTTTAGCTCAGCCTGATATTACCAAGCCATTTGATGTGTATTGTGATGCTTCTGGTACTGGTCTTGGTTGTGTGCTGATGCAGGATGGCAGGGTGATTGCTTATGTCTCTCGGCAGCTTAAGCGACATGAAGAGCATTACCCCACCCATGATCTTGAGCTTGCAGCTGTCGTACTTGCTTTGAAAGTATGGCGGCATTATCTGTTGGGAAATCTGGTGCATATCTATACAGACCACAAGAGCCTCAAGTATATCTTCACTCAGTCAGATCTGAATATGCGTCAGAGGAGATGGTTAGAGCTGATCAAGGACTATGACTTGGAGATTCACTATCACCCGGGAAAGGCTAATGTGGTTGCTGATGCTTTGAGTCGCAAGGCTCATTGCAACAATCTCATCGCAGCTCCTTATGCAGAGGCAGAGCCCAGTCTTCGAGTGTATGCTTATGGCTCCTTGGCCAAAATATCACTCGTTCCGACCTTGCGTGATGAGATTGTGGCAGCGCAGAAGAAAGATGAGAAAGTGGGTCACCTCAAGAGAAGACTCAAGCTTGGGGAAGCGAGAGTCCAGTGTTTCAGAGAGGATAAGGATGAAGTCCTATGGTTCAAGGACAGATTGGTAGCTCCTAAGGATTTTGTGTTGCGCAAGAAGATTCTTGATGAGGCACACATGTCTAAGTATTCCATCCATCCTGGCAGCAACAAGATGTATCAGGACTTGAGGAGTCGCTTCTGGTGGACCCGCATGAAGCGGGAGGTCGCGCAGTATGTTTCTGAGTGTGACACTTGCAGAAGGGTCAAGGCAGAATACATGAAGCCTGCAGGGTTGCTTCAGCCTTTAAGTGTTCCTGCTTGGAAGTGGGAGGATATTAGCATGGATTTCATTGTTGGCTTACCTCTCACATCACAGAAGTATGACTCTATTTGGGTAATAGTTGATCGACTGACCAAGTCTGCTCACTTCATCCCAGTGAAGACAGGTTACACTGTGAAGAAGTATGCTGAGTTGTACATTGCCCGGATTCTCTGTTTGCATGGAGTGCCCAAGACTATCATTTCTGATCGGGGACCTCAGTTTGTTTCACGTTTCTGGGAGCAGCTACATGCTTCATTGGGTACTACTTTGATTCGCAGTGCAGCTTATCACCCTCAGACAGATGGCCAGCCAGAGAGGGTGAATCAGATTTTAGAGGATATGCTTCGTGCCTGCGTGATACACCATGGCAAGTGTTGGGATGAGAGCTTACCCCTCGCAGAGTTCTCATACAACAACAGCTGTCAGGAGAGTATCAAGATGGCACCGTTTGAGGCCTTGTATGGACATCGTTGTCGGACTCCCCTTAATTGGGTCGAGGCCGGCGAGAGGGTCATCTTCAAGGCAAAGCCCGCAGCTGCAGCAGAGGAGACAGTTGTAACTGATGAGGAGGTCATTTCCACACCAGATTTAGTGGCAGCAGCAGAGGAGACTGTTCGCCGCATTCAGTCCAACTTGAGAGCAGCCAAGTCTCGACAGAAGAGTTATGCTGATAGAAGACGCCGACCATTGGTGTTTGCAGTTGGCGACCACGTATACCTTCGTGTCTCTCCCATGAAGGGTGTACGTCGGTTTGGTGTGAGGGGAAAGTTAGCACCAAGATACGTGGGACCGTTCCAGATAATTGAGAGATGTGGACCCGTTGCTTATAGATTGGAGTTGCCCTCCAACCTCTCAGGTGTTCACAATGTGTTCCATGTGTCGCAGCTAAAGAAATGCTTGAAGGTTCCTAGTGACAGAGTGGTCAGTGATGTTGAGCAGCTTGAGCCAGACTTGACTTACCCAGAGCAGCCTATTATTGGTATTGTTGATGAGAAGGACCGACTCACCAGGAAGAGCACTACCAGATTCTATAAGGTGCAATGGAGCAACCACTCTGAGGCCAAGGCCACTTGGGAGACAGCGGAGTTCTTGAACTCCCATTTTCCCGGTTTTCTTCCTCCGAGGTGCGTTATCTAATTGTTCCATTTTTGCATCTTATTCTTCACTCTTCCGCCATTCGGTTTTACTCCTTCCCTTTAATCTCGGGACGAGATTCTTTTAAGGGGGGACGGCTGTGACACCCCGTGTCACTGAGCACCTATCTGATCAAGAGCGAAACAGAGAGAGAACACCAGCTGTCCATTTCAAGAATTCGAAATTCAAATTTCAAACAAGGTTCAAACCATAGCTTCTGAAGAAACTCCAATTTTTGCATAACAAGTTGATCAACCAAAAATACCAGTGGGTAGAACATCTGAAATAAGAATTTTTGAGATTTTATGGTGATTTTAGAAATTCATTTGCTGGCTCAAATAAATGCTCAAATTTTAAAGAGTAGCCAACTTTGAAATGCAACCATTTGAAATTACTTTAGATTTCAGATGTGCATGTTGGCCATTTGAAAGAGCTCATTGAGATCTTTCCAACAAGACCAAATTTGCCAATTTTGGAGTTCGTTTACTAGTCCAAATTGTGTGCATAAAATTGGGGTAAAATCGGAGTTTGAATAATTCGCAAAAATAAAAGATTCCAGCAGGACCCACCCGTCAGCCTCACGTATCCTTCTCCCCCGACGTTGCGCGCCGCGTGGACGCCGTTGTACGGCGCGGCCGCACCGCTCTCTTCGCTCCCCGGTTGGACAGCCGCGGATAAGACCATCCCCCTCCTGTCTGAAGCTGCCCCCACTCCAGCCCGCTCTTCAGTGCTCTCTCCGGCGTCGTCCTCCTCTCGCTGCAGCCACCCACCATTGCCGAGCAGGAGCTCGAGCTCGCCGCCCACCACAACAGCGTGAACCCCGGCCGAACCACCCCCACCCGAGCTTCACCAAGGCCCCTCGCAACTCCGCCATGGCCACCATTACCCTATCCCCGGGCTGAGGAGCTCGAATCGCGTCGTCTTCCCCAAGCCCCGCAACTCGCACCCTGCCACCTCATCGTCGATTACTCCTGCTACGGTGAGCTTCTCCGCCAGTCCCTGAACCTAGAGCTTCGTCACTCGCAGGCGCACCCCTCGGACCTCACATTTCCCCTCCTTGCGCAGCCGGGTCGCCGGAATCTGGCTTTTCCCCATCGCCGTCGTCGAGCCACCGCGACCTCTCTCCGTCAAGCCCCGCCATTCCCGGCCTCTCGTCGTCAATGGAGCCAACGCCGACGTCGCCTAGGACACCATGAAGCCCTAGGACTAAACCGTGAAGATCCTCGTTGACCACGGCGAGCCCGCGACGTCGCCGCACTGCTTCCGTCCGCCGCCGCACGTCGCCGACCCCTCTCCGGCCTTCCCCGAGCAAGACCGTGACCCTAGGTGAGCTACCCGACTTCCCCGCTACCTTCCAGTGCCCACCATTTTTCGAGACGCCGCCGGAATCCACTCTCCGGCGAGGGCGCCGCCCGTCTCCGGCGACGACCCGGCCAGCACACGCGTGGCCACAGCGCCAGGATCGCGTGTGGCTACACCGGATCCGGTGCTCCGCCTCGTGTAACCCTCGGTGTGTCTTCACCACTGAATGGCTGGATCCCGTGTGGCACGGTAGATCTGGTGCGGCCCAGACCTTGTGGTCCTTTGTGTGGCCCTCGTCTGATTGGCCCGCCCAATTTTTAACTCGTTTCTCGAATTAGTTTAATTCTCAGAAATCTACTGCAACTTGTAAATTACGTAGAAAAATAAATACAACTCAGAAAATTATGAAACCAATTTTTTTAGCTTCCTTATGCCCAGATCTACCCAAGATCTTACAAATCTTACAACTCATTTTCCTATTTTCTGTAAAATTATAAATGTGCAGATTTGGTTTAATTCCTTATAAATTTATTATTGCTCCATAAATCACCAAATCTTGCATGCTTGAAAAACATCTGATTACACACCTACAGAGCATTTTTCTACTGTAATGTCTTATTTAATTATTTTCCTATGATTTAAATCTTATGTTGCATTGTATAAATTATGATAAGTAATTCCTTCAACCAAAATTATTGAAACTTCACCATAATTCATTTCCAGTGGTGTGCTTAACCATAAAAATGCGACTGGACATAAATTAATTTTTAAAATTAATTAAGTTAATTAACTCACTTAAGCTGATTGAGAAATTAACTTAAACAGGAATTAATTAAGGAAATACTTCAGACAAAAGTAATTAACAAAGTTAATCTTTTGCACTTACAGTATAAATGATTGTCCCATCAAGTAATTAAAATCTTTATTGCATCATTTTATTGCATCTAACATGCATTTCTCCTTGTCATGACATATAGTATTCGAGGTGGCCAGGAGCAGGTGGAGGACCATGATGCTGAGCCACTCAGGAGGAGCCACTGACTGATCCCTTGCTGACTGTGCTTGTGATAGCGTTACTCTTGAGCCAGGCAAGCCCCGGTGCATGCCTACCTATTTAGATTTTTATTTATCACTTGATTGGGGCTAGTAATTGTTTGTGCATTAGGTTTATTAGGAGTTGATGTGAAACCCATAGAATTGCATTAGGACTCCCTTCCAGATTTACCTTGTGTCCTATTTTGTAGTAGTTGGTTCTAGGTTAACGTTAGAACTTGCTAGGCTTAGTGGCTAGCGGACGGTAGAAGACGAGTGGTAGGTCCCACTCGCAAGATAGGAATCACCCTGGATTGTACTAGCAGAATTTAGGATTTGTTGAGACCAGACGGGGAATTGTTTGTATAGGATGGATGGAGAAGGCTGGGCCTTCAAGGTGGTAGCCCCGTCTGTGTCGGTTAAGGACCGTCCGTTGTTGGCCCTGTTGAGCAAGTTCGAACGTACTGATCACATGCTAGTGTTTTATGGGCCTAGTAAACCTAGTAGCTTAGCAATCGTGGGGACGAACCTTACCCTGCTGCTTCGGGGAAATGGGACCATAGGCAACGGCGGGGCCGGGTGTCGTGTGGGGCCTGATGATTCGCCGTGAGCAGCAGCTAGACTTCGGCCTTGCGGGGGCTTTGTAAAAGGTTGCCATATGTGGTGCCTTTGTGCTGCATATGTCGTGTGGTCAGGTTTTCTCCTGCAGAATGTACATCGATGCCGCCGCTCTCGGTCAAGAGCAACCTTGTTCACTGAGTCACATCGTAGTGTGATATGCTTGATGATGATGACTAGTACTATTATATTTATCTTTTATTACTGTTATATTGCTTATCTGATGTATTGTTACTTTATACCTGTTTTAGAGATAAGTGCACTGTTTTATTGGTTAAGTACTTAATCTGAAATAAAACTTGAAAGTAAGACCAAGTAATTAGTGCGGTTTTATGCTATCGAGTCAGCCTACCCCTTGTAGCCTTTGCATATTAGGAGTCGGCTGTAGTTAGCCACGTTGACGGGTAAGTCTTGCTGAGTATTAGTTGCTCAGGGTTTGGCTCTTTATGTTTTTGTGCAGGTTTGTTCTTACTTCCGCTGATCTTTGGTGGAGCTTTCAGCAGGTCCACATCGTAGGGCTTCGATGTGCGGCCTTTGTATCGTCGAGAGTAGTAGTTATTTATCTATCTTCAGACTTCCGCTGTGTACTCTCGTGTTTTAAATCACTTGTACTTGATGTAATAACTTAAAGATGTAAAATTTGTGCTTTTTATGTGATGTACTGTTGTGTCTGTTCATCAGCACTTCCGACTCGATCCTGTGAAAAGCGGAAACGTTTCAATCTCCGTCTCCTTGGAACTCGTGGAACCGCCCGAGACATCCGTCCTCACCCTCCACTGGCCGCAAGGGCTCGGCCCTCTGGAGTCGAACCACTCCTACCCGCGCGTCCTCGTGGCGGACGGCCGTGTCGTGCTGTTCCAGATAATTAATTTTTGGTGAGGATAAGTTCCCCAGTGGTCTCGTCGACTACTTTGTCAAGGTAACCTACTTTCTACCACAAGAAGGATCGGCATGGAGGACGCCCTGAGCAGCACGTTTTGCATAGGGACGTCACTGGTGTCCTGTCCAGCTAGCGGCGAGAAAAGCTTCATTGTGGCTGAGCCTCAGACCAGAAAAAAATCACGGTCGGAAGTCGACATCTACCTGTTGCGGTCAGGGTCCGAAGAGTGGATTGTGTTCAAGCGTCTTCCGGTCCACATTGACAGTTGTGGCCATAACTTGCTTGGTTGGTTCACTGATGCGGTGCTGCCCTTCGGTCACGAGAGCTTGATCTGGGTAGATTATTACTGATGCATGATTTTCGGTGAAATGGGTAACACGTCAGAAGCCTCGCCTCAAATACGTTCCATTACCTGAGGAGGATCGAGTTAGATGGATCGCTGGAGACTGGGACTGCGGCAAAGGATATCGATTCCGTTGATCTATCCGAAGTTTTGGCGTCACTTGCTCCGGCATCAAGTTTGTCACGGTCGACTACAAGCGCAGCTGCAACATCTTAGAAGGGAGCACTTTCTGCATCACCCTCTGGTCGTTGGACAAATGTTTCAAATGGAGCAAAGACGCAACATTGGATACCAAAAACTCTGGGCCCTCGATTCTGAAAACCGTTTCCCACATGTCCCACCAGAAAATTCCCTGTTATCAATATGGTAAACCCAGACTCGATCTGTTTCCTATTGAATGACTGCTACACTGCTAATCCAGTTCCCACAATATGGATGATCGAGGTTGACATGAAAAAAAAGGCTTTACTAGCTGTCATCTGTTATTCTGGGGACAGAACCCTCTCTGTTGAGAACACCACCAAGTATGCCAGACTATTATCTCAGCGTTCCTCTGTCTCAAGTCAAATTTCAAGCTACCTGTACCAGGATGAAGAAGAGCCATGCACGAAAAGGAGGAAATAGCATCTCATATATCACCTGGTTCACAAGTGGAAAATGCAGCACCCTGTTCTCATTGAGTTCTGTGTGCAGCAACATAAAATTGTTCTGCCCTTTTGTTTTTTTTTTAACACCTTCAAATTGACCTTGTTCTGCCCTTTTGTTTTTTGAACACCTTCAAATTGACACCACAGTGACTAATGAGTCATGATAATGACCAAGCTAATATTTTGTACACTGATAGCAGCATAATTGAGGAACTTAGACATCTATCTTTTTATATGATGCACTCTATTTATAGAACTTGTAAAAGGCCTATAACTTTTTTTTTCTTGTTATAGTTTTATCGTGTTACCTTTTTTAATTACCTGGCTCTGTAGCTTCCTCTATAGCTCGTATAGAGTATCATTTTCTAGGAAACGTTGGTGATTGTGATTTGTATAGACTGAGTTATATTGGTTTTCTACAATTTGATTTGCATACACTTAGTACAGCTGAGTTATGTTGATCAAGTAAACAAAAACTCCTTGCTCACAACAGGAATGTACACAGTGATTGGACTTACATGTATGGATACCAATTCAATTAGGCAAGCACAGATCAGTTGATATATCGTGTCATCATATTAAAATTTTGAACCCACCCGAATTGTCAACATTGTTATCGTTTGGGCGCATGTAATAATCTCATGCAAACTAAAGTCTAGTTGCCTCATACAACTCGGGCCGAAGGCCGGGGAAGTTGAGTATCTGTGTAATTTTCAATGGGACTTGTGCCACAAGACATGTTGCGTTTCTTCCTTTTCTAGACACAATCTTGATCTTTGTTATTATTCTATGCCACTGTATGTAAATGAAAA
The DNA here is from genome assembly GCA_007726485.1 of Eragrostis curvula. Lineage (NCBI taxonomy): Eukaryota > Viridiplantae > Streptophyta > Magnoliopsida > Poales > Poaceae > Eragrostis > Eragrostis curvula. Next base: position 10,026 of record RWGY01000935.1, on the reverse strand, counting down.
GAACAAGAAACATGTATTTCAATGCCTTGGAACCTGACAGGACAACAGCTTCAAATTAAGCCATGTTCATGTGATGAATATGCACCATTGTTAACGCTGCGCAATTTCAATACAAATCAGCCTCGTGACATTTGGAGTAAACACTAATTTTATACAAATCAGTCTGTTTCATTAATTATTTATCTGTTTCTTATGTATGCACTAAAACTTTATATTTTACAGGCTATATATCAGACCGGAAATTGATAGTGTAACTATATCCTACGTTAATTATGAGGTCCATCTTATCTTATTTTTATGTTTTACCTTCATCAGTAGGATTAGTGCAAGGATGGAGATTGGTTCGGTGAGTGAAGATGGTGGCAACACAATGAGAGTGTTGGGGGATGAGGCTCCTTTCGGGCCTAGGCGAAGCCCTCCAACACGAAGTGAGTTGCAATCCTAGCTCGGCGAAGCCCTCCGGAGTCTTTGCCGCCCAAGTGATCTTCTAGCGAAGCCCTCCACGAGTCTCGTGTGTTTAATCGAAGGTGTTTGCCCAGGCTGTTCCTTGGGTCTTACGTTGTGTAATGAGTCAAAGGCTCCTTCTTCCCGCGATGCCGAGCGAAGGAGGTTGAGACGAATAAGATCTGTGGATGGTTCAAATGATGTATCTTTGGCTCGTGGCCCGAAAAATAGATGTCATTACAAGATCCCCTCCTTCCATATTTATAGGGGGAGGTGAGGTCATTATTACAATAAAGTCTTAGGCGATTCCGTCACGTCTCTCGGCTACTGGCTTAGGTTTGCTTTAGTTTTACACACTTCGCTGTTTCTTGACCCCTTCGCTCGGTAAGTTTTACCCTTCGGAAGGTCTTGACCCCTTCGCCATGGTTCTCCAACCTTTGGATTCAATCCCCCACCCTTCGCCTGTGGAGTGCTTGTTGCAGGATCTCCCAACAGAGAGTGAGATGTTTACATGTGCCAGCAGGAGCTTTCATCATTTTCCCCCAGCAGGATTATTACAGTCAAGTTTCAGGCATAATAAAACTGGCTCAGGTGCTACAGACGGCCAACCCCTTTCTGCCTCGTAGTGAAAACTAGGTTTAGTAAATTCATGTCCTTTATTATTACTAGGACGATGCGCATAAACCAGTTTAAACTAAAAAACTTCTACTAAGCTCGTTGACATGCGGCATAATAGTTGAGAAATGGGCGATAGCTCACTGGTTAGTCCGTCCTGTTGTGTTTAGATATGCCATCAACCAAGAAAAAGGGATAATTTTCTAATATATATACGACAATTTTCCATGATCCCAAATCTGCCATCGCTAAAGTGCTTCCCCTATATGCCATCGGCATCAGTTTCTTCAAAATAAATTATTTTTCAAAAGTGAACTCCGAATATGATGCAGGGGGCAGCTGTTAGGTTGCAACGAAAGAGAGAATATACTCTGGTTAATTAGGACTGTAACGTCATAGAAAGATAAAATAAACAGCAAGGTCAAAACTGGAAAATCATTTCGTGTATGACCACATTATCAGAAGTTGACCCTTGACAAAAATATAAGAGCCTCAAGATCAACGTGACAGGCGTTTAAAAGTTGTGAACAAAGAGGGGGTATATGAGATGAGATGTCACTGCCTCCTATCTTTCTTACAGGCTTCTCCACCATACAGGTAACGTGGCAATGCACTGGACACAAAGGAGCTGTGCAGCGACATTCTTCTGGCAACCTTGATGGTGTCCTGACTGGACAAGCTTTTGTCATCAGAACAAATTGTAGATGCCAGTAGAACCTTCTTCTTCATGTCGACCTCGATCATCCGTGTGGTGTCAGTATACCCCCAGCTGATGCGGGTATCGTCCAGAAGGAAGCAGACGGCGTAAGGGTTCTCCATATTAACAACTGGGAACTTAGGCCGGACATGGGGCAGCTGGTTCTCGGTATCGAGGGCCCAGAACTCTTCCTCATACAACTTTGCTTCTCTCCTCCATCTGTAGTCGTCATCACGCAAGGACCAGGTGGTGATCCGGAAAGTGTGCCTCCACCTCTTCAATTTGCCAACTCCAAAGCTGCTGGTTTCCTTGTGATCAACACTGACAAACTTGATGCCGGAGTGGGTGGCACACACACTCCGGGAAGCTTGAGGGCATCCTCGGCCATATTCAGGGTCCTCAGGGTTCTCGTCAGTCATATCCACGGGAAGCGGCACGAACCGGAGCTCCGGTGGCGATGGTTTCTTGTTGAACCGGAGCTCCGGTGGCGATGGTTTCTTGTTGTTTACTGAACACGACAGCATGTCGGCGACAATCATCCCTCGGTGGTAATCCACCCAGATCAAGAACCGGCGGCGGTAGGGCAGGACAGCATCGGTCGTCCACTAGACCATGTCGTCGCGGCCACTGGCTCTGCAGACCGGGAGACGATCAAAGACCGTCCATTCGTCGGATCCTGAAATCTGCACGTTGACCTTGAACTCCGAAATTAATGCCTGTAGCGTCCCGCCTCCTCGAGGCCGGGCCCGCACACCTAGCAGCCCTCTAGAATCTCAAGACTGACCCCACAGATCAATACACGTCTGAGAACGACTTCCCGGTCGGTCACCCATCCCGAAATTGCTCCAGGCCAAGCACGCTTAACCTCGGAGTTCTTTCGAGATGAGCTCCCGGAAAAGAAGTTGCAACTCATTGATATGAGTATTCTATCAATTCTATTAAGCCTTGGGCCGGGATATTACATACTCACCCCCTTAGAAGACCGACGTCCTCGTCGGTCAACCCCAATCCAAGAACGTCCCCTCTTGGCCACGTCCGTGCGTCCAATGCCAGCGCATGTGCCATGCTGTGTGACCACTCTGAGCCCACACCAGTCATGCACACCATGCCTGCGCAACTGCGCCCACACGCGCCCGTGAAACCGCGAGGGTCGGCTCTGATACCACTGTAGCGTCCCGCCTCCTCGAGGCCAGGCCCGCACACCTAGCATCCCTCTAGAATCTCAAGACTGACCCCACAGATCAATACACGTCTTTTCTGCGCACTTTGTGCTCACTTGTGCGCACCCGAGAACGACTTCCCGGTCGGTCACCCATCCCGAAATTGCTCCAGACCAAGCACGTTTAACCTCGGAGTTCTTTCGAGATGAGCTCCCGGAAAAGAAGTTGCAACTCATTGATATGAGTATTCTATCAATTCTATTAAGCCTTGGGCCGGGATATTACAATGCCGTCTTCTGAAGTTCGGCCACAACAAAGGATTCCTCGGTGCAGGACAGGATACCTATGGCTTTCGTAGTAAGGAAATTGTGCGGCTGAGGGCGGCCATCAAATGATATTATATCGCTGTAAAAGGTTGGTAACCGTGACAAGGAAGGTCGCTGGGAGCCGTCGCTGCTGCACGCCTTGTAGACGAAGTAGTCCTCGAGGTACGGAGACCGGTTTGTGCCGATGGGAGTCATCTTGAATAGCACAGAGTTGCCATCCGCGGCGAGGACCTGCGGTCGCAGCCCCGCCGGGCTGCCGTGCGTTTCAGGCCTGTCTACGGAGAGGACGGTTGTGCCGGGCGGTTCCATGAGGTCGAAAGAGACGGAGATGAGTTCGCCGCCGGAGGTGCTGCAAGTTGACGATGTGGTGCAGTCGCCGGCGTAGTTATCCCTCCGGCCACCGGCTTCGTTCAGAATCACCCAGCTGGGGTGTTGGGAGGCCTGTGAACCGGACGATCGCTTAGAACGCCTGCTGCTGCCGGGTATCTCCTCAGTCTCCATCGTCGAGATCGGCATGGCGGAGCCTCCGGCCATCGAACCCGCCGGGATCAAGATCTGTTTTGGTGAGCGGACGAGGGATAGCAATCTAGGGTTGATTGGTGAAGTATAGCGGGCTATTTATAGCAAATGAATATTCTCATTATCTATCTAGTCATAGTCATACAACGCGCAGTAAACTTCCCGTATTCTATTGTGCGCCTTGTGACCGCCATGTAAGTATCGATAACAAATTTATCTCGTCCATTCATCTACTATTTTCCTTTTTGTCAACGAGAGAAACTATAGAAACTACGAGGCACGGCATGATTGCACAAAAGGAGGATATTCTTCTTCTTCTTTTTTTATTTATGTGAAGGCTCACACATCGACGCATGCACAGTTGCCATTCTGTATAGTTGCACATATCCTTGATATTTTACTCTAAATAAAATCATTATATTCATTATATAGGTGGCTCACCGTTGATAGAACGTCGCCTACCACTAAAGAGTTAACTATCGTAACCATGAGCACAAATTGCTACGGCAAAAATTATATACCTGCATGGAGGTGGTGTGAATCTCCATACCACACATTTCCTAGGTCCTGTTTATCCTAGCTTCTTGTTGAAACGTCAGCTATTTTGAATAAGCCAGACGAAAGCAGCTTCTTTTAACAAGCCACACATTATGGTTAATAAAATGTTGGAAAAACATAAATGTTTATTAACCCTCTCGCCAGCATCCGCCACATGCCAGGCAACACTGGGCTCTGCTGCAAGGATACGACCATGCCACAGACGGGGCCGGATATATTTTTAGAAAACTACGACCACATAAAGTTATAGTTGTATGTTACCTCAATGTAAATAGGTTTCTAAAATTGGGAGAACTTCTGGACATAAGGTGCTAATATAATCTAAAAAATGTGACTGCAATAAAAATTGAAATGCCTTAAATTTTGAAGCTAAAAAACAAATATGCCAACCATTTGAAGATTTGAATAATTAATTAGTTCATCTTCTTTGCTAACAATATGTAACATGTTAAAATAAAACTTAGATATGCCATCCACAAAAAAAGAGGTCAATTTCTTATACGCCACAATTTTCAATGATCCGGAATCTGCCATCACAAAAGCGCTTCCCCTATATGCCATCCACGTCAGTTTCTTAAATAATATTTTTCAAAAATGAACTCCTACTAAATTCATTTACATCTGACATAATAGCGCTGAGATTTCTGATAGCTTATTCTTTGCATCTGCCTATAAATCAAAGAGAACTTTGCGATCCATTCAGATAGCAAACATGCTTTGGCCTCCATTGCTATGTTGCAAGGAAAGATAAAATAACAAGGAAGATCAAAATTGAAATATGTATTCATGTATGACCACATATGAACTCTTGATAAAAATATAAGAGCCTCAAGATCAACGGGTCATGAGTTTAGAAGTTGTGAAGAAAGAGTTATACATGAGATGAGATGTCAGTGCCTCCTAACTTTTTTGCAGGCTTCTCCACCATATAGGTAAGGTGGCAATGCACTGGAGATGAAGGAGCTGTGCAGCGACAATCTTCTGGCAGCCGTGATGGTGTCCTGACAGGAAAAGCTTTGTTTCATCGGAACAAATTGTGGCTACCACTAGAACCTTCTTCTTCATGTCGACCTTGATCATCCATGTCGTGTCAGTAGACCCACAACTGGTGCGGCTATCGTCCCGAAGGAAGCATCGGGGTTCACCATATCAAGAACTGGGAACCGAGGCTTGACATGGGGCAACTGGTTCTTCGTATCGAGGGCCCAGAACTCTTCCTCATACAATCTTGCATCTCTCCTCCATGTGTAATCGTCGTCACGCAAGGACGTCACGCAAGGACCAGGTGGTGATCCGGAAAGTGTGCCTCCACCTCTTCATCTTGCCAATTCCGAAGCTGCTGATTTCCTGGTGATCAACGCTGACAAACTTGATGCCGGAGCGGGTGGCACACACACTCCGGGAAGCTTCTGGGCACCCTCGGACCCATTCAAAGTCTTCAGGGTTCTCGTTAGTCATGTCCAGGGGAAGTGGCACGAACCGGAGCTCCGGTGGCGACGGTTTCTTGTTTCCTGAACATGGCGACATGTCTGCGACAATCATCCCCCGGTAGTAATCCACCCAGAGTCAAGAACTGGCGGCGGTAGGGTACGCCCGCATCCGTCGTCCACCAGATCATGTCATCGCGGCCACTGGTTCTGCGGACGGGGACATGATCAAAGATCGCCCACTCGTCAGATCCTGAAATCTGCACGTTGACCTTGCACTCCGAAGCTGACGTAGTCATCTCAGAAAGTTCAACCACGATGAAGGATTCCTCGATGCAGGACAGCACACCTATGGCTTTCTTAGTGAAAATGTGTGGCTCAGGGCGGCCATCAAATGATTCGCCGTCGTCGCAGTACAACGTTGGTAACCTTGACAAGGACGGTCGCCGGGAGCGGCCGCTGCTGCTCGCCTTGTGGACGAAGTAATCATTGAGGTTCGGTCGGAGACAGGTTTTGGGCTGTGGGTGTCATCTTGAATAGCACGGCGTTGCTGTCTGCGGCGAGGACCTGAGGCGCAATATTAAAAGCCAGTTGTGAATGATTGAACAAAGGCCCACGTAGTCACATCCACAGTGGCAAAGATGCGGCTAACAACTTCCTTTCCGAAATGGATGGTAAGCAATTTGCCTGAGTAACAAGACAAGACGACAAAACATGTTGGCTAGTATACAATTTTTTTTAATTGCGAAGATCATTAATTATTACACATCAAACATGTGTCCTTTGAGGGTTCACCTCCCTAATTTTTAAAACAAAAATGCAGCTCCATAGGAAAAAAAAGATGGCCCTCTTAAAGTATCTCCAACCATTATGAAAAGAAAACAGTCCCTTAACCTTGATTTCGGAAGTTTCGAAAACGCTTTTCAATAATTTCGTGTTAAAATGGTAAAATTCTGCAGGATGTGCATCTAGAACGAGGTTCCCATGCATTCAGTAGTTGTGCAAATAAGATGTGCAAAGTTACAGATGTGAAGTTATTTCCTTCGTTTGCTGCAGGCTTCTCCATAGAGGTAACGTGGCATTTCACTTGGGATGAAGCGGTAAGCGTGAGATATCATTCCATTGGGACATGCAGTGAGATCTAGTACAACCTTCTTCTTCATGTCGATCTCTAGCATCCATGTTTTGGGTTCGTCTTTCATGGTGTGGCGTCTCTCACTCAACATGAAGCAAACAGCGTCAGGGTTCTCCATATTCACAACAGGGAACTCTGGCGGAATATGTGGGAAGCAGTTTTCAGAAGCAAGGACCCAGAATTCGTCGTCATACATCCTCGCGTCGCTTGTCCAAGTGTAGTCATCTCGCAACGACCAGGTGGTGATTGTGAACGTGCTCCTGGCACGGCAACATCGGCACGGGGCGTTGCTGTGCTTCAAGTCCACACTGACGAACTAAACGCCGTGGCGGGTAGCGCACAAGCTTCGGGAAGCCTGAGGGCACCCCCGGCCGTCGTTCCAGTCGTCAGGGAACAGTTGGTCGGGGACAGAGGTGTCGTTACCATGACCCCCGGGTACCCTCAAGTCCAAAGGGCCGAGTAACCTGACAAGGGTAGTCGGACCAGCCCAGAAGAAACCGAGTAGCCCACGATACAAGATGGAAGGTTCTACTACTCGGATGGATGTAGGAAAGGCTTCTTGCCTTGTACTCCAAGTATTTCCATGATGTAACCGATTAAGACTCTTTCCATGTAACCCTGTACCCCCGATTATATAAGGCGGGCAGGGATCTCCTCCAAAACATACACAATCAATACCACGACATACAGGACGTAGGGTTTTTATCCTCCGGGAGGCCCGAACCTGTCTAAACTCCTTGTCTCGTGTTTACCATCGTATTCTTGGTTCCTTCGCCCCCATAACAAATCTATCGAGGTCCTATAACCTCGACAGTGGCGCGCCAGGTAGGGGGTGCGTCGGGATCCTCTTCGTCGAGTACGATGGATCGCTTCATCAACAACTTCACTCCAGGCGCTCGGCTCAGCTTCGGGAGCTTGGAGTTCGTCGCCGACAACATCGGCAACCTCGTCCCCGTCAACTCGCCGACTACCGGGGTTGAAATCGAGTCGGACTCTTCTCTTCCCGAGTTAGAGTCCGGCTTCTCCAGGCTCCAGATCGAGTCCTACTCGGACTACTCGGCAGCCGAGATAAGATCTGCCCTGGAGAACGTCCGCTTCAGATCCAACTTGCCAAGCTTGATTTACTATCCGGCTCAGCGGTATGGTATGTTTCCCTTCGGTTTACGTAATTCTGCTGATACCTTTCTCCGGGAAGACGTGCAGGATCTATTAGCATCAGAGGGGGACATGTCCTTCAACCTAGTTGCTTGCATCCGGGAAGATCACATGGACACCTATGATACCTCAATTTGGGATTCCATGTACGAGCCGACAGATCAAGGGACCAACGCCGGCTACAGCTCGGACGGCTCATCCTCGCCCATGCCGTATGAGTGCTTCGCCGTAATAGGCGATCTGACCGCTCAAGACGGCAACGCGGCTAACTTACCCGGACCCCCACCAGGAGGGCCACCACCGGCAGCAAACACCGTCACTCCTGCCCCGGCAGCCACGACGGCAGCTGACGAAGCAGCCGCGGCGGCCCTAACAGCAATGAACGCTGAGTCCTCTGCTGCAGCCGCAGCTCGGGCTCACCAATCCCGACTGAACAACCAAGGTGCCCTCGGCACGATACCTGAAGAAGACGAAAATCCTGATGACTACACTCGTTCTCCTAGAAGAAGGAACAACGGCAGATCTCGTGATCTCCAACGTTCACTTTTCGTTGACGTCAACGGTCATCAAGCCTTTCGGACACCGGAGCAGAACATGGTTGCCAACAGGACCATCCTTGACCAAGTCGAGGCGGCCATAAACGACCCAAACTTCTCGCCAGCAGCCATCACGCCTCTGCTCGACAAGGCCAAGTGTTACGCCGAAGCTGCCACCCTCCTGAGGAGTCAAACTCCCTCTTGGGCCCCCAGCTCTTCATCGTCCAACAGAAGGCGCAGGCTCTTGGAAAATCCGAGTGACAACCGGCAACGAACTCCGGCAGCCGTGGAAACACCTCCCCAACAGAATCTTCACCGCCAGGTGGTAGCTCGACCTGGGTTTGATGCTCGCCGAGATATCAACGCCATACGCCCCAAAGGTCAGAAGATCGAGAACGTGCACGACAGGATGACTATGATCGCTTCGGCATCGGACGGTCACCCGGACGACGGTCACCCAGACGATCCCGCTCGCCGCGACGTCGCTCTCCTGACCGGTCACCGACCCCGCCAGCGCGATCACCACCAAGGAGAACTCCACCTCGGGACACGCCTCCTCGAGAGGCCCCACGGCGAGAATACCGCCGACAAGAAGAGGAGCGGGACCGCGACAATGACCGCCGTGACGCCCGGCGTCGTCACAACGATAGACATCGGGACGACCGACGCCGAGAAGATCGCCGAGAAGATGGCCAGCGCAGGAACGGCCGTGATGACGATCGTTACCATGACGGTCATCGCCAACACCGCGACCAGGACCATGACAGGCGTCGTCGCGACGATGAACGCCGAGACACACCTCCACGCCGTAGCGGCTCTCCCCGACGCATTGACCGTCACTCGGATGATGACTCAGCCGACATCGACGGACTACAAGCTCTCACCCGACGGCTCCGCAACTCGGCGCGATTCCCCGAGTCAATGCGCCTGCCAGGTGTTTAGAAGTACGATGGAAAGGGAGATCCGGCCGAGTGGTTGAATACCTACTCTCTCACCGTTCACGTTGCTGGCGGCAACAAAGCTGTCATGGCCTGCTACCTTCCCATCATGCTAGCTCCACCGTTAAGACGTTGGCTAGCCAATTTACCACCCGGGTCCATCAACTCCTGGGATGAGCTCCTCCACACAGTCATTGATACCTACAAGCCAACGGCACAAAGACCCGCCAAAAGCAGAGATCTCAAGATGATCAAGCAAAAGGAGGGCGAGTCCCTTCGGCACTTTATCCAGCGTTTCTCGCAGAAGAAAAACGAGATACCAAGCATCACCGAGACAGAGGTCATCTCGGCCTTTATCGACGGTTGCACCGACCAACCTTTACTCCATAAGATGGGTCAAGGCTATCCCGGCTCTGTTAGAGAGATGCTGGCCTTAGCCGACTCATACGCTGCAGGGAATGAGTTATGCGCTGAGCGCGACAAAGACTCCTACCGCAGACGCCAAGATGGCAAGAA
>RWGY01000934.1:0-57400 GCA_007726485.1 Eragrostis curvula | reverse complement strand
GGTGTCGGCTCCTCTCAGCCCAGAGAAGTGGCCCGGGAGGTGTCCTATGGGTGAGATGTAGCTAGCACTTTCATTTGACTTAAAGATCAAAGATATATGATTGGATTTACACAGCCCGAAAACAGGCTAGAAACGAGTGCTCACGGCCCGAAATGGCCTTAAAAAGGCGCCGCACGTATCGAAAATCCATGAAAACCTCGTGAAATATCTCCTACCATAGGTCCATGCATATCTAGGCTAACACCTCAAAATCTGGGCCGAGTGCCAAAAATCGGCCCGGAGCGTCCTATGAAAACTGTCTGAAACGGCAGTTTTCACGAAATAATGTGTTTCGGCTCCTCTTAGCCCGGAGATGTGGCCCGGAAGGTGCCCCATGGGTAAGAGGTTTCTTGCACTTTCATTCCACATAAAGATCAAATATATATGGTTGGATTTACACAAACCGAAAACAGGCTATAAACTGGTGCTCACGACCCCGAAATGGCCTTAAAGGGGCGCCACACGTCCCAAAAATCTAAGAAAACTTTGTTAAATGTCTTCTACCATAGAGCCATGAATATCTAAGCCCACGCCTCGAAATCTGGGCCGGGTGCCAAAAATCGCCCCGGAGCGTGTGCTCTAGCACATGAAAACGGCCTGAAACGACAGTTTTCGCGAAATCATGGGTTTTGGCTCCACTGAGTCCGGAGAAGTGGCCCGGGAGGTGTCCTATAGGTGAGAGGTAGTTTGCACTTCCATTTCACATGAAGATCAAAGATATAGGGTTGGATTTACACAACCCAAAAAACAGCTAGAAACGGATGCTCACGGCCCCGAAATGGCGTTAAAGGGACGCCACGTGCCCCGAAAATCCATGAAAACCTCTTGAAATATCTCTTATCATAGAGCCATGTATATCTATGCTAACGACTCGAAATCAGGCCGGGTGCCAAGCCCATGAAAATGGCCTGAAACGGCAGTTTTCGCGAAATCATGGGTGTCAGCTCCTCCCAGCCCAGATAAGTGGCCCAGGAGGTGTCCTATGGGTGAGAGTTAGCTGGCACTTCAACTTCACGTAAAGATGAAAGATATAGGTTAGATTTACACTGCCCGAAAATAGGCTTGAAATTAGTGCTCACAGCCCCAAAATGGCCTTAAAGGGGCGCCACACGCCCCGAAAATCCATGAAAACCTCGTTAAATGTCTTAACCATATGGCCATGTATATCTAGGCCAACGCCTTGAAATCTGGGCCGGGTGCCAAAAATCGGCCCGGACCATGTGCTATAGCCCAAGAAAACGGCCTAAAACGGTAGTTTTCGCGAAATCATGTATGGGTGTCGGCTCCTTTCAGCCCGGAGAAGTGGCCCATGAGGTGTCATATGGGTGAGAGGTTGCGTGCACTTCCATTCTACATGAAGACCAACGCATTGAAATCTGGGTCGGGTGCCATAAATCGGCCCGGAGCGTGTGCTCTAGCCCATGAAAACGGCCTGAAACAGCAGCTTTCCCGAAATCATGGGTGTCGGCTCCTCTCATCACGGAGAAGTGGCCCGGGAGGTGTCCTACGGGTGAGAGGAAACTGGCACTTCCATTTCACGTGAAGATCAAATATATAGGGTTGGATTTACACAGCCCGAAAAACAGGCTAGAAACGGGTTTTCACGGCCCCAAAATGGCACTAAAGGGGCGCCGCACGCCCTAAGAATCCATGAAAACCGTGTCAAATGTCTCCTACTATAGGGCCAAGCAGATCCAGGCTATCGTCTCGAAATCGGGCCGAGTGCCAAAAATCGGGCACATGAAAACGGTTTGAAATGGCAGTTTTCGCGAAATCATGTGTGTCAGCTCCTCTGAGCCCGGAGAAGTGTTCCGGGAGGTATCCTATGGGTGAGAGGTAGTTTGCAATTCCATTTCACATGAAGATCAAAGATATAGGGTTGGATTTACACAACCCGAAAATAGGCAAGAAACGGATGCTCACGGCCCCGAAATGGCATTAAAGGGGCGCCGCACGCCTCGAAAATCCATGAAAACCTCGTGAAATGTCTCCTACCATAGGTCCATGCATATTTAGGCTAACGCTTTGAAATCTGGGCCGAGTGCCAAATATCGCCCCGGAGCGTGTGCTGTAGCACATGAAAATGGCCTGCAACGGCAGTTTTCGAAAAATCATGGGTGTCGGCTCCTCTCAGCCCGGAGAAGTAGCCCGAAAGGTGTCCTATTGAAGAGAGGTTGCTTCCACTCCCATTCCACGTGATGATCAATGATACAGGTTGGATTTATACAGCCTGAAAAGAGGCTAGAAACAGGTGCTCACAGCCTCGAAATGACCTCAAAGAGGCGCCGCACGCCTCGACAATCTATGAAAACCTCGTGAAATGTCTCCTACCATAGGGCCATGCATATCTATGCTAACGCCTTGACATCAGGCCGGGTGCCAGCACATGAAAATGGCCTGAAATGGCAGTTTTTGCGAAATCTTGGGTCTCGGCTCCTCTCAGCTCGGAGAAGTGGCCCGGGAGGTGTCCTATGGGTGAGAGGATGTTTGCACTTTCCTTTCCATATGAAGATCAAAGATATAGGGTTGGATTTACACAACCTGAAAACAGGCTAGCACTAGTACAGATCTGTTGATTAATGACGATTTTACTGTACATCCGTCATTATTTTGGGGGTTTCTCCGTTTTCGGCCAACTTTTATGACGTTTCGGTGTTTTGTCACTAAAAATGCCGAAACAGACCCGTTTTATGACAAAAAGGCATCACTGTTGCCTTTCGGGCCCACGGGTCAGGTTGTTTATGACGAAAACTAAGCGTCACTACCGTTCATTCCAGGAATTTCCCGCCCGCATCCTTGTCAGCACATGGACGGACCCACATATTCGTCATCGGAGGGGAGAGTTCGCTCGCCCGCATCCTAGTTAGCACATGATGGACCCACATATTCATCGCTGGAGGGGGATTTACCCTGCCGCATCCTAGTCAGCACATGGTGGGCCCACATATTCGTTCCCGGAGTGGGGATTTTCGCCCACCCGCATCCTAGTCAGCATGTTGTGGACCCACACGTCAGTCAAAATTCATCCTTCGCTACAGGATTTCCCGCACACGCATCCCAATCAGCATGGCGTGGCCGCACACGTCAGATACCATTCGTCATTAAAATGGGGAAATATGCCCACACACATCCTAGTCAGCACATAGCGGACCCATACACATCCCAGTCAACATAGCGTGGATTCACACGCCAGGTACCAGTCGTTAGTAAAATGGAGAAATATACCCATACACATCCTAGTCAGCACATGACGGACCCACATGCATTCAAGTCAGCAGCGTGGACCCACTCGTCAGGCACCATTCGTCATTAAAATTGGGAAATATGCCCACACACATCCCAGTCAGCATATTTTGGCCACACATGTGAGACAGTATTTGTCATTAAAATTGTGCCCATGCATTTCCTAATTAGCACATGGCGGATCCACACACATCCTAGTGAGCATGTTGTGGACCCACATGTCAGGCTGTGTTCGTCATTAAAATGGGGAATTAAGCTCCGCATATCCTAATAAGCACAAGGCAGACCCACAAGCATCATGGTGAGCACATTGTGGACCCACTTTACTGGCGGTCGTTATTTCACGATTTCGACCGTCACATAGCTCAATGAATAAGGAAGAATTAGCACTCCTTACAAGCATTTTATTTATGAATAACCTATTTACACATGCACCTCTAGTTGTTAGTGTGCAGGTAGAAAACAGGGAATTTCCAAATATACACATGTCCCAAGGCGACAATTCAACACTTCCGTAAAATGATGATCACCAGGGGAATTCAACTCCAAGACAAGAGGCCTAAATCAACCAAGTACAACTTCAACAAAGGCCATTGCACCTGAATCAGAGGCCAACAGGCCAGAGGGGAGCCGCCTGCCAAGAGCAGCTCAGGAGGGGCCAGGCCCACAGGTCGGCTGTTGGCGGTTGTTAAATCACCATTCGACCTCCAACATATCGGTAAATAAAGGCTATTCACCAAGATTCTGTGCATAGTAGTTAGGAACTAACCTACTTCCATGAGTTTTGGTGATATTTGAATACAGGAGCGAATAATGGAGGAAACTGGCCCTGACTCGAAGAAAAGTCAGGCCGGCCGGCCCCATCATAGGCCGGCTGGCCCCCCTTGGCACCCAAAGGCCTCGGCCTTCCTCCAACAGGCTGTAAATGGGCCTAAACTTCAGAAACCAAAGCCTGTTCGGCAGAATTCCACCGACATACCAGCTGGTGGGCTGTTTGGGCCTCAACTTGGCCCTTACTCCAGTTCTGCCACCCCACGAAGGAACCGACCTTCGAACCGACACCAGGAGGCAATCTGGAGCGTCCACGCAAGAGGCGGTGGCGAACCGCCACAGTGGACGGCCGGCCGGCCCCCCTACTAGGCCGGCCGGCCTGCCTTGGCGGCCCCGCCAAGTCTCCTTCGGCTATAAAACCTCTCCTGTCCTAAGGACCCTATAAATACCTCTAGGGTCTGCAGGAACAACTCGCACCTCACTGATCCAAGAGATCCATTACTCATTTGTGTAGAAGTAGAGTTAGTATTGGGAGTTAGAGTAGAGTAGAGTGGAGTGAGAGCTCTTCTCGGGGTTCCGGAAGTCTTCTCGGAGTTTCGGTATTGTTCCTGTACTTTAACTCTTGTAGAATTATTCTTTTATCATTTATATAATTATTTCTATAATTATTAGTTTATTTTTTATTTATTTCTTTTAGTAATTATTTTCTATTTAAGTTTATTTACTTAGTTAAGTTAGTGTTCATAGAAGTCTTGTTGTGGGTTTCGTGATTGTGTCTAAGTAGTATGAGTGAGTGCTTTGCCGAAATGGAGTTCGTGCTTAGTGAAAGTTATGCTACATTCTTAGATAGGGCTATTCCCTCGATCAGGAGTAATTCCTCTAGGATAGTTGTAAGCGCGGTGTTTAGAGCTATACCTATGCACGATTGGCGTGCGTCTTTACGGAGGACGGTAGCCCCACATGTGACATGCGTGTTTAGGCCTTTGCAATCCGCCACGTTAAAAGGCGAACCAACCGGGTTTTCAATAGCGGTTAGATCCCAAGGGGAACCTGCGGTATTGGGGTTCAATTTAACCTTGGCATGATGGCCATGCTCCGAAACAACATGACTTTTATGTGCATAACCTTAGCTATAGTGTATAATCTTGTAGAACTAATTGCTAGAAGTAAATAGATGTAAGAATAACACATAGAAAACCTTGTCTCTATCTCGTTGTTCTCCCAATGTAACTTCTACTCTCTCTTTTATTTTCTTGGATTATATGGTGAGTGCCACCCATATTATCATGTACCCCTTTTACCCCCGTATTAAGTAATGTATTGTTTCTTTACACAACAATGTATTTACTTTGTTACAATTCAAACTTCCTTTCGCTCCTCCCTGCGGAGAAATAAATACGATAACCCTGGAATACTCCAAGGTGAAATGCTACAATGGTGATCCATGCGCTTGCGGAATTAATGAAAATAATTATACGCATGACAAACGCCAACAAGCATTTCTGACGCCGTTGCCGGGGAGGTAGCCGATAGGATTTTGAATAATAACATTGTATACTTGTTGTAAAAGTAACATTACTTACTTTTGCGGGCTTACCCTTGTCTTGTTTTCTTGTTGTCGACTTTTAAACAGGATAGTGCATGACTGGTTTCGACCTACCAGACAACTTCCACTCCGACCCAGAGCAGTTCTTGAGAAGGGCGAGAGCAAGACTCACCCCTCCTTCCGCACGTACAACGTCTAAAGCTCTAGCTATCAAAGGATCCTCTCCACTGGTCATTGACCCTACTGCTTCAACCTCAACTACGAACAACATGGGTGAGCCAGTCGAGAAGTGAAAGTCCCTTGATGTCGCCTAGAGGGGGGGGGGGGGGGGGGTGAATAGGCGATATACGAAATTAAGCAATTAAAACTGCAATGGAAACTGAAACTGCCAAAACCGGAACTTCCGCTTTGGCAAACCAGAACTTCTGGTTTTCTCGGGACAGAAAAACAGAAGTTCAGATCTTTCGATCCCCGGTTCCCTCTAGATGGAAAGTAAGCTACTAGGGTAAGTAAATGAGCTCTAGCAACAATATCCACAGAGAATAAAAACTCAACTACACAAGCAACCTAGTAGATCAAGATTTGCAGATAAATGATAAGAACGAGTAAAGTAAATGCAAACCGAATGAAGCACACAAGGAGTTGTTTCCCGAAGTTCAGCAGCTTGCTCTCCAAGCTGCCTACGTCTCCGTTGAGGAAGCTCTACTCAAGAGCCGGGTCTCTTTCAACCACTTTCCTCCTTTCCACTATTTGTTTCTTTCCATGCGGAGGCGAAACGGGCCTTGCACAAACTTTCCCAAGGCTCACCACAAGCTTGGGAGCTCTAGGGACGACACCTAGCCGTCTAGGAGGCTTTGTTGACGGTCCTTACGATCCATTTTTACCGTCAACTTTATGCACCTTTTTGACCTAACACCATCACCAAGAGTAGACATAGGGCTTATTTCTAACAAATTCCACTAGTCTTGGTGAAATTATGAGTGCAGGTGCAATTCATATAAAAACAGGGGAAAACAGGCACTAAACATGGACTTTGCAATCGACGGATTTTCCCCGGACTAAAGAATTTAGTCCAAAAGCCCAAAACCACAGAACCAGGCTTCAAGACCAAAGAATGCAAGTGGATTGGGCACATACATAGCCAGAGGAAGGAGCCAAAGGAGGACCAGGCCCAGTGGGGCCCAGGCCAGGTCGGCCGACCTGACAGGGAGGCCCCCCTGGCCCATCTTTTTATGGCGGTTCACAACCGACCTCTGGAGGTCGGTTCCCACTGCATTAATTGTCACCGACCTCGGGAACCGCCTCAAAGTTGCCGACCTTCCAAGGCTATAAATAAAGGGGTACCCCCCCTCTCTCAAGACAACAACAGACCACAAGACACAAGACTCTCCTCATTTCCAATCCACAGGCCGAGAGCCTCTTGTATTTTAGTAGAATAGGAGAGAGGGCAAGGAAGAGATAGGAGTTCTCCTCCTCTTTTCATTGGAGGTTTAGTTCCTATTCTTTTACCTTGGCGTGTAAACACTTCTAGTGATTATACGTGGTGATTATCTATCTTTTGAGCTTTATCATTCGTCTAGGCATAATTCTTATTATACTCGTTCAACGGGATCGTCGCTCCGCAAGGAGTGCTCTAGTTCTCTGAATCAGTATTAGGCCGGGACTAGAGTAGTGATCGATAGCATAGACGTGGTGTCTAGGCTGGAGGTTGCCTTTGACCGCTGTGTGCTCCACGGTTTGTAGAGGTAGGTGGCAGGAAGTGACAGCCCTGTCCATCCAAAGGAACCCTCCACGTTCGGGTACATAGTAGAGCCTTAGCCGGAGTGGCTTGGCAGACCAAAGCCTAAGCCGGTGCTCGAAGTAGACGAGTAGAACCTGAATTCGTCTAGCCTTAGAAATATCTAGATAATAATCACCCTCTCAATCCTAAGCTGCTAGTTGTCTTGGTTGTCCTTGGGCAAAACTTGCCTTGCGGTAGAATAACTCCGTTCCTTGGGGAAAACAAATACGATACCTTGGAATACTCCCGGGTGAAGTGCCACAACGGTATTCCGTGCGCTTGCGGATTTATCTGTGACGTAAGAAATACCAACAAGCATTTCTGGCGCCGTTGCCGGGGAACGGTTGATATCTCTATTGCAAATTAAGTTTGCCCTCGTAATCTATCTTACTTACCGTTCTGTTTTTATTTCCCTTAAATTCAAAAACAAAAAAAAAACATTTCATGGAGTCACAACCCACCATCCAATCATTCTCTACTCCACGGGGCGAGCTCTTAGAGCCACCATCATCATCACAACCTATTTCTTCATCTGGCTATGAGTTTTCCCCCGATTACATTTTGATGATAAGAGGTTTATCCTTTTCGGGTTTTAAACATGAAAATCCTTATGAACACTTGCGAGAGTTTGAGCATTTGTGTTCATGCCGATCGATCCATGGCATGACACAAGAAACATTGAAATGGAAATTGTTTCCCTTCTCTCTCAATGAGAGGGCGAGGCAATGGTACATTTACACCGCTAAGAGAGTAAACGGTGATTGGAAAGAATTGCGAGACAAATTTTGTCTAGCATTCTTCCCTGTATCTCGTATTACTTCTCTACGAGCGGAAATAATTAACTTTCGTCAAGAAGAGGAGGAAACCTTAAGTGCATCTTGGATCAGATTCTGTTCATTAACAGACTCTGGACCAGAATTGTTGCTCCCCGAACCAGTTTTATTGCAACATTTTTATTCGGGATTGAGCAGCGATACCGCACTTTATCTTGACACGGCCGCTGGTGGATCTTTTTCTCATAAGACCATAGCGGAAGCACACGAACTTTTGGATCGAATTGTGGAAAACACGCCTTTTTCCGCTGATTTACTAGTTGAGCCGGAGTCAATAGATGAGGAACTCGTTGTGCAAGAAACACAACAATTGGTGCCTACTTTGGTAGAGCCGACACCCGAGTTCTCATCTAACATAAGAACTATGATAGAGGAAGATGAACCTCTTGAGTTCCCATTTGAGTTCGAGGAAGAGATTTTCGAAAATTTTGGAAACACCTTGAACTACTCTTGTCAAAAGAAACCTCAGATCTGTGCATCAACCCCTGAACCTTTGGAAAAAGATTTTCTCTTAGAAACTATTCGGGAGTTGACGGCGATCATGAGCGATGAATGGTTGAAGGAAAATGAGCTTTCTTCCGATATCATTCAACTTGTCCTCCCCACCTCAACCATTCAAAGCTTAATTCGGGAATCCAAGGTTGACGTTCTCTACAGCCCTCTAGTAGGAGCCAACATCATGTCCGAATCCTTTGCTTTAACCATGTTTGGCAGCGAAGCATGGGAACCCACTAGCAAACTCCTTAGAACCTCTCCGGGGCATATCTTTGAGGGTTTGGGGATCGTTAGAGGCGTTCGCATCAAGCACGATGAAGCGGAGGTATCCTTGGACTTCCATGTCTTCGGAATCTCGGATTTCGATGTCCTTGTAGGATATCCCATAGAAAAACTTTTCTTGGGGACGTCACCTTTTGGAACCATCGACTTCACCCTCGGTGATGAACCTTTCTCCATTCCTATCACTCAAGCACGAAATTCCTTCGCCGAGGAACTACCTAAGGAAGATGAATGCATAGAGGAGGTTATGGCGATATTTCTTCATAAAACCCCCGAATCATCTTTGGATGAAGATGCTCTTGATTTTGTTCTAGAAGAAGATGATTCGGAGGAAATTTTGGAGCTACCTGAAACCCTTGCACCGCCACCACCTCCAATAGAACTTAAACCACTTCCACCAGGCTTGCGCTACGCTTTTCTTCACGGAAACCCCGAAACCCCTGTCATCTTAAGTGACAAGCTTTCGGAGGAAGAAAGCACTAAACTCTTAGCCGTGTTAGAAAAGCATCGCTCCGTTCTTGGCTACTCGCTAGGAGACCTCAAAGGAATCAGCCCTGCTCTTTGCACCCATCGCATTCCCATAGATCCTGAAAGTACACCTTCTAGGGAACCTCAAAGGAGGCTAAATAATGCGATGAGAGAGGTTGTTAAGAAAGAGGTCTTAAAACTCTTGCATGCTGGTGTTATCAACCCTGTTCCACACAGCGAGTGGGTGAGTCCAGTGCAGGTTGTGCCCAAGAAGGGAGGAATGACGGTCGTCCATAACGACAAGGATGAGTTAATCCCTCAACGAACCGTCACGGGATGGAGGATGTGCATTGATTACCGAAAACTTAACAAGGCCACAAAGAAAGATCATTTTCCGCTGCCCTTCATCGATGAGATGTTGGAACGGCTGGCAAATCATTCTTTCTTTTGTTTCCTTGATGGGTATTCGGGATATCATCAAATCCCCATCCATCCCGACGATCAAGGTAAGACCACTTTTACATGCCCTTACGGAACTTATGCTTATCGACGAATGTCTTTCGGGCTATGTAATGCTCCTGCTTCTTTTCAACGATGCATGATGTCTATCTTTTGTGACATGATCGAGGAAATTATGGAAGTTTTCATGGATGATTTCTCTGTTTATGGAAAAACCTTCGATCATTGTTTTGGAAATTTAGACAAAGTCCTGCAACGTTGCCAAGAAAAGGATTTAGTGCTCAATTGGGAAAAGTGCCACTTCATGGTTAGAGAAGGAATAGTCCTTGGACACTTAATCTCTGAAAGAGGGATAGAGGTGGACAAAGCTAAATTAGAAGTAATAGAAAAACTTCCACCTCCTGTTAATATTAAGGGTATTCGCAGTTTTCTTGGACATGCGGGGTTCTATTGTCGTTTCATTAAAGATTTTTCTCAAATTGCTAGACCCCTTACAAATCTGCTCGCAAAAGATGCACCCTTTGAGTTTTCTGATGATTGCATGATTGCCTTTACTACTCTCAAAAATGCACTCATCTCAGCTCCAATTATCCAACCCCCTGATTGGACGCTGCCTTTTGAAATTATGTGTGATGCTAGTGACTATGCTGTGGGGGCTGTTCTTGGTCAAACTAGAGATAAAAAGCATCATGCGATTTCTTATGCAAGCAAAACGCTGACAGGAGCTCAATTAAATTACACTACCACTGAAAAAGAGCTCCTTGCTGTTGTGTTTGCCTTTGACAAGTTTAGATCTTACTTAGCCGGAGCAAAAGTTATTGTTTACACTGATCATGCTGCTTTAAAATTTTTGCTCTCTAAGAAAGAAGCTAAACCTCGTTTGATAAGATGGATTCTTCTGCTCCAAGAGTTTGATTTAGAAATTCGTGATAAGAAAGGAGTAGAAAATTCTGTAGCGGATCATTTGTCGCGCATGCAATTCACTAACCCGCAGGAACTACCCATCAATGACTTCTTGCGCGACGACATGCTGCTCCAAGTAAGGGACGCGCACCCATGGTACGCCAACATCGTGAACTTCATCGTGACGGGGTACGTACCGCCCGGAGAAAACAAGAAACGACTCATCTATGAGAGTCGCCGTCACTTATGGAATGATCCCTACCTGTACCGTGTCTGCGCCGATGGGCTGCTCAGACGATGTGTGCCAACACCCGAGAGCACACAAATCATCACAAAATGCCATGCAGCTCCATACGGGGGACACTATGGAGTGTTTCGTACTCAGGCTAAGATATGGCAAAGCGGATTCTTTTGGCCAACAATGTACGAAGACACAAAAGAATTCGTCAGACGATGCCCACAATGCCAAAGATTTGGAGGCATCACAGCAAGGGATGCTATGCCCCTCAACTTCAATCTACAAGTCGAAATCTTCGACGTATGGGGCATCGACTTCATGGGGCCATTCCCCAAATCCCAAGGCTATGAATACATCTTGGTGGCAGTTGACTACGTATCCAAATGGGTAGAAGCAATGCCTTGCAGAGCCGCTGACTCCAAGCATGCTCGCCGGATGTTCCACGAGATTATCTTCCCAAGATTTGGAACACCGAG
Organism: Eragrostis curvula; assembly: GCA_007726485.1. NCBI lineage: Eukaryota > Viridiplantae > Streptophyta > Magnoliopsida > Poales > Poaceae > Eragrostis > Eragrostis curvula. Next base: position 45,867 of record RWGY01000934.1, on the reverse strand, counting down.
GCTAGTGATAAGCGACGGAGGGTCTCATTTCATCGATAAGACCTTCCGTAGCTTCCTTAGAGAGCTTGGAGCACGACACAATATTGCCACTCCATACCATCCCCAAACAAGTGGGCAGGCCGAGACATCAAACAAACAAATCAAACGGATCCTGCAAAAGACCGTACTAGAGATGGGGAATTCATGGAGAAGCAAGCTACCCGATGCACTATGGGCATACCGAACAGCATACAAGACGCCCATAGGCATGTCACCATACCAACTCGTATATGGAAAAACATGTCATTTACCCATCGAGTTGGAGCACCGAGCATATTGGGCCATCCGAACATGATTAATGGACCTAAGGGATGCTGGACGTAAGAGAAAAATGGTGATAGCTGAGTTGGAATAATGGAGAGACAAAGCATATCACAACTCAGCTATATACAAAGAAAGGACTAAACGGTGGCACGATCAAAGGATAAGAAGAAAAGAATTCAAAGTTGGAGACAAAGTCTTGCTATTCAACTCACGGGTGAAACTCTTCGGGCACGGAAAATTACGAAGCAAATGGGACGGGCCATATACAGTTATTGACACTTCGCCGCACGGAGCAATCACACTCCAAGACGACGAAGGTAAGATATTCAAGGTAAATGGCCAGCGTCTAAAAATTTATCTTGAGCCCGATACAAATAAAGAATTTGATGTCATGCACTTAATTGAGTTAAAATCTTTATCATGATATCCTCTGATTTGTTTTATCACCCGTAGTAGCACTTTCCTTAAAATAAATATAGCAAGAAATCAACCAGCAAAAGAAAGGGACCAGAGGGTCCCACAGCAGGTCGGCCGACCCAGGGAAGGGGGGTCGGCCGACGCCCCCCTGGCTCCTCTGGCCCCCATCTTTTGCCCAATCGGCCACCTCATCTTACCTTGCTACTTTCCTGCTGTTTTTGGAAGAAAACCTTTTTTCTCTACGCCAAGGGGTGGAGAAAGCACCTATTTATACCTCTCTCCTTCATCCCACCTCTTCATCTCTTCTTTCTCCCGCACCATGAATGAACAAAGCGACGCTTCGTCCACCATCTCAGAAGATGCGCCCATGAAAGGTAGCCCTCTTTGGGGGATCAATGAAGAACAAGCTCTGGACGACGCCTATCGCACCATAAGGAGGCTCCGACAAGAAGTAGCACGCGCTAAAAAGGAGAACGGGGTTCTGCAAAACCTCTACAACCACCTCTGGAAGGAAAAGAAGAAAGATGAAGACCTTATCAAAACCCTCACAGGAGGGTGGGCGCAATATGATCTCGCTTTAGAGCTGATCGAAGAAGAGAAGAAAAAGCTAAGAGAAGCCGAAAAGGCTAAGATAGAATAAGATTAGACCTTAGGGCGCACTTTAATTCCTCTTTAAATTTCCTCAAATTGTAATGCGCCTGCTTATTTGCTGAATTCAATGAAATTAGTGCTCCCCGGGTTTCCATACCGGTAGAGCAATTTGTGTTTCCAAAATATCTTTGTCTATTTTGAAGGAAACAGGCAAAAAGGCAAGTGTGGGGGGGATACATCGCGAAAACATAAACAAACACGCGCAAATCACTCAGAACCATCATGGGAAGGACAACACCAACAAATAAGCGAAAATTGGGCACCAGTGGAGGCCACACCAGGTCGGCCGACCCCCCTGGACCAGGTCGGCCAACCCCTGGTGGGTCCCACTGGGCCTCTGCTTTCCCGTGCTACTCAAGTTTGTTTCCCACACTCCCTTTTTGCCTACCATACCTGTCAAGTTCATTCCGAGATACGAAAATAAAACTTGACCAATTAAAACTTGGGAAAATTTCTTTTTAGCACATCTTTATAAAACCCAATACTCTCCCTTTTGCTCTCAACATAATCATGCACACTTGTTATTACTCGCTCCATCACCACCTACTTGCGAACAATCTATCCATAGGACCCATGTTTTTCTAGATAATTGGCGAGTGTGATATGGTTCGATGAAATGATCCTTTGTTTAAATCTACGAAGTCCTTGGGAGTTTTATTTCAAAAAGTTAAAATATCATGGCTTGCTGCTCCTCTTTTGTTACATAAATTCCTACCAATGCCATATGTTAATCACAACTTGCAAACATACATACATATGCTACTTGTTTTTGCAATGAGCTTTTCCAAAATTTTGCGACCCTAGTGGGAAACCTGTCATGCTCTCTTGATCAAGATCACGTACACGACCCACCAAAAATGCTAAACTCCTACACCGGGAGTTAGCACATCCACCCATCCAAATAAAGACACTCCTCACTTTTATCCCATTTTACCTCTCTCTCTCAAATAAACAAAAGAGGGACATGGCTGTGCAAAAAGAAAAAGAAGGCTCACAAAAAGATGAGCAAGTTAAAGAAAGAGAAAAATGCTCATGTACAGAGCATGAAAAGAAAAGAAAGAAAAATGATAGCCATGTCTCGGAAATACAAAACAAAGAGAGGTAAAATCCAATAAAGGAGTCGTCACATATAAACATCCACACATCCATCCACACATGCACTTCTTGATCAAGGTTGTATGACTTGAATTCTCCGTGGATCCTTTCTTTTGGTTCAGCAATATTTGTGATACAAGTATGCCTCTTCTATCCCTACCTTGAGCTCCACATACAAGCCTTAGAAGTAGGACAAAAGAGGCAAGATAATGCTTTGGTAAGGAAAATACACTTTTTGAGCGATCCGAGAGAATCAATAGAGGAGCAAGAGCTATGTTGTTTATATTTTTTCAAAACTCTTTCAAAAACCCAAGGTACTTAGTAGGTGAAGGCAAGGTGACTTAAGTCATGAATCGTTCCACTTTTCAATCATCCAAGAATACATGTTAGCCACCATCATGTTCACAGGTGGAAAGGTGTGGCTTGTAATAGCTTGTGTGCAGATTTCACTTACCTAAGGGAAGAGTTCCTCTCAGTTTCCACTCACAGCTTTACTCGAGGACGAGCAAAGAGCTAAGTGTGGGCGACAATTCAACACTTCCGTAAAATGATGATCACCAGGGGAATTCAACTCCAAGACAAGAGGCCTAAATCAACCAAGTACAACTTCAACAAAGGCCATTGCACCTGAATCAGAGGCCAACAGGCCAGAGGGGAGCCGCCTGCCAAGAGCAGCCCAGGAGGGGCCAGGCCCACAGGTCGGCTGTTGGCGGTTGTTAAATCACCATTCGACCTCCAACATATCGGTAAATAAAGGCTATTCACCAAGATTCTGTGCATAGTAGTTAGGAACTAACCTACTTCCATGAGTTTTGGTGATATTTGAATACAGGAGCGAATAATGGAGGAAACTGGCCCTGACTCGAAGAAAAGTCAGGCCGGCCGGCCCCATCATAGGCCGGCTGGCCCCCCTTGGCACCCAAAGGCCTCGGCCTTCCTCCAACAGGCTGTAAATGGGCCTAAACTTCAGAAACCAAAGCCTGTTCGGCAGAATTCCACCAACATACCAGCTGGTGGGCTGTTTGGGCCTCAACTTGGCCCTTACTCCAGTTCTGCCACCCCACGAAGGAACCGACCTTCGAACCGACACCAGGAGGCAATCTGGAGCGTCCACGCAAGAGGCGGTGGCGAACCGCCACAGTGGACGGCCGGCCGGCCCCCCTACTAGGCCGGCCGGCCTGCCTTGGCGGCCCCGCCAAGTCTCCTTCGGCTATAAAACCTCTCCTGTCCTAAGGACCCTATAAATACCTCTAGGGTCTGCAGGAACAACTCGCACCTCACTGATCCAAGAGATCCATTACTCATTTGTGTAGAAGTAGAGTTAGTATTGGGAGTTAGAGTAGAGTAGAGTGGAGTGAGAGCTCTTCTCGGGGTTCCGGAAGTCTTCTCGGAGTTTCGGTATTGTTCCTGTACTTTAACTCTTGTAGAATTATTCTTTTATCATTTATATAATTATTTCTATAATTATTAGTTTATTTTTTATTTATTTCTTTTAGTAATTATTTTCTATTTAAGTTTATTTACTTAGTTAAGTTAGTGTTCATAGAAGTCTTGTTGTGGGTTTCGTGATTGTGTCTAAGTAGTATGAGTGAGTGCTTTGCCGAAATGGAGTTCGTGTTTAGTGAAAGTTATGCTACATTCTTAGATAGGGCTATTCCCTCGATCAGGAGTAATTCCTCTAGGATAGTTGTAAGCGCGGTGTTTAGAGCTATACCTATGCACGATTGGCGTGCGTCTTTACGGAGGACGGTAGCCCCACATGTGACATGCGTGTTTAGGCCTTTGCAATCCGCCACGTTAAAAGGCGAACCAACCGGGTTTTCAATAGCGGTTAGATCCCAAGGGGAACCTGCGGTATTGGGGTTCAATTTAACCTTGGCATGATGGCCATGCTCCGAAACAACATGACTTTTATGTGCATAACCTTAGCTATAGTGTATAATCTTGTAGAACTAATTGCTAGAAGTAAATAGATGTAAGAATAACACATAGAAAACCTTGTCTCTATCTCGTTGTTCTCCCAATGTAACTTCTACTCTCTCTTTTATTTTCTTGGATTATATGGTGAGTGCCACCCATATTATCATGTACCCCTTTTACCCCCGTATTAAGTAATGTATTGTTTCTTTACACAACAATGTATTTACTTTGTTACAATTCAAACTTCCTTTCGCTCCTCCCTGCGGAGAAATAAATACGATAACCCTGGAATACTCCAAGGTGAAATGCTACAATGGTGATCCATGCGCTTGCGGAATTAATGAAAATAATTATACGCATGACAAACGCCAACAAGCATTTCTGACGCCGTTGCCGGGGAGGTAGCCGATAGGATTTTGAATAATAACATTGTATACTTGTTGTAAAAGTAACATTACTTACTTTTGCGGGCTTACCCTTGTCTTGTTTTCTTGTTGTCGACTTTTAAACAGGATAGTGCATGACTGGTTTCGACCTACCAGACAACTTCCACTCCGACCCAGAGCAGTTCTTGAGAAGGGCGAGAGCAAGACTCACCCCTCCTTCCGCACGTACAACGTCTAAAGCTCTAGCTATCAAAGGATCCTCTCCACTGGTCATTGACCCTACTGCTTCAACCTCAACTACGAACAACATGGGTGAGCCAGTCGAGAAGTGAAAGTCCCTTGATGTCGCCTAGAGGGGGGGGGGGGGTGAATAGGCGATATACGAAATTAAGCAATTAAAACTGCAATGGAAACTGAAACTGCCAAAACCGGAACTTCCGCTTTGGCAAACCAGAACTTCCGGTTTTCTCGGGACAGAAAAACAGAAGTTCAGATCTTTCGATCCCCGGTTCCCTCTAGATGGAAAGTAAGCTACTAGGGTAAGTAAATGAGCTCTAGCAACAATATCCACAGAGAATAAAAACTCAACTACACAAGCAACCTAGTAGATCAAGATTTGCAGATAAATGATAAGAACGAGTAAAGTAAATGCAAACCGAATGAAGCACACAAGGAGTTGTTTCCCGAAGTTCAGCAGCTTGCTCTCCAAGCTGCCTACGTCTCCGTTGAGGAAGCTCTACTCAAGAGCCGGGTCTCTTTCAACCACTTTCCTCCTTTCCACTATTTGTTTCTTTCCTTGCGGAGGCGAAACGGGCCTTGCACAAACTTTCCCAAGGCTCACCACAAGCTTGGGAGCTCTAGGGACGACACCTAGCCGTCTAGGAGGCTTTGTTGACGGTCCTTACGATCCATTTTTACCGTCAACTTTATGCACCTTTTTGACCTAACACCATCACCAAGAGTAGACATAGGGCTTATTTCTAACAAATTCCACTAGTCTTGGTGAAATTATGAGTGCAGGTGCAATTCATATAAAAACAGGGGAAAACAGGCACTAAACATGGACTTTGCAATCGACGGATTTTCCCCGGACTAAAGAATTTAGTCCAAAAGCCCAAAACCACAGAACCAGGCTTCAAGACCAAAGAATGCAAGTGGATTGGGCACATACATAGCCAGAGGAAGGAGCCAGAGGAGGACCAGGCCCAGTGGGGCCCAGGCCAGGTCGGCCGACCTGACAGGGAGGCCCCCCTGGCCCATCTTTTTATGGCGGTTCACAACCGACCTCTGGAGGTCGGTTCCCACTGCATTAATTGTCACCGACCTCGGGAACCGCCTCAAAGTTGCCGACCTTCCAAGGCTATAAATAAAGGGGTGCCCCCCCCTCTCTCAAGACAACAACAGACCACAAGACACAAGACTCTCCTCATTTCCAATCCACAGGCCGAGAGCCTCTTGTATTTTAGTAGAATAGGAGAGAGGGCAAGGAAGAGATAGGAGTTCTCCTCCTCTTTTCATTGGAGGTTTAGTTCCTATTCTTTTACCTTGGCGTGTAAACACTTCTAGTGATTATACGTGGTGATTATCTATCTTTTGAGCTTTATCATTCGTCTAGGCATAATTCTTGTTATACTCGTTCAACGGGATCGTCGCTCCGCAAGGAGTGCTCTAGTTCTCTGAATCAGTATTAGGCCGGGACTAGAGTAGTGATCGATAGCATAGACGTGGTGTCGAGGCTGGACGTTGCCTTTGACCGCTGTGTGCTCCACGGTTTGTAGAGGTAGGTGGCAGGAAGTGACAGCCCTGTCCATCCAAAGGAACCCTCCACGTTCGGGTACATAGTAGAGCCTTAGCCGTAGTGGCTTGGCAGACCAAAGCCTAAGCCGGTGCTCGAAGTAGACGAGTAGAACCTGAATTCGTCTAGCCTTAGAAATATCTAGATAATAATCACCCTCTCAATCCTAAGCTGCTAGTTGTCTTGGTTGTCCTTGGGTAAAACTTGCCTTGCGGTAGAATAACTTCGTTCCTTGGGGAAAACAAATACGATACCTTAGAATACTCCCGGGTGAAGTGCTACAACGGTATTCCGTGCGCTTGCGGATTTATCTGTGACGTAAGAAATACCAACAGGCTTCACCTTCAAGAGTAACAAATGCTTCACGGATTCAAGGCGAAGTGCTCAAATGCTCAAGTATGAGGATGCTCTCATGTGCTCTTCAATTCAAATTCTCTCAACCCAATCCAAAGAATTTAGCTATAAACTCACAAATCTCACAAAGAGAGGTTGGGGAGAGCTCTAGGACACTATGGCTCTGGATATATTCATGGATGTAGTCAGCACCCTCAAAGAGAGGGTGTGGTGGGGTATTTATACTCATCCCCCCGAAAATAGCCGTTGGAAACTAGCCAGTACAAACCGGAACTTCCGGTTTTACAAACCGGAACTTTCGGTTTTCCAGAACTAGCCGTTAGGATTCAAATCTGCTAAAACTGGAACTTCCGGTTTGGCCAACCGGAACTTCCGGTTTTGCCAGGCTCATAAGCAGAGTGTAAGTGTTGGGCATAGTGTTTCACTCTTCTCACTTGGGTTATTCTTGAGCACTGAGACTTGCTAGCTATCCATGTAGCATCCCTCTTGATAGAGCGGCATACCTATACTTAAGATCAAATATAAAACAACTTTTTACAACTTGAGCATATTAGAAACTTGATATTGCCACTTCTCTTCAAATTTGTTCCATGAGGGCAGCCACATGAGCTTCTCTTGAGCATCACCATCTCGAGCTTGTGACTTGGAATCTTTTAAACCGTATGAGCAATTATCCATCTTGCAATTCCTAGTCACTTCAATTCTTTATGATTCAACAATAATTGATACTTAGCAACATATACTCCATATAGCTTGAACGGTCCGTCGAAATTCGACTCCACTTGCCCTTCACCATACTTTAGGTGCCTCGGCACCAAGACTCTTTCTTGCCCTTCTCCTAACTATGGTTCATCGCGACCAAGTCATGTCAATCCTTCACCTTCTTGCTATTTAAGCCACACATTGCTTTGAATCATCTATGAGCATCCAATTTATGTTGACGATTGATTTAATGATTGATCAAGTTGCTTCCAAGTATATTACCATAAATGACATATAGCACTTGATCATTCTTCATCTTGACCATGAGAGAGCCACTAGATATAAATCTTGTATTTGAAATAATTCATCTCTTTACATCATACATTGGTCACATAGTCTTCATTTGCTTCAAACAATTGTACATACAAGAGTGTATACATGAGAGATATTGTACATATATTGTTTGCAACCTGTCCATATACTCACAAAGAATATTAGACATTTAATCATGTTGTCATACAATACACCAAAACCCACTAGGGGTGCATATGCACTTTCAATCTCCCCCTTTTTGGTGATTGATGACAACCTTGATTAAAGCTTACAAATGATATTCATAAACATATTTTCATTGCAAACATGTAGAATAAGCTCCCCCTTAATATGTGCATATTTGAGTGAAATTCAACAAATTAGCCTCAAATGCCATTTGCACATATAGAGAGAAAAACATGAGAGCTTTTCCTACATGTATTCATTTGTGGGGTGCAACAAGTGTGTGCGAACAAATAATACGTGATGCAAATGACAAGATAATCACACAACATAATAAAAACGAAATGCATCTGTGTAGTCTGGCCAAAACCGGAACTTCCGGTTGCCAAACCGGAACTTCCGGTTTATCAGGCTGCACAGACACAGAAAAGGAAACAATACACCATTTCAACAATGCATCACACACTAGCATAAATAGATCCTTAGAAACTTATTACAAGGTTCAACACACATGGTTCACACAGTATAGAGGTTATCAAGTCCACAAAGCGATAAAAAATGATACAAGGATAGATAGTGTTCTGTCAGGCACAAACCGGAACTTCCGGTTTTACTGGACAGAACAGACCAAGACCGAAAGAGCTGAAACTTGTCGGCGATGATTCCAAGCTTTAATCTTTCTCTCCCCTTTGTCAGCTAGCACCAAAAAGGGAGAATCTCCAGGAATGATCATTAATCGTCCTCACCATCATCATCATCATTACCCTCCTCTTCATCTTCATGTCTAGGAGGAGAGGCAAAGGGAGGGGGCTGCTGCTGCGGCTGCTCACCAAAGAATCCAAAACCATACTCACTAAAGCTTTGTTCACCAAAGAACTGAGCACTGAGATTTTGTTGGTCATACCCACTAATCCTTTCATCGAAGCTTTCCATAGGTGGACTATCTTCATCTCTAATAGGAGAGCAAACAATATCGGGATGATCCTTTTGAGCTATTTGCTTTACTGTTTTTGTGAGCTTCCTTCTTTCTTTCCTCTCATGGTGTGCTTTCACATCTGCATCATATTGAGACCGACACAACCCAAGGAAGAGGTTGAAAAACTTTTTGATCGAAGAGGAAGATCCGTTGCCCCTATGCTTCCCGCTGCTGCTAGGACCTTGGGAAGTTGATGGTTCATGAGTTTGAGCTGCTGCCCGTCAACCGGCATTTTCAAATTTGCTTTGAACTTTAGATAATTATGCTTCATCTCACACACAAAGGAGAAACCGGTGACCTTCTCAATCATAAGCATAATATATGGTGCATAACCACAACTCTTGAGTGGACTGTTTGCAATGATCTTGATTTCTTCCCATATAAAGTCAAACACTGAGAATGGAGTCCCATGAGGAGAAGAGGGAGTCATAGCTGCAAGGATATTCTTGATATAGGAAGGAATGGCTGTGGCATCACCCTCTCTAGGAGTGAGAGTCTTCCTTAACAACCGGTTCATATAGCCATAGAAAGGAAGCAAATCTGTGGTGTGTCCCTTGCCGCCTTGCCTGTTTCTTGGATACATGAAACCCGTCAAGCTAGTACTTAGAACAGGGTGTGAGTGAAGGTGAGGACGGTTGGCATCATATCTTCCAAATCCAAGAATTCTAGCAAACTGTGCATAGCTCACTTCAAACCAACGACCCTCTGTCATCCAATGAAATTTGCTGACATCCTCATGCTCTTCAACAAATAAAGTAGCAAAGAATTGAGCAATGATCTCATTGTTCCAATCCTTCTGAATGCTCATAACATCATAGACCTTTCTAGCTTTGCATGCAGCAATCACTTCATTGATGATTGGGTCATTCTTGCTTGCCAGATACTGCCAATCAATCCACTGGGAGATAGCCACAGGTGTTGTCTTTAGCATAATCACAGACTCATAGAAATCTTGCTGAAAGTATGTGTGAAATCTGTAGTCAGAGGCTTCCTTTGGAAGTTGCCTAGGATCAACTGCCCTCATTTCTCTCACTACCTCAGATTTTCCTTTGTAGCTCACTTTTTCTCTCCAATCAGGATTACTTGGAGTGTGAAATTTTCTTGCTCCATAATTATTAGTTCCCATAGGAACAGGCTCCTCAACATCAAAGATTTCTTCATCCTCCTCATTAATCTCATCATTTCCCCTTGCTGCCCCACTGCTGCTGCCAGCACCAGCCATTGATTTTCCTTTGGAGTGACCGCTGGTTTGATGCTGTGGAGAAGGAATATACTCTTCCTCTTCTTCATCATCACTGGAAGTCTCTTCAACTTCCTCATTCACCACTTCCTCAATCTGCATAGTGCCTCTTGGCAAATTCTTGGTGCGTGATGTTGTTTGCTTTCGATAAATGCGCGGATTTGGATCATCATGCCTTGCTTTCTTTCTCATTTCCCTTCCATCATCAGCCATGCTGCCCCTGATATAACAAATATGCAGGAAGGTGTTTTAGGAAACAGCTAGAACAGAATTGGTGATGATTTGATAGCAATTTTAGATAAAAACATGCGTACAGGTGTTCACTGAGGAAACCGGAACTTCCGGTTTGCCAAACCGGAGCATCCGGTTTTCTCAGGGAAAACCTATGTCCATCTAGTCATCTAAAATAACTGAGGATTGTTCAAGGCACGAGTAGATAACAAGATAGCACTAGAGTTCCTAGCCATAAAATAGACCAATAAAAAATTCTTGAATTAGACTTCCCCTGTCAAAACCGGAACTTCTGGTTTGCCAAACCGGAACTTCCGGTTTTCACGGGGAAAACCTAGTTCTCGAATCCGATCGATTTAACCCACCAATCACAAAGATATTGCAGGTAGATGTCCTATGGCATCCTAGGAAACAATGCTAGGAAGGAATTTTAAATCTACCCAAGGACCAAGGAGATTGAAAGATGAGTTCATGGGTACCTTTGGAGAGGGGAACTTCAAATCCGGAGGTGGAATCGGAGTCTCCGGTCTTGGGGATACACAATCCACCCAAAAACCGAAGGATTCCTTGGATGGAAGATGAAATCGCCAAAGGGGAGAAGAGGGGAGACGCCCACGGTGAAGAAGAACTTGATAGAGTAGAATGGTGGACGAAGGGGTAACTTTCTGTTCGGATAGGGTTAAACCCGACAAAACCGGAACTTCCGGTTTAGGAAACCGGAACTTTCGGTTTTTCTGACTTAGACAGAAAAACTTCAGAAAAAGGATTTTCTTGATCTCACTGTAGCCCGGAGTATCCGGTGGGGCTTCTCTGTGCTGAGCGCTGAGAAAACATGATTTTTACCGGAGAGTCCGACCTGATGCCGGACAGTCCGACCACTGACTTTTCTTGCTGACTTGAGAGATTTTCAAGGAATTTTGCTGACTTAGGAGAGGTCTTGATCAAGATGATATCAAAGGATTAAGGACTTGAGGGAGACAATCTCACCAATTGTGGTTAGCCAACAATCAACCAAGGTGAACTATAACCACAATTAGCTTGAAATGATCACAAAGATCAAGAACCAAGATTTTTGAAAACACACACAAAGCATGATAAGGATTTTTCGAAAAAAAAACTATCCTAACTCACAAAGAGTATATGTTGACTTGAGTCACCCACATACCATGGCACAACCTAGCACATGAGTTCGATATGATGGAAAGAATTAATGCTAGGGCAAAAGAGGTGTACCTTCATGTAGAAAGGCCAAGCATTCATCAATGAGGATGAATACATCAATCTTTTGTCATGTGCTTATTTTTCAACAAATCCAATGCTAGATTTTTCATAAGAGAATATCATGCACTTTCAATGACACAAACTAGCATTAGTAGCACAGACTCAATTATCACACATAGTGATCAAATAGATGGAGAGATAACAGGTAGACCTCAATTGAAAGCAGGTATATGAAATCTGCCCAAACCGGAACTTCCGGTTTGCCAAACCGGAATATCCGGATTTTGCAGAATTCATGTACTTTAGAATTTGAACAAAGAACCTGGGATTTTGAGGTTTAACAGGAGTTTCATATCCCACGATGAGGTGCATTCAATTTAGAAGAGCATTCTCCATATGTGAGACTATCTTCATAAAACATCTTAGGCAACAAGGTTAGTCTCATTTAACTTAAGACATAGAGTGAGTCTCCCCCTAAATAGGTGCACTAAATTTTTGAATAATTTAACATGTGCACTTAGTTGATCAAGAACATGGAGAGAATCAATCTATATCTCAGTTAAAGGAAATAAAAAGATATTCAATGAATGAATGAATGTCAAGAAATACTCACAACCACATAGACATGTGAGCAATATTTGTTTTTCATGTTGTGCTTGTCCGGACTAATCTTGCTCACAAAGTACACGTCCAGAAACCACCATGTCAAGCCTCTGGAGTCCGCAACATATACGGACAAGTCCGAATCTTTAATCACTTCCTCAGATTTTCCAGGGGAAACCGGAACATCCGGTTTAGCAAACCGGAACGTCCGGTTTTCCTGGACACTTGTATTTCAGTGAATTAGTGACATCTTCACAATTATGCTTTGTAATGTCTTTGAGTTATTCAATATATGAATCATGAGTTCCTGAAAGGACTTGGAAAAACAAAATTTCTCCATAGGAGACATTAATTGCATCTTTCTACACAATTGTGCATATGTACAAGTATCATAATGATCTCTCACGATAAAAGAGGACACATGCAAACTAATTGCAGAAGAAAAGAGATCATAAGGACTTGGAAGTGATACTTGTTACCATGATGTCATTGATGAAAATAATAAGAAAATGGTTCCATCCTTGGCATGTTGCATAGCAATAACACTTCACTTGTATGCCAAGACATCAATGCATCATATGTACCTACTCAGCAATTTCAAACACATTTTGGTACCCAAATCTTGTTGGGTCCTTCAATGTTAGTCAAACAAGATTTTGGCACCCAAATGAACTTTGTGTTGACACTTGATGAACTAATCACCTTATCAGCACAAGGATCATTTGTGGCCTTCATAGTTGATGAATCAATATGAACTAACTTGGGAATGGAAACTTGGGCCATAGGACAATCCTTACCGATATGTCCTTTCGTGCGACAAGTATAGCAAATCCGATATTTGATTCTTCTTTCCTTATATTTGATTTGCCTTCTTGTGCTGCCATACTTGCTCATGTCTCTATCATATGCTGCCACAAAGCTTTTGCCACGTTGTTCATTTGCTTGAACCTTCCTTGCATAAACCAGAACTTCCGGTTTACCAAACCAGAGTCTCCGGTTTTGACTGGCCAGCATACCATTTCTTTTCTTTGGACATGAGGCAATTTTGTGTCCTTCTTCCATGCAACCAAAACACTTTCTATGAGATAATCTAGTTTGTCTTCTGGAAAGTGTGGTTTCACCATGTTTCTTTGAAGGACATTCGGATCCCAAGTGTCCCATTAATGAGCACTCAAAGCACATAACTTGAGCTTTCTTCTTGAATGTTTGCTTGTTGCTCTTGTCATGAATTTTCTTGATTTTGTTGCAGGGGCTCTTGGCGCATGTGACGGTTGATCCCTTCTCAAGCTTCTTCACCATGTCATCACGGTTATCTTGAGATGGTTGCACATGACCTTTACCCTTTAACAACCTCAAGTCATTCTTGAGCTTCTCAACTTCTCTCATGAGATTGTCATTTTCACTTGCAATGAAATCATCACAAGTTTCTACAATAATATGCTCATCACATGATGACTTTACTTGAGAGCAACAAATGTTAGCACAAGATAAATCAATAGACATTTGTGTGCTTGTGCAATTGCATGTGTGAGATTGATAAGATTTTACCATAGTCAAAATAACCTCATGAGATATTTCTAGCATGGCATGTGACTCAATAAGATGTTCATGTGAGCACAAAAGCTTTTCATGACTCTTTTGCAAATTCACTTGCTTGCTAGTGAGCATACCAAGTTGAGCCTTGAGATTGCAATTTTCTTGCTGCAATGATGCTACACATAGAAAAGAGTTAGTGGCACAAGCATTATCCTTTTTCAAGTTATCATAATCATTGGTCAAGGATATATGCATGTGGTTGAGTTTCTCATGTTCTACACTTAGAGCTTCAAGCTCTTCCATTTTGCCAATGAGAAACTCTTCTTGCTTCTCCAGCTGCAACTCTTGCTGTTCAAACTTCTTCATGAGCTTTATGATCTTGCACATGTCTTTCTTGCTCAACTTGTCAAATTCAAGGTCGTCATCTTCACTCTCTGTCGGTGCTAAGAAACCGGCCGACAAGTAAATTTGTAACTACGGCGCCTAACGATCTTCTATGATGGCGAGGGTTTCGCGAGAGAGGCGAGATGTATACTGGTTCAGGCAATCGATGCCCTACGTCCAGTTCGTGGGTGGTTCGTGTTCCGACTTGCAGAGGGGAGCTACAAGTGTTGACGAGGGAGGAGAAAAACTCCAAGCCTCTTCGTGTGTAGTTCTATGTCTGTGTTTGTCTATCTATCCGGGGATCCGATCCCCTTGCCTCATGCACCCAGCTCTCCTTTTATAGTCAAGGAGTGAGCCGGTTTACAAATGGGAACGGGGCTTTCGAGTTGTGGGCTAGCGCGGCTACACGCCGCACTAGTCTGCACCCTAGCTGCCACTGTGGCCCTAGTCAGGCGGCGTCCTGTCCGCCCGGTCGCCGGGCAGGTGGTCGAGATGTCTACCCAGACTGTCGCGGCCGTCTTGTCGCCGGTCCGGTCTTCGTCCCTGTTCAGGGTGATGATGATGTCGTAGCCGTCCCGCTGCTGTACTCGAGGTGTCAGGCGGCGCCGCGAGATGGGACGGGTGCCACTGTGCGGGTCACATCGCGTGCCTGCAAGTATATGAGTTGCTGGGTAGAGTTAAGGCTCCCCAGCTACTCGTCGTAAATGCCTGTCCTCCTTGTCAGAGGAAAATCTTCTCGACGAAGTCTCCCAACTCGGGGTCGGGCGAAGCGCGGCTTGTGGGCCCGCCCGACTGGGAGTCGGGCGAGGCGGAGTTCGGGGCCCCACCCGACTTGGGGTCGGGCGGGGCGGAAGTCGTGGACCCCACCCGACTCGGGGTCGGGCGGGGCGGAAGTCGTGGGCCCGCCCGACTGGGGGTCGGGCGAGGCGGAACTTGTATGTGCCCTCGGGGTCGGCCGTGGGCCCCTCGAGCGCTCTGTTGTTATGCACCTGTTCCTGTGGGCCCTACACAATTAAGCTGAGACGGTTAGCGGGATTAAGTATCCTAGATCAGGATACCCTGATTTGGGTATCCGTCACTCTCACTTTCATCCTTCTTGATTGGCTTCTTCTTGCCTTTAGCCATGAGACACATGAAGTGTTCACCCTCCGAGTCACTTGAAGAGACAGACTCTTCACTTGGTCTAAAGCGACACCAATCATTTTCTTCACTTCGAGTTGAGCTTGTTTCTGTCCTGCCAAAACCGGAACTTCCGGTTTGGGAAACCGGAACCTCCGGTTTTCCTAGACTGGCAGACTGAACTTTGTTTGCTTCACAACTCGATTGCTTCACTTCCTGTACATTGAAGCTTGTTGAGGATGTTGATATTTTAGGCTCAGATTCTGAGGATGATAGTGTGTCTTCTCTTGAGCCATATGTTTCTTTAAGTGCCACCCAAAGAAGATGGGCACTTTCAAGAAGTCCATATTTCTTGAATATCACATCCTCCACACCTGCGCTCAAAGCACTAGATAAAGCATTATATGCATGAGCTTCGAGATATAAGCATTTCTCTTGCCCTTTTGTAAGATGATAATAATCCAAGGCATGAGAAAAGCCTATATCTACGATCCACCAAATTTGTGGGCTCATTTGACAAAAATATGAAATCATTCGGTCTTTCCAATGAGCATAATTAGAGCCACAAAAATGAGGAATATCACAAGCAGGTCTAGATATAGAAGGAAGCAAGTAACTAAGACAATCATAAACATTTTGATCCATTTCGCCTAAAGACATCGATCTTTCCTCCAAACGGTTAAGCCTATAAGGAGGTTAAAATTTACAATGCCCGAAAATAGGCTTGAAATTAGTGCTCACAGCCCCGAAATGGCCTTAAAGGGGCGCCGCACGCCCCGAAAATCCATGAAAACTTCGTTAAATGTCTTTACCATAGGGCCATGTATATCTAGGCCAATGCCTTGAAATCTGGGCCGGGTGCCAAAAATCGGCCCGGACCATGTGCTATAACCCAAGAAAACAGCCTAAAGCGGCAGTTTTCGCGAAATCATGTATGGGTGTCGGCTCCTTTCAGCCCGGAGAAGTGGCCCATGAGGTGTCATATGGGTGAGAGGTTGCGTGCACTTCCATTCTACATGAAGATCAACGCATTGAAATCTGGGTCGGGTGCCATAAATCGGCCCGGAAGCGTGTGCTCTAGCCCATGAAAACGGCCTGAAACAGCAGCTTTCCCGAAATCATGGGTGTCGGCTCCTCTCATCACGGAGAAGTGGCCCGGGAGGTGTCCTACGGGTGAGAGGAACTGGCACTTCCATTTCACGTGAAGATCAAATATATAGGGTTGGATTTACACAGCCCGAAAAACAGGCTAGAAACGGGTTTTCACGGCCCCAAAATGGCACTAAAGGGGCGCCGCACGCCCTGAGAATCCATGAAAACCATGTCAAATGTCTCCTACTATAGGGCCAAGCAGATCCAGGCTATCGTCTCGAAATCGGGCCGAGTGCCAAAAATCGGGCACATGAAAACGGTTTGAAATGGCAGTTTTCGCGAAATCATGGGTGTCAGCTCCTCTCAGTCCGGAGAAGTGTTCCGGGAGGTATCCTATGGGTGAGAGGTAGTTTGCAATTCCATTTCACATGAAGATCAAAGATATAGGGTTGGATTTACACAACCCGAAAATAGGCAAGAAACGGATGCTCACGGCCCCGAAATGGCATTAAAGGGGCGCCGCACGCCTCGAAAATCCATGAAAACCTCGTGAAATGTCTCCTACCATAGGTCCATGCATATTTAGGCTAACGCTTTGAAATCTGGGCCGGGTGCCAAATATCACCCCGGAGCGTGAAAACGGCCTGCAACGGCAGTTTTCGAAAAATCATGGGTGTCGGCTCCTCTCAGCCCGGAGAAGTAGCCCGGAAGGTGTCCTTTTGAAGAGAGGTTGCTTCCACTCCCATTCCACGTGATGATCAAAGATACAGGTTGGATTTATACAGCCTGAAAACAGGCTAGAAACAGGTGCTCACAGCCTCGAAATGACCTCAAAGAGGCGCCGCACGCCTCGACAATCTATGAAAACCTCGTGAAATGTCTCCTACCATAGGGCCATGCATATCTATGCTAACGCCTTGACATCAGGCCGGGTGCCAGCACATGAAAATGGCCTGAAATGGCAGTTTTTGCGAAATCTTGGGTCTCGGCTCCTCTCAGCTCGGAGAAGTGGCCCGGGAGGTGTCCTATGGGTGAGAGGATGTTTGCACTTTCCTTTCCATATGAAGATCAAAGATATAGGGTTGGATTTACACAACCTGAAAACAGGCTAGCACTAGTACAGATCTGGTGATTAATGGCGATTTTATTGTACATCCGTCATTATTTTGGGGGTTTCTCCGTTTTTGGCCAACTTTTATGACGTTTCGGTATTTTGTCACTAAAAATGCCGAAACAGACCCGTTTTATGACAAAAAGGCATCACTGTTGCCTTTCGGGCCCATGGGTCAAGTTGTTTATGATGAAAACTAAGCGTCACTACCGTTCATTCCAGGAATTTCCCGCCCGCATCCTTGTCAGCACATGGACAGACCCACATATTCGTCATCGGAGGGGAGAGTTCGCCCGCCCGCATCCTAGTCAGCACATGATGGACCCACATATTCATCGCTGGAGGGGGATTTACCCTGCCGCATCCTAGTCAGCACATGGTGGGCCCACATATTCGTTCCCGGAGTGGGGATTTTCGCCCACCCGCATCCTAGTCAGCATGTTGTGGACCCACACGTCAGTCAAAATTCATCCTTCGCTACAGGATTTCCCGCACACGCATCCCAATCAGCATGGCGTGGCCGCACACGTCAGATACCATTCGTCACTAAACTTCAGAAACCAAAGTCTGTTCGGCAAAATTCCACCGACATACCAGCTGGTTGTTGGCGTCTCTTACGGTCACGCGGGAAACACGCGACCGCAGGAGACGCCGGGGGTTATGGAATTGTTCACTTGCACTATTTAACCAAATAATCCACAACTAGTAACAAGTACTAGATATGAATTATAAGGTTTGTCATGTTAAATAGAATATCCGCAAGCGGACGGATAACCCGTTGTAGCATTTCACCCGAGAGTATTCCAGGGTATCGTATTTATATTTTCCCAAAGGAAGACATGGTTGACAAGAGTACTTATGTTCATGGTGTACAAACGATAAGTGATATAACCACATTCCAATGCAGGGGTAAGGTTTAATAATAATAAGGATAGTGTGACACACACGAAGGCATTCCACTCTCTCTAATAAAAGGCGAGAGACAATCCTAAGCAATGCTAAGTTAGACTAGCGAGCCACTACTCCAAAGGTACAACATTCATATAGCGTGCACAACCTCTACCTATCATCTAGCGTCATGCAAGCACAAGCAAGCGTCTAATGCCTAGGCAACATCGGGAGATCCGGCATACGCAAGGTCTGCCTCGCGACTCCGGCCTATTTACGTACTCCTATGCCGTGCCCGAACGTGGAGGGTTCCTTTGGATGGACAGGGCTGTCACTTCCTGCCACCTACCTCTACAAACCGTGGGACACGCACATACCCAAGGGTGGATAGACTACCCCGGCACCATGCCGGCGTTACTAACCACGACTCTAGATCCCTCGAGGCACCCCCAACCCTTCGGATCGACGGGGTGATAAATCTAGAGCACCTTTGCAGGACAATGAGCCCGATGCCTAAACATGAGAACAACTAGCCTAACTAGCATAAACTAGATAAAAGGGATCAAAGCTAGCACTAAGTCATGCATAAGCGTTCGTCGCTCAAGAACGAGCGACGAACGATGAACGATTAAGCAAGTTCAAGAATAATCGATGATCGAGTATGAACGAACGATGAACGAACGATGAACGAGCATGAACGAACAACGAACGATCATACAAGATCATGGTAGAACTAGCAAGCTCATAACAACTATATGAATACTTGTATTCCATAGATTAAATAACAAGTCTTACAAAGAGAGAGAAAGGATACAAGAGCACTACCCAATTCTCCACAAGACTTTGGGAGCAATAGGGCAGCCCACTACTCAGCCTAGCACTACCTAGAATTGCCTCTAACTCTAGTGTGAGGAGGAGGGAATGATCCTTGTGTATTGTGTGTCTTGGAAGGAGGGGGGTACCCCTCCTTATATAGTCCTTGAAGGTCGGCAACTTTGAGGCGGTTCCCGAGGTCGGTGGCATTTAATGCAGGGGGAACCGACCTCCAGAGGTCGGTTACAAACCGCCATAGAAAGATGGGCCCAGGGGGCCACCCTGCCAGGTCGGCCGACCTGGCCAGGGGGGGTCGGCCGACCTGTGCCTGGCCCCTCCTGGGCTGGGCTTTGGCAGGTGGCTCCCCCTCTGGGTCCACTTCTCTGGTCCAGGTGCATTTGGCCTTAGTTGTGTTGGACTTTGACGAGATTTGGCCTTTTGTCTTGGAATTGTATTCCCGCGGCGAACGTTGTTGTGTAGAAGTGTTGATTCGTCGCCTTGGGGCATGAGTTCACCTGGATTTCTCCCTTATTCCACCTGCACACTAAAATCTAGAGGTACATGTGGAACTAGGTTATTCTTAAATAAAGTGCATGTAAAGAGTGTCCAATCCTTCTTGTTTATTGAGCTAGTTGACGGTCGAAATTGGTCCGTAACGACCGTCAACAACTCCCCCAAGCTTACCCCTTGCTCGTCCCGAGCAAGAAGTAGGACTTTAGGTTGTTTGATCAGGAGTTGCTACAATGCCTACTTCTCAAAGGTACCAAGTGTATAACAAAGATACTCATCCTTGAGTTGAATAAGTTGGCCAAGGTAACTCACCCTTCCCTTAGTCCTTATGGGGCTTTTGCTTTATACTTCACCTTGGGCGGTTGAGAGAGAGAACGGTGTACGAGCATTTGTTTTCTCATTCCATGTCTTGCTTTTATTCTCCGGAGGTTTTCAAAAAGATTTTCAAAAATAAAACCGAGTTCCTCAAGTGATACTCTCGAGTCGCTCAAGTGGTGTTTTCATTCCTCACCAAGGCATGTGTGTTGCCTCATCCTACATCTAATAGGCTTTTTGTGGAGCTCAAGGTAGGATATGGAGAGAGGCATACTTGCATTCATATTTTGCAAAACCAAAAGAGTGGATCCACGGAGATAGCAAGCCATACAATCAAAGATCAAGATGTGCAAGTGTGTATATGTGGATGGTGATGTAAGTGACTACTCCTCTTTTTGTTCACCTCTCTTTATTTTATATTTTGGGGCATGGCTATCTTTTCTTCTTTCTTTTTCCATGCTCAAAATGAGAGCAGATAAATTTTCTTGTTCTTTTCATGCTCATCTTCTGTGAGCTTTATTTTCTTTCTTTCTTTTGCATAGCCATGCCTAATTTTGATATTTCAAGAGAGGTGATAAATTGTGAGGAGTGTCTTTATTTTGGTGGATGGTATGACATGTTGCTAACTTCCGGTGTAGAAGTTTAGCATATGAGGTGGAATGTGTACGTGATCTTGATCATGAGAGTATGGAAAGCATCTCACTAGGGTCACACAATTTTGATAAAGCTCAATGAAATGACAAGCAGCATATGTAAGGTTTTTTCATTAAGTACTACATATGGCTTTGGTAGGAATTTATCATCACTGAGGAACTTATAAATTTTTATGATTTTCGAAAACAAAAAGCTCCGGAGTTTTCAAGCTTAACTTGGAACAAGATTGCATCCGCTCTTTTTACCATATCATTTCTCATAACAACTTAGGTTCAGTGCAAGCGTATGCTACCCACAAGTTTCAGGTTCTAAGCAAGTATTTTTCAGCCAACAAACTCAAAACTTGGAGAGTACTAAGTTATAAACTAGGCACAAGAGAGAAATACGGCAGAGCAACTATTCATCATCTCAACATAGAAGGAAAAGAAACATTTTTACAGCACATAAAAAGAAACTATACTAACTATTTTTGTTCTTTTTAGTTTTGTTATTTTTATTTTGTTTTTCATATGAGAAGCAAGAACAAGCAAAAAACGAAAGAAAAAGGATACAAGTTGCGATACATGATACCTTAGCGGGGGGCATGGTGTCTCCCCCCAAGCTTGTTCTTGCTCATGGGTTTGGTGGATTGAACCCCATGTGGCGAAAGTAAGCCGAAAGATCGGCTTGTCCCCGCTCCGTCATGTTGGTGAGGTTGGTGAGCTGGGTGTCGGTGCGTTCTTGCCACTGATGGGTTTGTAGGATGTGTTGATTCAGCGCGTATTGAGTGTCTTCCGCTGTGGTCTCGAGCCTTCCCATTTGCTCGGAGAGGTTGTTCATTGCTTGCTCAAGGTGGAAACCTTGAGTCGCACCAGAGTCGGAGGAGTGTTCCTCCCATTGTTGTTGCGGAGTGAACATCCTTGGGTCATGTCCCGAGGTTTGCCACGCCGAGCCCCCGGCCATGTGTGGTGGCGGGGCTGAGTATACACCGGGAAAATACCCGGTGTGACCATACCCCGGGCCGCCATGAGCCATGGGCTGCGGTGTGGGTGCCTCGGAACTTGATGGCTGCTCCGACCTGCGCGTCCTCCTGCGAGAAGAAATACTCCTGCGCGCACTCTCTATTTCTTGGAGCTCAATGGTTAGATTTTTGCAAGTATACAAGCGAAGATCCGGGTTAGGTAACCGAAACTCGTTTGTATACCCGACAAAATAAAATATGAGGGAATCATTTGGGCCACGCTTAAGTGTATGACCGCGAATAAGATAATCTTTGTTTATGAGCATGCGAGGAGTATCAATATATTCAACATTAGCATCATGCAAAGCACCTACTCCTGCAGCGATACGTGTAATCAACGAAGTGCACTCGATAGGTCCTATCATCCCAAAATTATCTAGCCATTGGTGAATCATGTATTGCACAGGAGAAATCTTAATTTTCTCAACCATAGCATAAAGAATTTTCATTTCATCCTCGCGCACAACTCTAATATCACTCCTAGGAAAAAGAGTGATGCCAATCCACATGTGCAAAAAGCGCAAAGTAGGGTGATGGATGTGATTAGTTCTAGGCTGCACACAGGTTGAAAAACCCGTAATCCTTTCCCAAAATGCAAGCTTTGAAAACTCAGGAAGGGCATTATCAATATCAACATTGCAGCGAGTATTAAAGCCGAGTATCATGCTAAGGTCCTTCCATTTCAAACGGTACTCTTCCCGGAAAAACCGAAAAGTAATACCTTCATCTACTACTCGTAGGGTGCATAAAAACTGAAGTGTAAGCAAGCGGGAACCCGGCTCATGTACACTAGCAAAATCTTTCCACCCTATAGCTTTGAATACTCGAGAAAATTCAGCATCCATACCTGTTTGTTGCAGCAGCTCCGTGTCAAATGCTCGCGTAGGAGCAAAGATACGGTTTTGAAGAAGTGCGTAGGCGTTCGTCTCTTGCTCGCCCACCAAGTCGAGGTCGGTGTCGGCGAGGAGATGATGCTCGTTGTTGCCCTCTTCTTCGGCTGCATGTGGTGGACTTGGCGGTGGCTCGACCACGGGGCGCGCGCGCGTGCTTCGGCGTGAAGAGCTTGGACTTGAGCTTGAGCTTAGGGACTTCTTCAACGAACCGTACAGCCGCTTTGCTCCCGACATGGCTGCAGCGAGGAGAGCAAGAACACAAGAACAAAAACTCCGAACGGGTTATGTTTAGGAAAAAATGAATCGGCGAAACCGTCGGTTGTTCTTGTGAGCAAGAAAATCGCAACTCAAAAAAAACAAATGAAAACAAATCAAAGCACAAACAGAGGGAGAGGAGTTTTTTATGCAGAATTTTGAGGCAAGCACAAAGTGAGAGCAAAGGAGAACCTTGTGAGCAAGAGAGTGAAGTGAATGAGGAATGAAATGAGTGTGTGTGAGGGGGAGAGAGCCTCTGGCCGGTCACTCCAACTTATAGCACGAAAGGTAGCCGTTTTTGAACGTTGGAGGGGGAATATGACCGTTGGGGAAAAGATGGGGTGCAGCAGTGGCTGCCACAGGTCGGCCGACCTGGCAAATGGGGGTCGGCCGACCCCCTGTGGGGCCCACTTGCTCCCCCTCTTGGCCCACAGCCTCCAACGGTCATATGGTTTATGACCTTGGCTGCTATGTCCAGTAAATCCTCGAAATATTGCTCAGAAAGATTTCCAAATAAAATCATGCCTCGAAATTCAAATGGTTTTCGGAAAAATTGAACTAGAAGGGAGAAAGTGTCGGAAAAATCCCAACGTGTGAAAAATTTATTGTAGTGGTACAGAGGTACTCCAAAACCTTGCACCAAAGAGTGAAAAAGTTTTGAAGAACCAAATATTTTTGGAGATTAATTTTTTTTTGTATGCATGGCGAGATGAAAATTCAAATATGCTGGCGGAAAAATTCAAACGATTGAAATAAGAATTTCTTGTGGTGAAATAAAATATGCAGGGTGATTTAAAAGTTTTTGAATGCAAGTGGTGGGTTTGAAAAATTAAAAAGGAATCAAAAAGAAATGATAATGCCGATTATCCTATCGGCCAGGGCTTCGCCGTTTTAAGTCCGGCGAGCAAAGACTTCTCCATGCGTTTCATTCTTGAGGTGCCGGTCCCGTCCTTGGAGAGGAGGATGAAGATGGCTGCACCTTCTTTACTTGCCACATTTGTTTGATCTTGGGTTGTGTTGGTGGCTTCTCAATTTGAGGGGTCGATTTCTTGACCCATAACCCCGGCCTTGTTGTTGCGGGCTTCTTGGGTTGGTACCATGACGGGTTCTCACGTTTGTCAATTTGCTTCCAAAGAGCAATGAGACTATCCGTCTTTCTCGGGGTCACTTCAACTTCTTTGATGTTTGAGGGGTTTGGCCCATACTTGATCTTGATCATCGAGCATTGTTCTTTTCGGGGTTGAAACTCGAACTTTTCCTCCTTCCCATTGATGTAGAGGCGGATTTCTCCCATTCCAACATCAATTTGGGCCTTTGTGGTGCTAAGGAAGGGACGTCCCAAGATGAGGGGCGTTTCCTTGTCAATATCCATGTCCAGCACCACAAAGTTTACCGGGACGGTGCGGCCTCTTATGGATACCGGCACATCTTCCGCAATCCCCATTGGAAAGCGAAAGGTTGAGTCGGCCAATTGTAGCCGCATCGCTGTTGGCGTGAGGAACTTGTACTTTAATTGCTCGAAGATCGCCTTGGGCATAATGCTCACGCTGGCCCCAAGGTCGCACAGTGCGTAGTTGAAGTGGAATCTCTTGATTGCACAAGGGATTACTGGAAAGCCTGGATCAGCTTTTATTGTAGAAGGTTCTTCTCCTATTTGCCTGTTCTCCCCTGCATGGTTAGTCTTACGAGAGAACATTTCTCCTCTCGTAGTGATAACGTTAACTTTTTCAATGAGAGATTCTGGTTGCCCAGGAATCTGCTCGGAATTAGCAGAAGGAACGAGAGCAGCAAGCTGAGCTATTTGAGTTTCTATCATTTTGTTAAAACTCAGCTGATTTTTGAAAGCGGAAGAAAAACCTTCTAGCTGTGAATTTATATTTTCTAAAACTTTATCGTTGGCAGCAAGCTTTTTGTTGATTGATTCATTAATTTTAGCTTGGCCAAGAACCAAATCTTTCAAAGAGGGCTGATTATTGTAAAAACCAGGAAAATTGTTACCTCTATTTTGATTTTGACTATATCCTTGACCTCCGTTTGGACGATACCCGTTGTTGTTGTTCATGTAGAACGCATCTTCTTGGGTGTGGGGGCAATTCTTCCCCATATGGCCCGTATCCCCGCATTCCTCACACGTCATGTGTGAGTCCAATGCACGAACACTACCACTTGAAGTGTGTTCATCCAAACGCTTCATGAGAAGGTCAAGTTTGGCGGACAACATGTCCACTTCCTTGACAGGGTGGATGCCTTTTGAGCGTGATTGGAGTCGATCATCGCTCCACCCTTGATTGGAGACCATCTTCTCTATAAGATCTTTTGCTTGAGTAACGGTTTTGGAGAAGAAGGCTCCTCCAGCAGCGGCATCCATATGTCCACGGGCTGTTGGTGTTAACCCGTTGTAAAAGTGTTGAAGAATGAGCCATTCTTCCATCCCATGGTGTGGGCAGGCTGATGTGTATTCTTGGAGCCTTTCCCATGCCTCGGGTATGGATTCATTTGTTGCTTGCTGGAAGCTTGCAATTCTTCCACGAAGGGCATTGGTTTTGCCCATCGGGAAGAACTTAGCGAGGAACGCCGTAGAACATTTGTCCCAAGTGTCAATATTGGCGCGGTTTGCATAGAACCATTGTTTCGCTTTCCCAAGGAGGGAGAGCGGAAACAAACGGAGCTTGATGGCATCTTGATTGCCTTCTCCCGTGCCTGACGTGTTGCATATTTCTAGGAACTGTTGGAGATGAGAGTTGGCGTCCTCGGAAGCCTTCCCACAAAAGGGTATGGCTTGCACCATTGTGATGAGGCTGGACCTTATGTTAAGTCCGGCGTCACCAACGTCGACGTTGGGTCCAATGGGCACATTGGCGACGGTGGGCGCGGAGTATTCACGAAGGGTCTTTTCAGCCATGACGTTTGACGTAGATGGTGCGGAAGATGCGGGTTCGCTTGTCGAGAGTACTTGAGGGGAGACGACGACGCGGCGTCGAGTCTTCCTCACAAGTGACTCGGGATTATCAACGAAGTTTTTCGGCAAGTCGAATCCACGCATACACTATCCTGTTTTCACATCAAAGAGAAAACAGATCAAGGTTAGCCTGCATGGGCAATGGTTAAACCACATCAAGTGTAATCATGAACAATCATTGTATTCTTGTTAACCAATGTCTTCCCCGGCAACGGCGCCAGAAATGCTTGTTGGCGTCTCTTACGGTCACGCGGGAAACACGCGACCGCGGGAGACGCCGGGGGTTATGGAATTGTTCACTTGCACTATTTAACCAAATAATCCACAACTAGTAACAAGTACTAGATATGAATTATAAGGTTTGTCATGTTAAATAGAATATCCGCAAGCGGACGGATAACCCGTTGTAGCATTTCACCCGAGAGTATTCCAGGGTATCGTATTTATATTTTCCCAAAGGAAGACATGGTTGACAAGAGTACTTATGTTCATGGTGTACAAACGATAAGTGATATAACCACATTCCAATGCAGGGGTAAGGTTTAATAATAATAAGGATAGTGTGACACACACGAAGGCATTCCACTCTCTCTAATAAAAGGCGAGAGACAATCCTAAGCAATGCTAAGTTAGACTAGCGAGCCACTACTCCAAAGGTACAACATTCATATAGCGTGCACAACCTCTACCTATCATCTAGCGTCATGCAAGCACAAGCAAGCGTCTAATGCCTAGGCAACATCGGGAGATCCGGCATACGCAAGGTCTGCCTCGCGACTCCGGCCTATTTACGTACTCCTATGCCGTGCCCGAACGTGGAGGGTTCCTTTGGATGGACAGGGCTGTCACTTCCTGCCACCTACCTCTACAAACCGTGGGACACGCACATACCCAAGGGTGGATAGACTACCCCGGCACCATGCCGGCGTTACTAACCACGACTCTAGATCCCTCGAGGCACCCCCAACCCTTCGGATCGACGGGGTGATAAATCTAGAGCACCTTTGCAGGACAATGAGCCCGATGCCTAAACATGAGAACAACTAGCCTAACTAGCATAAACTAGATAAAAGGGATCAAAGCTAGCACTAAGTCATGCATAAGCGTTCGTCGCTCAAGAACGAGCGACGAACGATGAACGATTAAGCAAGTTCAAGAATAATCGATGATCGAGTATGAACGAACGATGAACGAACGATGAACGAGCATGAACGAACAACGAACGATCATACAAGATCATGGTAGAACTAGCAAGCTCATAACAACTATATGAATACTTGTATTCCATAGATTAAATAACAAGTCTTACAAAGAGAGAGAAAGGATACAAGAGCACTACCCAATTCTCCACAAGACTTTGGGAGCAATAGGGCAGCCCACTACTCAGCCTAGCACTACCTAGAATTGCCTCTAACTCTAGTGTGAGGAGGAGGGAATGATCCTTGTGTATTGTGTGTCTTGGAAGGAGGGGGGTACCCCTCCTTATATAGTCCTTGAAGGTCGGCAACTTTGAGGCGGTTCCCGAGGTCGGTGGCATTTAATGCAGGGGGAACCGACCTCCAGAGGTCGGTTACAAACCGCCATAGAAAGATGGGCCCAGGGGGCCACCCTGCCAGGTCGGCCGACCTGGCCAGGGGGGTCGGCCGACCTGTGCCTGGCCCCTCCTGGGCTGGGCTTTGGCAGGTGGCTCCCCCTCTGGGTCCACTTCTCTGGTCCAGGTGCATTTGGCCTTAGTTGTGTTGGACTTTGACGAGATTTGGCCTTTTGTCTTGGAATTGTATTCCCGCGGCGAACGTTATTGTGTAGAAGTGTTGATTCGTCGCCTTGGGGCATGAGTTCACCTGGATTTCTCCCTTATTCCACCTGCACACTAAAATCTAGAGGTACATGTGGAACTAGGTTATTCTTAAATAAAATGCATGTAAAGAGTGTCCAATCCTTCTTGTTTATTGAGCTAGTTGACGGTCGAAATTGGTCCGTAACG
Source organism: Eragrostis curvula (assembly GCA_007726485.1). NCBI lineage: Eukaryota > Viridiplantae > Streptophyta > Magnoliopsida > Poales > Poaceae > Eragrostis > Eragrostis curvula. The sequence goes on along the minus strand of RWGY01000934.1, from coordinate 17,965 downwards.
ACCGTCAACACTGGTGAGCTGTTTGGGCCTCAACTTGGCCCTTACTCTAGTTCTGTCGCCCCCACGAAGGAACCGACCTTCGAACCGACACCAGGAGGCAATCTGGAGCGTCCACTTCTATCAACCCTATTATTCTTTTATCATTTATATAATTATTTCTATAATTATTAGTTTATTTTTTATTTATTTCTTTTTGTAATTATTTTCTATTTAAGTTTATTTACTTAGTTAAGTTAGTGTTCATAGAAGTCTTGTTGTGGGTTTCGTGATTGTGTCTAAGTAGTATGAGTGAGTGCTTTGCCGAAATGGAGTTCGTGCTTAGTGAAAGTTATGCTACATTCTTAGATAGGGCTATTCCCTCGATCAGGAGTAGTTCCTCTGGGATAGTTGTAAGCGCGGTGTTTAGAGCTATACCTATGCACGATTGGCGTGCGTCTTTACGGAGGACGGTAGCCTGTTGACGGCCCTTAAGTACCACTTTTGACCATCAATTACCTGCATAAAAGAAATAAAATGAACACCAAACATAGTGGTAGGAGTTTATTACTAACGATTTCCACGAGTGTTGGTGAATTTGTGAGTGCAGGTACATTTCATATCAAAAGGAGGGAATTCACATCAAGAAGGCCACAACACATCACTCTGAGAAAATCAGCACAGGCAGCCCAACAAGATATGGATCAAAAGTCATACAAAACTCAACCAACTTGGGCCAATGCACGAAGATCATTGAACAAGACATCAAGGAGGACCCCTCGGCCAAAACCCAAGGCCAAATGGGCCAAGGGGGGGTCGGCCGACCTGCTACAGTGGCCAATCTGGCCCATCTTTCTCGGGCTGGTCGCCACCGCCTTCCTGATGTCGGTTCTGCCTGCATTGAATGCGTTGAGGCGGTGCATTGAGGCGGTGGAGGCCCCCAAACCGACCTACTCAAGACTATAAATAGACGGGTACCCCCTCCCCTCAAGGACACACAAGAAAGAGAGCCTCATTCCACTCCCAAGGGCCTAGAGCCATTTGTACACTAGTAGAGTAGGGAGAGAGTAGGGTAGGAGAGAAGGGTAGTTCTCCCTTTGTGAGGACTTGACCCAAATCTTGTATCTTGGAGGATACTTATTTATAGTGAAGTGTTCTTCGTTCGTTCATCGTTCGTTCGTCGTTCGTTCATCGTTCGTTCGTCGTTTATCTTCATTACAAGTAAGTACTCTCGATCTCCATTTGGATTGTATGTTTCTATTCTAGTATAAGTTCTTCCTTTACTTGCTTGCATGATCATCGTTCTATTCAAGTAAGCATTTAGAGGCAGAATTTATCTTTAGTCTTGTGAACTAGAATAGGTCTGGCAGGGAGGACTTGATTGCCTTGCTGTCACGTGACCTTGGGACTGGCATAGGGACTTAATAGCCCTGGTGTCACATGTCCTAGGAGAGGGTCGCCAGTAGGTGGTGACAGCCCTGCTGTGCTTAGTCCTTTCTGTTCTAGGGAATTGACTTCTTGGAATCGGTCTGGCAGCGAGGACTTAATTGCCTTGTTGTCACGTGACCCTAGGACTGGCCTAGGGACTTAATAGCCCTAGTGTCACGTGTCCTAGTAGGGGAGTTTGCCGGTATGTGGTGACAGCCCTGCGGTGTCTGCTCTTCCTTGTTCCAGATAGAACTTCATCCATAGGAATCCTCTCTACCCATACCTACCATCCTTCCTCGTGTCCTTGGACCAGCTAGACTAGTAGATAATTCCACTCCGTTCCCTTGGGATAATATAAATAACGATACCCTTGAATACTCACGGGTGAAGTGCTACAACGGTATTCTCCGTACGCTTGTGGATTTATCTGTGACGTTAAGAAATACCAACAAGCATTTCTGGCGCCGTTGCCGGGGAACGAAGTTGCTTTTTGTCTTCGAACCTAGTTGGTCCTCGTATTGTATCCCTTTTATTTATCCTTCTTTTTATTTCTTTTATTTCTTATCCATCATCAATCTTTCACCATCCATCATTCCTATCCCTTCCTTGAAAAATACCAAAAACATTTATCATGGAGCCAGAACCTACAATCCAATCCTTCTCTGCTCCAAGGGGAATGTCATTTGAGCCACCACCATCCTCCAAACCCATTTCCACATCCGGCTATATGATCCACCCCACTTTTATAACCATGGTCAGAAACCGACCCTTCTCTGGAAGTGACCAAGAAAATCCATATCACCATCTGCGAGAGTTTGAGCAAGTGTGTTCATGCGTCGTGATCCAAGGCATGGCACAAGAAACCGTGAAATGGAAGTTGTTTCCTTTCTCCCTTCGTGAGAGAGCGGAACAGTGGTACACGATTGTCGTCAGAAACATGAATGGGGACTCGGAAAAACTCCGAGATAAATTTTGCTTAGTCTTCTTTCCCTTATCCCGAATCGTTGCTCTCCGGCTAGAAATCATAAATATCTCGCAGAATGAGAAGGAGTCCATAGGTGCAGCCTGGGTTAGGTTTTCCTTGCTAACTCTTACTGGCCCAGACTTGTCTATCCCCGATCCCATGCTATTGCAATATTTCTACATGGGTTTAGACAAGAAATCCGCCCTATATCTTGACATCGCCGCTGGAGGCTCCTTTGCTTCTAAAACACCGACCGAAGGAAGAAACATCTTGGATCAGATCATAGAAAATAATTCCTTCGTCAGTCTTCTTAGTGAATCCCTCCAAGAGAAAGTCGTGTCAAGCATCGAGGAACCCTCAACATCCGAATCCATCCCCTCTTTGTCCACATCCCATGTTACGCCTGTTGAGTTCCCGTATGAGTTTGAGGAAGAAATTATTGAAGACTATGGAAAAACCTCGAATGACATATGGGATAAGATGCCTCCTACTCCTCCCAATCCTCTAAAAGAACCATTTCTCAAGGAGGACATGAAGGAAATTCTTGAGAATGCCCCTTTCACCAGCACGAGCTATCAAAATCCTTCGGCAAAACCTCATCTTGATCATGAACCATTTGAGCAAGTGATGTTTGTATCCCCATTCGCATCTTTGGATCTTGCTCTACATAAGGATGAGAGGTTTTCCACCCAAGATGAGGATAGAAAAGAAGAAACATTCCTAGCCCAACAATCCTCATCACCATCGCTCTATCTTGAGCCTCTTCCCTCTAGCCCTCCGTGCACCATTCTTATTGGTGATCAAGAACCTCTTAAGAAGGAAAACTCTTGGGCTATGGACTTCCTCGAGGCATCAACTCTAGAGGAACTTGATCCTAAGCATGAGCTTGAGAACTTCTTTCTTGAACACCCACAAGAAACATGCTCATGCCATGAATCTCTAGAGCCCACGCCCCTCAGTGCCAAAACCCCGCATGAGACCTACAACCACCTTGTTTATCTCTTTTGTTACTCATTCTTTAGGTTGGTTGTAGATGCTTTCGTTTATCACAAATATTGCAAATCTCGTGGTTGCATATCGGCACTAACTTTGCAGGGATTAGAATGGAGGAAAGTCTTGCTCATCGGATTTAAAATGATGTTGCCCTTGCCGACAGGATAATCGGTAGTTATCTCATATTTGCTTCTCTCATATTTGCATTCTTTTGCATATTTGATTTCTCCATCAACATGCATATTTGGATTTTTCTACAAAGTTGCACTTGCATTCTTGCATGTTTGAATCGTCCCAACATTTGTTTGGGATTGTTCAAACCACCTGCCATTTGCATTAAAAAAAAAAAGAGAAGAGTTTTCTATTTTGTGAAAATGAAGTTGAGACAATCTTCTGTTGGAAAATGTTTTGAGCAAAATTTTGGAGGGGTTTTGGCACAACTCCCATTGACTTCTTATCACATAGCCATTGGGGATTTGTGTGCCAAGTTGGACTTCATCTTTTTGAAGGAAGAGTGCTTGAATCTTCAGCTCCATTTCTCGTTTTACTTAAGCACCTTCTCAACAAAATTTTTGCTCACATTTCTCCATGTTTTCATTGCATTTGTCTCAAGTTCAAGAAAATGATTTTCCCTTTTTTTTCTTTTGATTTTATTTGCATTCTTTTGTTGCGATCAAGAAGCTTTGCAGCAACCGACGGGTGATCCACATTGTTTACACTAACATAACCCGTTCTCGAGTTTGCTCTTGTGTTTTCGCTCTTATGTGCAGCCATGAAAAGGGCCGACAAGCGACTCAACAACGCGTTGAAGAAAGACGACATACCAACATCATGCCACGCTGCACAAAGCCCGATCAATATCATGGGGATCGACACCAATCAAGGACTACGGGCAAAGAACAAGTGTGGGGGAGGATCCCTCCTCCACTAAGGTAACTTGTATCGCAACTTGTATCCTTTTGCTTTCGCCTTACATGATAAAAACATAAACTTCAAAAAAAAAATAGTTTGAATAAACTAGGCGTTTTTATTTCCCTTTCCAACATATCATGCGCCTTGAGTTATTTTACTAAATTCAATAAATTTAGGCTCCCCGGTCTTTAACCCCGGTAGAGTCCTTTTTTGTTTCCATATTTGTTTGTTTCTTTCGAATAAATAAGCTAGGTACAATAACAAGTGTGGGGGAGACCTCTTGGTCCTTCATCAAGCACACACTCAAGGTCTCCCACCAACATGATGCACAACATCGCACCAATCAACACGCAAAGGAGTGGAGCCATCGGGGCAAGAAGACAAAAGATCAATCCTATGACCCCTCTTGGTCTCCACTTCATCTAATGCAACGGTTTGCACATCCTATACCCTACTCTCCAAATCTTGAGTTAAAATAATTTTTTTTTGCTTCAATCACTAAAATTTAACTCAATGATAAAAACAAATCTTTTTATCCCTCAAACAAGCTTGCATGTTTCTGTTTGGTTGGCCTGCATACTCTTTATTTCTCGCTTCGCACACCTGTTGCTTGTGAACACCAATATCATAGGACCCCATGCTTATCTAAGTTGTTGGCGAGTGTGATATGGTTGGATGATAGGAATCTTGCTTCTTCTGTGTAGAGTACTTGGGAATTTATTTTGCAAAATTAAAAATCCATAGCTTTGCACTCCTCAATGATCTTAAATTCCTACCAGAGCCAGATAATGATCACATTGAAAACCCCTACAAAATGCTACTTGTTATTGCTTTGAGCTTTGTCAAATTGTGTGACCCTTGTGAGATTCTTGTCATACTTTCCTGGTCAAGATCACGTACACATACACCACCACCACCACCACAAAACATGCTAACTTCTACACTGGAAGTTAGCAACATCCTTTCCATTCATCCATCCACCAAAACAAAATACTCCTTCATTTTTTGTTGATATCTCTCTTCAAATACTCTTGCAAAAGAGGCATGGCTATCAAAAAAAAAAAAAAAAAAAGGAAGGAAAAGAGAGACCTCCTCAAACATAGTGAGTATGGTTGAAAAAAAAAACAGAGAGAGAGAAGAAAGAAAAGAAGCGATAGCCATGTTCTCAAACAAAATTCAAGCACGAGAGAGATATCATCACATCAAGGAGTATCCATCTCATTCCATCTTCCACACACATATCCACTCACACACACACTCTTGATCAGATTGTATGGCTTGTTTTCTCTTTTGGATCCACTCTTTGACTTTGCAATATAAGTGATACAAGTATGCCCCTTTTCATCCCTACCAAGCTCCACATAAAGCCCTACATAGAAGCAGGATGAAAAGAGGCAACCCATTGCCTTGGTGAGGAATCATACACATTGAGCGATCCGAGAGTTATCATTCAAGGAGTACAAGCTATGCCTTTACTTTGAAAATCTTTCAAAAACCCAAGTTACTCAGCAGAGGGGTATTGATGACTTGAATCAAGATCGTTCCATTCCTCAACCGCCCAAGACAGCATGTTAGCCACTTCAAAGTTCACAGGTGCAGGTATGGCTTGGAATAACTTGTATGCTAGCATCATACCATAGGAAGTCATGCTTTATCTTAATCTTCCACCTTCACTTGAGGACGAGCAAAGGCTCAAGTGTGGGGGTGTTGTTGACGGCCTTTAAGTACCACTTTTGACCATCAATTACCTGCATAAAAGAAATAAAATGAACACCAAACATAGTGGTAGGAGTTTATTACTAACAATTTCCACGAGTGTTGGTGAATTTGTGAGTGCAGGTACATTTCATATCAAAAGGAGGGAATTCACATCAAGAAGGCCACAACACATCACTCCGAGAAAATCAGCACAGGCAGCCCAACAAGATATGGATCAAAAGTCATACAAAACTCAACCAACTTGGGCCAATGCACGAAGATCATTGAACAAGACATCAAGTAGGACCCCTCGGACAAAACCCAAGGCCAAATGGGCCAAGGGGGGGTCGGGCGACCTGGTACAGTGAGGTCGGCCGACCTGCTACAGTGGCCAATCTGGCCCATCTTTCTCGGGCTGGTCGCCACCGCCTTCCTGATGTCGGTTCTGCCTACATTGAATGCGTTGAGGCGGTGCATTGAGGCGGTGGAGGCCCCCAAACCGACCTACTCAAGACTATAAATAGAGGGGTACCCCCTCCCCTCAAGGACACACAAGAAAGAGAGCCTCATTCCACTCCCAAGGGCCTAGAGCCATTTGTACACTAGTAGAGTAGGGAGAGAGTAGGGTAGGAGAGAAGGGTAGTTCTCCCTTTGTGAGGACTTGACCCAAATCTTGTATCTTGGAGGATACTTATTTATAGTGAAGTGTTCTTCGTTCGTTCATCGTTCGTTCGTCGTTCGTTCATCGTTCGTTCGTCGTTTATCTTCATTACAAGTAAGTACTCTCGATCTCCATTTGGATTGTATGTTTCTATTCTAGTATAAGTTCTTCCTTTACTTGCTTGCATGATCATCGTTCTATTCAAGTAAGCATTTAGAGGCAGAATTTATCTTTAGTCTTGTGAACTAGAATAGGTCTGGCAGGGAGGACTTGATTGCCTTGCTGTCACGTGACCTTGGGACTGGCATAGGGACTTAATAGCCCTGGTGTCACATGTCCTAGGAGAGGGTCGCCAGTAGGTGGTGACAGCCCTGCTGTGCTTAGTCCTTTCTGTTCTAGGGAATTGACTTCTTGGAATCGGTCTGGCAGCGAGGACTTAATTGCCTTGTTGTCACGTGACCCTAGGACTGGCCTAGGGACTTAATAGCCCTAGTGTCACGTGTCCTAGTAGGGGAGTTTGCCGGTATGTGGTGATAGCCCTGCGGTGTCTGCTCTTCCTTGTTCCAGATAGAACTTCATCCATAGGAATCCTCTCTACCCATACCTACCATCCTTCCTCGTGTCCTTGGACCAGCTAGACTAGTAGATAATTCCACTCCGTTCCCTTGGGATAATATAAATAACGATACCCTTGAATACTCACGGGTGAAGTGCTACAACGGTATTCTCCGTACGCTTGCGGATTTATCTGTGACGTTAAGAAATACCAACATAGCCCCACGTGTAACAGGCGTGTTTAGGCCTTTGCAATCCGCCACGTTAAAAGGCGAACCAACCGGGTTTTCAATAGCGGTTAGATCCCAAGGGGAACCTGCGGTATTGGGGTTCAATTTAACCTTGGCACGATGGCCATGCTCCGAAACAACATGACTTATATGTGCATAACCTTAGCTATAGTGTATAATCTTGTAGAACTAATTGCTAGAAGTAAATAGATGTAAGAATAACCGAGTAGCCCACGATGCAGAGTTGGAAGGTTCTACTACTCGGCATGACCTCAAAGGGTTTCTTGACTTGTACTCCAAGTATTTCCATGTTGTAACCGACTAGGATACTTTCCATGTAACCCTGTACCCCTGACTATATAAGGCGGGCAGGGATCTCCTCTCGAAGATACACAATCAATACCACGATATACAGGACGTAGGGTTTTTATCCTCTGGGAGGCCCGAACCTGTCTAAACTCCTTGTCTCGTGTTCACCATCGTATTCTTGGTTCCTTCGCCCCTAGTTAAAATCTATCGAGGCCCTATAACCTCGACACCCTCTTAGAAAATCAAAGACAGCTGTATCATAGGGTTTGCGAGCTGGCAAACTACCCGTCAGTGTTAGGTTTCATGCTCCCTGATCAATATGCCTCCCACATTCAGGTACTCTCAACTTTTTTTATTTTTATGTTATCGGGCTTCTATTTCTTTTGCTCATTCGACTGCTCCTCTTTTATTAGGCATTCTCGGAAGACAAAGAAATGATCGATAACCATATCCCAAACTTCTTCTATCTATTTATGCTCTTCGGTGGGGGTCGCATGCCAGGTTCATGTAGAAGGCGACAGACCTCGTCCAACCGTAGTGTTTCGGAGCCATCTACCTCACCAACATCCCGTCGAAAAAACACTGCAAAAAGACGCGCTCCGACAACAAGCGTGCAACCAAACGCCAATGACGATGAAGACGACGATTTCATGCCCATGCCACCCTCGAGACCTCCGCCACCACTCGGAGACCCTGATGACGAGGCATTTAGTGAATCTATTTTGCGAGAACGACCCTTCAACGACGACTTCTCAGCACCACCTCGGCCACGGCCATCATCCAACCCGCACAGTATGGACATTAACTTCCAGAATATGTCTCAGCGGTGGGATAGAAGGTTTCTGTAGGATTAGGTGGCAAAAAATGCGTTGCATGTATTTATTACATGTAGCAAACTTTTATTTCGTTTAATTGTATTTTGTTAAATATAATTCCAACCGGGACAAAAAAAATGAAAAAAAAACTCTAAAAGTAGTCGCCCAGGTACCAGGGGGCTAGTTCTTGTTGCCCGCTCACTGGGCGATTTGTCTTTGGCCGGACGAGAAGTCACAAGTCGCCCTGTAGCAGAGCGACAAGTGTCCAGCTCCACATAAATGGACGGGCGAATAGCATGCTAGTTTTGCAAATTCTCGCAACGGGATGTTATTATTATTAAATAAATAAAAAATAATTTTATTACTAAAAAAAATTCTACAAAATACTACACCTGGGGCATTGTCGCCCACCAGTTGGGCGATTAGGGCCTGTCGCCCAGTGGTAGGGCGACTGAGTTCCTGTCACCCTCTGGAGGGGCGATTGGGCACTGTCGCCCGTTGAAGGGGCGACTGGGCCCCATTTTTCGTATTTTTTTTATCATGTCGCCCTTTCACTGGGCGATTATCTCTAATCGCCCACTCAAGGGGCGATTAGGATGCTAGTTTTGTAAATTTTTGAAACGGCGTGCTATTTTTAAATTTTATTAAAAAAATGTTATTAATAAAAAAAATTCCTACAGGCTGCAAACATTGGGCTGGGTTTCCTCCAAACTGCTAGTACACAAAGTGGACTAGGTGCTTTGTTCGGCCTGCTAAAGATTAGGAACCTGTAGGGAGATTAGGCCCAAAAGGATTTAGCTAAGACACCATTAGATTAAGTTTTCACATAAAGGAAGGTTTGATATTTGAACGCAAGTTCAAATCCATACATGGCACACAAAACTCCAAAAAGAAAAATCAAATGCGCTCCAAGAGCTAAATCCACAATTACACCCAACATTAGGAAAATAATTTACGATAATTAATAGGTTCAAATTAGTTTACAAATAAATTTATAAAAAGTTTTAAAATTTACGTATTTTCGCACGAAATTTTTATACTCAAAAACTCGGGATGTTACAGTACTTGTCTGAAACTTACAGCGAACCAGAGTACGTTCATGGCGGCGACCTGAAACGGGCTTCTCCTAAACAGACCGCGTACCTTCACGTGCGTGCGAATTGCAGGCGAACTCTTTCATCATCCACAAACTCATCCACCGGACGCCGGTGGCGGCGTTAAATCAACCGTCTTGCTGATTGCTAGCAGACGGCGGACGGGACGGCGCTAATTACTCGCCACTTTCCATAACCAAAACTAATAATACTTACCACTTTGCCAGGGTCAGCTTGCTTAAGAAATTTGGGCAGCTTTATACTTTGGTTTGGGACGCTGCTTTGATCTCAACTAACGGATCAAGGAAACAGAATACTTGCTCCTTAGGTAACCTTTACTCCCTCGATCAAACATAAAGAAGAGAAAGGAAGAATTCGATCAAGCGAAACCCATGCTATGGCAACAAGCAAAGAACCTTCTTTCGCTTCTTTTTTTCTGAAGCAAGATTCTTTTTGCTTTTGAAGAGGCTCCTGAATTACCCCACAAGTAAAGAATTGGATGCAACCTTGGTGGCAAAGAAGAGGTATTTAATCATAGATGCAATGGCCGGCAGATAAGAACCTAGTTTTCATCCTCCACATTGCTCGGCACCCGAGGCCCTTGTGCAATTGTCTCCGATATCTCTCTCGGTCTTCAGCCTTCCACCGATGGAGGGATGGCTCCTGAAAGCAGCCACAGTTGGTGATGCCACACGCATGAAGCATGTGGAGCTCCACTCCCCTGGCGTTCTGCTCGGAACAACTCCGCGGGGGAGTACCTGCCTCCACATATCCTCGGCCCATGGCCACCAGGATTTCTCCAAGGACGCCGTGGCACTGGTGCCATCACTCCTCCAAATCGTCAACGCATACGGGGAGACGCCGCTGGTCACCGCCGTCACTAATGGCCATGTTTCTTTAGCTTCTTTCTTACTTAGGTGTTGCCACGATCGCGAGCTGAGCGCTGAGATCTGCAAGCAAGACGAGGACGGATGCAACGTGTTGCACCACGCCATCCGCTGCGGCCACAGGGAGCTCGCGCTGGAGCTGATAGCTGCGGAGCCCACGCTGTCGCGCGCTGTGAACAGCCGCAATGAGTCGCCCATGTTCACCGCGGCAATGAGAGATTTCACGGATGTATGTATAAAACTGCTTGATATTCCAGATTCGGCTTATTCGGGAGCCACAGGGCGCAATGCTCTGCATGCTGCAACAGAAAATGGCAATTTAGGTGAGAGACTCGGGAATGCACTGCACGTACGGGGCTTACTTACCGGAATAATTAATTAGGATCATGGATCTATTATACTATCTAAAGACTAACATCTTGTCTCCATGTGGTCGTTCTTTCAGTTATAGCTAAAAGGATTATGGAGACACGTCCATTGCTGGCCTGGGAAGAAGACTTTGTTTACAAGTCGACTCCAGCACACTTGGCTATATACCAAGGCAAGACTGACGTGCTAGGAGTAATGTTGGAGCATGATCAGTCATTAGGTTATAGCACCAGCACAGATGGTATGCCTCTTCTTGTTTTAGCTGCAGTTAGGGGCCAGGTTGATGCTGCTCGAGAGCTTCTTAGCCGTTGTCCAGATGCTCCCAATAGCTATAGGATAGATGGCTCGACTAGTCTTCATGCTGCTGTATTGTTCGATAACCCAGAGTTTCTAGAATTCATCCTCGGGATCCCACAGCTTCAGAAACGTGTTAACATGCAAGACCATCAGGGAAAAACTGCTCTGCACCTCGCAGTCCAAAACTGCAATCCGAGGATGGTGGCTGCTTTACTACTTCACCAAGACATAGACATCACAGTTCTTCAAAACAACGGCAATTCAGCAGTCTGGGAATTACCTCTTTTGCCTGACCAAGTCAAGACATTAAACTGGGTACGTATAAGTTGGCCCATTATTATATTCCAAAGCTCTAGAGCAATGAGGTTTAATTACTTCTAGACTGTCATATTGTTATTTTTCCGTCTACTATGCACTTGTAGAAACATCTATTCATCAAAGAACAGTATCGAAGGAAAATCACAAGGATTTTAAAACCATACATCTATTAAACAGCAAAAAAAGAAGTGCCCTTGTTAATCCTTGAGCCTAAAAATTACCACATTAATTGTAAAATAGAAAACAATTAGCCCTTATACACATTTAAAAATTACCCACCATGGCCATTACACAAAAATTATCCAAAAATCCCAATTTACCCCCACCAGCTGACATATATATTGGTAAAACCAATAAAGGAATCGTAGAAAAAACTAGGGTTGAGGGCTCTTCCCGGCCCTAGTTACTGCCCCTGGTCATAGAGAATGGACTAATATTAGGTCTGAGGCATTTGCATGCTATAAAGACGCGCTAGCCCCGGTCCCTTTGCCATTCTACCTGTAGCTATTGCCCTGGCTCGGCTTGGGTATGTTGCAGCATTCCACGTCGGCTCATCAAATGACCCCGGACCCAAAAGCTATTTAGGATTCGTGCAAATCTTGTAGTGCAAGGGATGAGCAGCGGTGATGGCTGGCGGCATGCGCCACGCAACTTGCTGCAGGCAGCATGGCACGGCGTTGTCCTTTAGCGGTGGGAGCAGTGAGCTCCCGTTGTGCTCAGGACCTCAGGTAATTACTACATACTAGCATTCACAATATAGAAAATGTCATTACAAGAAGATCTACATGCATGTATATATCTTTGTGTGGATCTTAAAATACAAAGAAGGTTCGATGAGGTAGGCAGATCATGCTAGATGACGCAGTTCGTGGTGCTTGATACTTTTCTATGGTGTCTACGACATCATGCTGAAACTGCAAACGTGGTGACCGCCATGTGATGCATGGAACCTCAAGATGGATCTTATCATGATTATTAGCTAATGATCTATAGTTACGATTGAAATCCATGAAATCTGGTACATATATACTCACATAATAATTGCTGAAATAAATGTTTCTTCCTTGGTGTAAGTGAGGAAAAGTCCTCTTCCGGACAAATGGTACGTAATTTCAATATTTAGTTTTGCAAAGCTGAAAAGGAGGGTGAGTCAAATTATTTCTTCTGTTAATTCATTCCTATTTAGTCTGACAAACATCTTCAATTTACATCGAGAGAACTAAATTTTTATTTTCTTCTCAAATTGGTCTTTGTCTTTTTGTTATTTCCAATCTCATTGGTTTTGGTTGTTGTTTATCAGAAAAAGATAAAAAGATATTTAGAATAGTCAATTTAGAGAGTGAGGCTCCTTTGATTGCTGCCTCGCAGACAGCTGCATAGCCCGGGCAGCGTAAATCGGACGCCTGGGAGAGCACTGCCTGCCAGGCAGCTCTGGCCTGCCTGAGAGAGAGAGAGAGAGAGAGAGACTAAACGGGTGTTCGTTTCATGGGGTCTAAAATTTAGAGGGGTCTAAAAAAAGAATCTTATCATTTAAGAGTATTAAATAAAGTTTAATTACAAAACTAACTGCAGAACCCCTGGTCTAATTCGCGAGACGAATCTAATGAGGGTAAGCAATCCGTGGTTAGACGATGGTTACTGTAGCATTACTGTAGCATGACTGTAGCAAAACATAGCTTACTTAGGCTCGTTAGATTCGTCTCGTAAAGATGTACCCATCTGTAAAAAGGTTTTATTATTAGACTTTATTTAGTACTAGATTCTTTTTATTTAGAGGCCTTTAAAATTTAGCGTTAAAAGAAACGAACAGGGCCTAAATAAGTTGTCATTGGACTGAGGTATACTAAAATAGAGACGCAGAGAGAGAGAGAGACTAAGTAAGTTGTGCGTGGACTGAGGTATAAAAAAATAGAGAGAGACGCTAAATAAGTTGTGCATGAACCGAGGTAGAAAATTAAAGAGAGAAAAAATAAGTTGTGTACGGACAGAAGTAGGAAAATATATCAAACAGCCGGTAACTAAATTTGATTAAATCTGCTTAATTTTCATTTATTTATAAGACTGCTGTAAAGAAAAATAAAATAATTACGTGCTTGAGAGAATTGCCCAAAACATCTGCAACAAGCCTAGGAAACTCTCACTATTAACATGGAAACACAACAGAGTCAAAGACTTGAGATGCATTTGATTAAAGGCAAAAACAACAACCGAATTAAATGAAGCCATTAGTTCTGAAAAAACAAACAAAAATACCAACCATATTTTATTTACTTAAAGTAGATATGTTCTAACCTAAGTATTAATTTGTTGTATTAAATGACAATATTAATGCTAAAACTATGTTAATGTCTAGCCCCAGAAGTTGGGCGGGCTGCCACACTAGTTATTTCAATTGCAGCAAGTCAAAATAGAATATTTAACTTGCCAGGACACTTCAGATTTCGAAATAATAATGCTACACGTTGCACAAACCGGTTTCTCCACAGATTGAGAATTTAGAGTATCGATGTTGCTTTTTTATCTAAAAGTCATAGTAACATTATTGTAAATTCAAGGTAATTAACAGCACAGAAGAAGAAAAATCGTGCTGTAGGATTTCACCTTTACTTGAATTCATGCAGAATGAAGTGTATATGCTTATGTTGCAAGCTGATCCGAAACACGAGGGCCATATTTACAATCTCCACAAATATGCCAAGAATGAATTAAATGATGCATCAAGGAAGGATGCCAAGTCACTGACACAAACATACACAAGCAACACGTCCCTAGTGGCCATCCTCATCTCGACAATTACATTCGCTGCTGCTTTCACCTTGCCTGGGGGATACAGTACTGATGCAGGGAGCGAGGGACTTCCCATCATGGCAGGGAAGTTTGCATTTCAGGCATTCTTGATCTCTGATACCTTAGCGATGTGCTCCTCAATTCTTGTTGCCTTCATATGCGTCATAGCGAGGTGGGGGGATTTTGAGTTCCTGCTTTACTACAGATCTTTCACCAAGAAGCTGATGTGGTTTGCATACATGGCAACTACCATGGCATTTGCGACTGGTTTATACACCGTTCTGGCCCCTCGTCTTCTATGGTTGGCTATTACAATTCTTGTGTTGTCGGTTTTGTTGCCTATAGTTACTTACCTGCTTGGTAAATGGCCCATCCTGAAGCTGAGGATTAGGTTGGGCCGGTCTTTCAATTCCGAGTTCCTTGATATGGTGTGAAGCCATGGACATGTATGCTTCAGTAACTCTTTTTCATTACCCTTCAAGAAATAGTATGTAGGCTGCCGGTTCATTTGCGGATGGTGTTGTGTTATCATTTGCAATGGCCATTTAAACCCTAAACTATGTATTTTGAAGAGCACTCAAACCTATGGTGACTTGTGATTTTCTTAGATATTTCTCTGCTCTGAATTTTTTGTGGTTTTTTAGTGTTGTACTACATACTAGTCTATACATGTCCATTGCTCTGTTTCTAGGAAGAAGTCATAAATGAGAGTTTGGAGGAGCAAACTTGTTTTTGTACTTATTTTCCACGCATGTTAACCGCCAGCGCCCGCCCTCCGGCTCTCTGTATTCTTTTACAGCATTTTATAACCTTTTTGTAGGATTTTGTAGCCTTTGTATGAGCATACATCTCAGGAAAGGCAGAAAAAAAAAAGCGAATGAATGGTTAAAACCGTCGGTTGAGGGGACCCCCAATCTTGGGTTCACGTTCGTCGTTAACCACGCCGATAAGTGCAGCAAGGTGCCTGGATTCTAAAAATATTTTGTGCAGCAAGGTGCTCTGCTCTGCTCTCTGGCGTGCTTCCAATCAAGTGCAAACAAAACAGAGCATCCACAATTAATGGTCTGCTTGCTGCCTTCCTCTCTTCATGTTCTTCTCCCTCGCCGCTGAATGGACATGGACTGCAGCTACATAGGCCTGGTCAGGTGGCGACTGCTAGTGGCGACAGAGGTGGCGGCGTCAAGGTACCAATAGCGGCGACTGCTACTGGGGCGCGGCAGAGCGGGCAGGCAGGGGTTTCGTATCCCCTGAAGTGCTTCACAAAATTCAGGGTACTGTAACTAAGAACAGTAATTTTTGTGAGGGAGGCAACAGTTCCCTGAATTAACACTGTAGCAGTTACTGTTTAAACAGTTCTCCCGGTTACTGTAAAAGCGTTTTGTCACTGTGCCCTGTTTACTGTAGCAGTCGATGTGGATCATCCAATTCAGATCAGACGGTGGAGCAAAGGAGAAATTCCAGGTACTGTAGCTCCTCTGAATTTTGTGAAGCAATTGAGAGGATCTGGACCCGACAGGTGGCGCTCCTGCACAGCCACTCCCTGACGCACGCAGCGTGGAAGCGGTGCATGCCTATGTTAGCCTGATACTGCCATACCGATACCGATACGTGATACTGCGACACGCTGGGACTCTATTTTTTCAAAAACATTGATACGGCGATACGTTTATATATATATAAAAATATATTTTTATATATAATATAAAAATATTTTCTATATTATAAAATGTGATTACCTAAGAAGGTTGAGTGTAATGCATTTATATGCAATCATCTTTGATTCTCTTCCTAAGAAAATGGATGGCAGCTGGGGCTTTTGAGTTTTGCAGAATAGGCGACGGCGCCCTTAGTGAGGGTGATCGTGAGGACTAAATCAGGGAACGGTTTACTCATGGAGAAGGTGTTTTTATGAGTCGAATGAAGGGTGAGTTGAGGGTTGAGGTATCCAAAAAGGATCGGCAAAGTGTCGACCAAGTATCAAGATTATTTTTATTATTTAAAAATAATAAAAAAGTGTGATACGTGTCCGGCACGTATCAGTGGAGTATCGGTGTCCGATACGTATCGGTGGAGTATCGGTATCTGATATGAGGGCGTTCGTAAGTATCCGGGTAACCTAGGTGCATGCACGGCCGCAGCTCGCCGACGGCCTCCCCGCCGAGCCCCGACCGGCACAGTGCTGCACGCCGTAGTCCGTGAGGTCGATGGGCTGCGGACGGAGTGCGGCGCCTCCTGCCGCCGCCGGTACTGCCATCAATGGGCCCTTCCTGCCCATGAGAGGAGCAAAAGATGAGTCGCTGCCACGACCTGCCTAAAGCTAGGTGTTGATGATGAGCAAGGGCATGCAATGCGAGTCCGGCTGCAGGAGCTGCTGCTGTTGTGGATCGGAAGATCGAGCAATGACAAGCGCGAGTCGGAATCGGATTAGACATTTCATCAGTCTGATGAGCCCTTTCCAAACATGCGGCGATTCCGATTGCAGGTCGGATTGTACCCAAGAGGAACCGGGAGAGTATACTTATGCCGCCGACGTACGAAACTGCTAACACGGTCATCGTCATGCGTGCTTTAAGCAAGTTCAGATTTCAACGATGACTAGACCCAAACACCTGGTTTTAACCAAGTGCCATTTTTCAGCCAAGCTAGCTACACGTAGGTACAGCGACATTGGCCTTCTCCTGGGCTTGAGTACCAACCAACAGCCTCTACTTTGTGCAACACCATTTGATCAGAAGTCTAGATTTTCAGCACACGCAGCACTTCCTTCGTCTTCCTATCCATTTTCTCTTTTTGAGCTGAACACCTGCTTGCAGTCGGTCTTGGAAGGCCGGCCGCAACAAGATTTTCAGCTTCAGTGGCAGTTTGTACCTAGCTCCATCCACTGCAACGATCTGGCCAATCAATTTCGAATGACAAGTTTCCTTTTTTTTTCATTACCCTTTTTTTGTACCCACTTATTTGACTTTATTTTCTTCCGCCAAAAAATATCGAACGAACGAACACACTCTGCTGTCTTCTCCGCTCTGCTTCACCTAAAAACCGAAAAAGAGCAATACCCTGCAGCCTTCCCCTGTTCAGCCCGCCCAATGCGACCGCACGCCGAAACCGGCCAGGGAGTAATTCATCTTCCATCCACGCTTGGCCATGCTTGGTGTCTAGAGCGCGCTTGGAGCATGACGTGATTGGCCTCTGACCAATCTATTTGTTTTAGAAAAATATATCTCCTCATTAAACTAACACTCTGTTATTTGAAGTTTCAAATCATTTTGTCTCACCATTTTTATTGGCTAACTATTTTATAAAGTTTGCATATTTATAAAAGTGGTTGAGATTCTGTAGAAGCACATCTGCGCTTAGTTTGGACAGTAACTGAGAGCAACTCCTCAAACATAAGACCAGCTCACGCTAATCACTCTTTGTACAAACCCCTACTCGCCGAGGTCCTGCATCCAATTCTTCATTGCTGCTAGCTGCTTCCTGGCGCTACTGTTTTTCGCCATCTGCGGGCCAACGCCACTTGCACCATATATGAAAATTGACCGAACTGCACCAAAATAAGTACATTTAACTGCATATATGTGGCTGCAAGGCCCAATACCCATTAATACGATTGGCAAATGTTAATGTCTTTTTTTTAGGGCAAATCAGTTCATCATTTGATAAAAAAAATTA